>OZ010693.1:11987477-12406412 GCA_963932265.1 Thymelicus lineola | reverse complement strand
TACACTGTGGTTTAATCGTGATTCGTTATAACCATGAAATATCCTCGCGTTTGCATGCATTGTGCGATACTTCATTGTCCTTTAATCAAATGAGGTTCAGCATAAACAATTAGTTACTCATATGTTCTCATTTTTTATAATATAATATCAAAACATTGAGATAAATATTATCTTATATACCTACGTTTTTATGCCCAAACGATATTAGTACCCGTAATATATTTTGGTAAGCACGTGAAAATTGACTATCGAGCTTGCTTATAATGGCCATACACGATCAAGTATACTTGTCAAGTTTGCAGTATACTTGACACGGCACCCAGTAAACTTGACGGTGTAAGGCTACGCAAACTGCAAACTAGACAAGTAAACTAGATCGTGTTGGCTTAAAATGGCATACACGCAGGTAATAGATTTGTACAGTGTAGAGTATGTAAAATTTAAATTTCAATAATTATAATATTCTAAATTTATGTCTGTCCTATATAGCAAGGCGATAAAGAATAATGAATTGTTTGTAATCTATATTGGTATTAATAAAAGTGAACCAACAAAAGAAACACATAAGGTGTATAGTTTTATTACTTTATTAGTAATTTTAATTAATATAATATTATAGCGGTAACTGTGCTGTCTTAGAGTTTCTTCCTGGCTCTTCTCTAACGACTAAAGCACATTGCGAACCAGGGTCTAAATAAATTAATAACCGCAAATATGTGTATTACTTATTTACCTACCTCCATGATAATATAAAAAGGTTACTTAATTACAATTACTAATAAAGTAATAAACTATACACCTTATGTGTTTCTTTTGTTGGTTCACTTTATTTAATACCAACATAGATTACAAACAATTCATTATTCTTTATCGCCTTGCTATACAGGACAGACATAAATTTAGAATATTATAATCATTGAATTTAATTTTACATACTCTACACTGTACAAATCTATTATCAGAAGTGGGATAGTACCCTGCTGCTTAAAACAATGTATTAATATTTACTTTTTCAAGTTTCAGAAATTACGCATTGGAACTTCCTGACAAAGTTAACTCATTGGTGATTCCTCGAGTTGGTGCCGTTTTTCATGGCGAAACGAGGACGCTGATGGAATAGACTGTGATTGCTCCTGTGAAGCCATTGTTCCAGGCTTATGATTAGGATTCGATATAACAGGTGATCTGTATTATTTCTTTTTTTTTTGTGGATTTAGAAAGTAGCAATTATTCTTTATCAAAGTCAAAGTCAAAGTCAAAGTCAAAGTCAAAATATTTTATTCATATAGGTATCACTGATACACTTATGCACGTCATTTTTTGGCTTTTCGGAAGGTGCTTTATCGTGGAGGAGAAGAAAAGCCTAAAGAAACTCCTCAGCACATCTTTTAAAAAAATATTACAAAAAAAGATAATAATACAAAAGTATTTACTATTCTGAGCGGAACTGGTTGCAGAGCTGGTCATTTCCATGCGTCTTTGTCATTTAAATACTCGTCTACACTATAATATCCCTTGCCTAACAATTGTTTCTTTACACGTTTTTTGAAAGTTTCTATTGGCAAGTCACGTATTAATTTTGGGATTTTATTATAAAAATGTATACCAAGCCCTATGAAAGATCGCTGCACTTTACTTAGGCGGAACGAAGGCGTAACTAATTGATGCATTCTTTTCGTATGGCGATTATTAATATCAAAATTTTGTTTATACGCGTTTATATTCTTCCGTATAAAAACTACATTGTTAAAGATATACTGGGAAGCTACTGTAAGTATACCTATTTCCTTGAACTTTTCACGCAAAGATTCCCGAGACCTAAGTTTATAAATAGCCCTAACTGCCCGTTTCTGGAGTATGAAAATTTGTTTTATATTGGCTGCTTTGCCCCACAGCAAGATGGCATAAGACATAACACTGTGGAAATAAGCAAAATAGACTATCCTAGCAGTTTCGACGTCTGTATACTGCCTTATTTTCCTGACAGCAAAAGCAGCCCTACCGAGTTTTGTCGCGAGATTTGTTATATGTGGGCCCCATTGAAGTTTACTATCTAAGGTCACCCCTAAAAAGACCGTCGATTCCTCCATATGCAATGTTTCGTTATTTAGTTTAAGAGATTTGCTGACTTTTTTAACATTAGGTAGCACAAACTCTATACATTTCGTTTTTTTTTGCATTTAATAGTAAATTATTGATAGTGAACCAACGCGATACATGCGAAAGAGCACTATTTACGTCGTCGAAATTTACTTTATTCCTTTCACACTTAAATATTAGTGATGTATCATCAGCAAATAGTACAATATCCGCTTGGTTCTTTACATATCGATTTTGAGGTAACATCATATTATAATTAATGTTATAATTATAATTAATATAATATTATAGCGGTAACTGTGCTGTCTTAGAGTTTCTTCCTGGCTCTTCTCTAACGACTAAAGCACATTGCGAACCAGGGTCTAAATAAATTAATAACCGCAAATATGTGTATTACTTATTTACCTACCTCCATGATAATATAAAAAGGTTACTTAATTACAATTACTAATAAAGTAATAAACTATACACCCTATGTGTTTCTTTTGTTGGTTCACTTTATTTAATACCAACATAGATTACAAACAATTCATTATTATTTATCGCCTTGCTATACAGGACAGACATAAATTTAGAATATTATAATCATTGAATTTAATTTTACATACTCTACACTGTACAAATCTATTACAGGCATGAACACTGTCCAATAAAAACCGTTCTGAAAAACCTTTCGAAATTCTGGCATCTCCCATAGTTCTAAGCTAATATTTTCGGGCAGTAGGAGTAGTCATTGGTGGTAAAACTAAGGCTAGTAATAATAATTCAATGGGCCTGGCACGCATTTGACCGCTTTTATATTATTAAGATTATCTTTGTATTTTGTTTATGACTAAAGATATTTTATTAATTTTCAATTTTTATATATCAATTACGATGTTTTATAACTGAAATAAGATTCTCGCAAATACCTTACACCTTATACCTTACCCCCTTACCTTATACCTTTGGTGTTGCTGATGTCCATGGGCGGCGAAAGCCACTTACCATCAGGTGGATCGTCAGCTCGTTTGCCGGCTATTTCCATAAAAAAAATATTGTTTTAATGTCACATCAGCTAAGCACCAGATTTTTGGTAATATGAATATGCTTTCTAGGATAAGTGAAGATTTCACAATCCTGTGACAATACCTAAAGCTCAACACTGAAAGAACTTGCAAAAAAATTAAGTTCAATAACCTTCAGACAAGTAAAACAAGTATCTACATGTTTTAAAACAATGATCTAATAGAATGACTCATTCCAATCACGCTCAATTTGACTATCAGATTTATTAGATCACACAGATTTTTTTGTTTATTAAAACACTCCGATTTTAAATTACTAATTTACATCACCTTTAATGACTACATAATGATTTGAATGTATCTTTGTATAAGCTAAGTTGTTAAAAATAATTTTATCAAGGGCATAATATTTTATGAATAAACAAAGATCACAGATAAGTATTAGATTTACACAAATGAGTAGGTATATCAATCCTAGACCATCCAAAAACCACATTTCTCGCTCTACGACTACGAGTATAATGTGAGATTTACTACCAACTAGTCTTCTGGTTAATTTATAAATTAATAGTGAATGTCACATGTCGTGATTGAACGAGTTTGGTTTTTGGTTGATTTGGATTGATTTACTCATTTGTGTGAACTTTTTACATGTGTGTGAACTTTGTTTATTCATAAAATATTATGCCCTTGATAAAATATTATATACGAGTACAAGATTACATTTATCAACAAATCATTATTTATTAACAAAACCAAATAATTCTGTAATTTGGAAGAATACATTAATCAATTCTTGGTCTGACAAATGACGACATGCTAAACTAGAAATAATATTTTTTGTATCAATTTTGTTTACATTTTTAATTACATTTCCGTGTATATTCTATTATTTTTCGAAAAATTTTACAAAATTTCCTCTAATGTTCTTCTTATTAATTTTACGCCAGAAAATAAGTAGGGCTATATTGTATTTCCTGTGCATTAAAATTAAATATATTATTCTTTGTCCCAAAAAGAAGAATAAAGTTTGGTTAGTTATTTCTGCACGCTTAGCATTTGGTGTCGTAGCGATACAATAGCAGTTTATAACGCCCGTAACACACCTCCGCTGCGAAACCATAACAGCGGAACCGCAGTAATTTCGCCATGTCTTGTCCGTATGTAAGAGATGCGGAACACTAGCGAAACTGCCTGTTCTAACGCATAGATTTGACTATAACTCTGTCTCTTTCCCAGCGCGGTTTCGTCGATCTGTTCCGACGCCAGCTCCACTTCCGCGCTCCGGCCGCCATTTTGTTGCGGTGCCGCGTTGTTTTCGCCCGTGTTTGTCGACGTCGACAAAAATAAAAAGCGAAACGAATTTATTTTCATAAAATGGACGTCGATTTTACAGAAAAATTAATTCAAGCGGTCAGAAATAGACCTATTCTCTATTTATTAAGTCATCCAGACTATAAAAATAACATGAAAAAAATGCAGGCATGGAGAGAAATCCAGAGGGAATTAAATGAGGAAGGTATGTAGTATTTTTATAATAATAATAGACTGTATTCCATGTATTTGTATATTTATTTACTTATTATTTACTTATTTACGTAACAACAATAGTATTAATAAGTAACAATGCAAATTAAAATCAGGTGGTATTTAAAGATACATGCGTTTTAATGAGAAAAGTATTGTTAGGTTACCTTAAATGTAAATTTTTTAAATTTATATTTTTTATGGGTCCTATTTTATGCTAATAACGTAACATAACGTTACGCAATAAATGTTTATTATTATTATTATTAACACTAAGTTCTCTGCGTTTGTGTAAAATATTGAACGAATTTATCTCTGACCTCAAACGCTGCCGTCGATGCTCTCTGTCGGTTGCCAGGTCTATTTTGTGGTAGAAAGGCACCTAGCTGTTCTATTTCAATACTGGAACTGGAATGTACGGCTGACTCTTTCGTCTGTATAAAGTTGTGCAAACAACAAGCTGCTTTTACAATTTTTGTTGTGTTTGTCAAATCTGTTTCGAAAGGTCTTAGAAAAATTCTAAACTTCTGTGCCATTATTCCAAAAGTACATTCCACAACTACACGTGCTCGACTAAGCGCCTGGTTAAATCTCTTTTTATCTCTATCTTGCATAGCAGCTTCTCTTACAAAAGGTCTCATCAAAAAAGTTTCTAGCTTGAATGCACCATCCCCTAATAAAACATAAGGCAAAGGATCTGTGCCTTCTTGTAATGGTTGGGCATTTGGTACATTTAGTTGACCAGTTCGCAGTAGTTGTAAAAAAGGTGTTTTTTCGAATATAGTACTATCAGAATCTTTTCCAAACGATCCAATGTCAACATAAATGAATTTGTAATTAGCGTCCACAACAGCCAAAATCACAATAGAAAATTTACTTTTGTAACTGTAAAACATTGAGCCGCTACCTGGAGGGCATTTAATAGTAATATGCTTTCCATCCAAGCTACCCAGGCAATGAGGAAACCCCCATTTTTGAAAAAAGTCTTCTGCGATGTTGAGCCACATTTCTTGTGTAGGTTGTGGAAAGGCTAATGGTTGTAATATATTCCAAATTTCCTCACATACTTCAGTCACAATTTTTGATACTGTTGAATTTCCTATACGATATGAGAACGATAATGTCTTGTAGCAATCTCCAGTAGTTAGGAATCTGTAAATAATATTGAAATATAATTGAATAATACTGAAAATAATATTGATTTTAAAATAATATTTATTTTTTCTTATTTTATTATTTTTCAGTCCTAACTTTGAAAGCGAAGTGGAAGAATTTAAAAGACTCTTACAAAAAGTACAAGCTATCGAAAAAGAGTACTAGTGGTCAAGCCGCAAAAAAGCTTCAAAATTGGACTTGGGCAGATCAAATGAATTTCATTGATCCAGCAGTTACATTGAATGAGACTCAGGGCAGTATGGCATATCTTAATGTGGAAGAAGTTAATTCTACTAACTCTCAATCTACCGTAGATGGAACTATACAAGACACTGCACAAGATTCCCGTCGGCAAGAAACTCAAAACGCCCTTCAAAATATTGCACAAGATTCCCGTCCGCAAGAAACTCAAAATGCCCAACAAATTTATAGAAGGCATAGAAGAAGTAATCCGGATCCGGATCCAGCAGATAGAATGATCCAGTACTTACAAAATAGAAGAAGTCGCAACAGAAATGACGAAAAAGTTGATGTGAAATGTGACGGAATAGATTTATTATTTTTAGGATACGCTGATGCATTCAAAAAACTGTCAAAGCGAACACAAATAAAAGCAAAATTTGATATCGCCCGAATTTTGATGGACGCTGAATTAAGTGATCTGGAGACTGTAACTTCTGACACCCACTCTACTGCACCAGGCAGTTCCAACTACACTGTTCTAAGTGATACCAGCATGCATGCCCCTACTACACCAGGAAATTTCTCCGTGATCAGTGAATCAACAGTTGACAATACTAATTATTACATTATTCCACAAGACAGCAATACGGCTATGCCCACTGATTTAACTACTACAAATCAAAATGATTCAGAAAATAACAGTTATTTTTCACAGTTTCCATAATAAAGTAGTAACTTGAGCTTCACTGATCGTGGAGTTGGTAACATGCAGAATTATTTTTTGTATTAATGATTAATTAATAAATAATTATTTACTTACCTCAAAGTTAAGGCTAATCTTTCTCTGCTAGAAATAGCTTCCCTAAACCTTGTATTTTGTTTTGTAATATGTGGCTTCAAAAGATTATGTAAATCTTCAAAACTCTCTGGGCTCATTCTAAAATATGAGTAGAAACGATCTTCGTGTGACTCTAGTTCTTTACATAATCGGTTTTCTCCTAATTTCTTCCTTTTTTTATTAATCTCGTGCACCCAAATTCTACGAGTTTTACGCCTTTTTAAAGTTAAAGTCCACAATAATATTTCTTCCTCCTCTGACTCTGATAACGACGACATTTCGCTCTGATTACCTCAACTCAACTGACACGTGAGACGTTCCGACGCCTAGTTCCGCTACTGAAACTACACTTGATCGCAGCGGAATTCATCCAGCGGTTTCGCTACTCGTATTTCGCAGCGGAGATGTGGGAAGGGCGTAACTAAGATCATAACAATTGGGCTAACAACATATTAAATCACTTATATTTTATTTGAATATTCATTTCTACAAATTTATCAAAAGATAAATTTAAGAAAGCTTCCTTTTTGGAACTCAAGAAATCAAAAATTAAAAAAGATACAAAGAAGCCAGTTATCACCAGCCCACACGAACGTGTAAACAAAAAAGGAGCTTGTAGGTGCGAATCATTTGTTTGTATAACTTTTTAAACACGTATGCAAATTGTTCTAATATATTTTCATTAATATTAATAGGTTTCACTTAACGAAGCGAAATGTGTGGAATATTAATATATCAGAAGCCATTTTTGCGAATTATTATTTGGTAACGTCCCGCTTTCATAATAACTCTATTTGTGATTAACTGCTATACACGTTCTCACGGTGGGGATCCCACTCAATTTTATGATAAACTTATATTCGGTTAAATTAAAGTAAAGCCTAGCTACTCAAAAATTCAGAATGGTACCGATAAATTATGTCCGAATACAGTCATCTAATAAATGCCCATTAATATTAATAAATAGAGTTATAAGCGTAATCGTGAAGGTTTGTGTCTTACCTTAATTGATTTTTAAAAGTTAGTAGCGGGACTACATGACAAGCACTAACTTTTGATTAAAAAAAGAATCATGAAAATCAATTAACCCAGTCGAAAGTTCTGAGGTACCAAACATAAAAAATATACAGTCGAATTGAGAACCTCCTCCTTTTTTGAAAAAGGTTAAAAATGCAAAACGTAAACAACAAGTGTTCAAAGCCTACAAAGCCGCACGTGGCCATGAATGGACCATGGCCTCAAGCCTTCTCAATATAAGAGGAGTCTAAAGTCCAGTAATGGAACAATAATTAACTGTGATTAATTATATATTGCAATTTACAGAGCATAATTTGTACTCAATATAGCCATAATAACAATTTAATAATAATAAATTAATTCGTGATTATCACATGTTTTGACTCATTGGTAAACGCATCTAACCCAATAACGTTTTTATTGTTGCTTCTGGCTATACTCTTCAGCAGCTTGCTAAGCTATTAGGCTGTAACCTATACTCCAAAACTTAGCGCAGTTTGGTGGATGTATCAATAACTGGCACCATACTCTTTATGTACCCTCCGAAACACGAGTCTTGTTTGTTACTATCGATCATTCACATTTAACAAAGCAACCGGCCATAAATAAAAAAATAGCAACAATAGATAAAATACACTCCTGGCATTCATAAATACAATCTGTTGCAATGTAATATGGATATAGGCACGGTGTCAATCTTAATTATCATAGTGATTATTAATCGATCACAATACGATCGTAACGGTCTGTAGAGAGACTGACAGACCGCCCTCCCGCCTACAGCGAGGACCTAGCCCCGGGACAATCGTCTAGACCAGCTATACTCAACCTGCGGCCGCCGGGCTTTTGTGGTTGGCCCACCTCTTATTTGATATGTTACTTTTTTATGAACACCTAAAAAATTTGAATCAAATAACTGCTTGACCACAGATACTACATAGTGTATGAAACGTCAGAAAATAACTTTTTTTTAATATACGCAATTAATCCATTCTAAGTTGTTAAATTTAATTTGTAAAAATCGCAAACAAAAACCTAAGAAATTATAACCTATGGCCCGCGACACCATGATTAATAAATACGTGTTTGTGGCCGCTATGGGAAAAAGATTGATTACCACTGTTCTAGACCGAGATATCGACTACTGATATCGACTTCATTATGGCATTAGGCAACAAATTGTTACTGAACATTGCGGAGAGAAACTGAAGAAAAACGGCGACCCATGTGGGTTGACAATGCAATAAATATTATTTTTGTGGCCATGATCTAGATTAAATAGCTGTTAATCATTAGTGTCCTACTACAGGGCTTGGGTCTCTCCTCATAATTGGAAAGGCTAAGGACATATTCCACCACGCTTCTCCAGTGCAGTTTGAAGATATTACTGACCATCTATGTGTCGGAAATTTCAATGTCATGCAAAGTCCTTAACATGGTTTAACGACTATTAAGTATGTAATGACAACCGGGACCTACAGCTTTACGTGCTGTCCGAAGCGCGAAAGTGCTCATCCAACTACCCACCCCCTGCGCTGTTGTTTAACTTGGACGATCAAGTGATTCACACTAGCCTTATGAGCTATAGCCGTAGCCGCTATGAGGCTATAAACTGAGGCTATGAGGCAATAAACCCATTTACTTATTGAGCTTTGAAATTAAGTTACCTCAAAACACTGCTGCCAATGCATTAGACGGCCGTATACATTACATAAAAAACCGTGTTTATATGGAAAAAGATCAACTGTGAGCCGAGACCATCGGTTCAGTGCTTGGACTAAAAAAACCGTGGATTTTTTGACCTGAAAGCCGTATAACCTGGTAATTGCCGTAGCATTGGCAGCACTGCCTTAAAATAAAACTATCATTAATTTATCCCTTACGAATGATACAAAGATTTTACCATGGGATCATGTCATAGTAAAATTGAAATACAGTCATAATTATTTAAAGCAGTTTATAGAACTTTGACACTAATATGACACACAAAAATTATCAAGAACTTTAAGGAAATAACTATAAGCTTTGGCTCATGTTTTCATACCATCTAATTAAGTTACAAACAAAGCCGTGTGACGTAATTGCACCTCAAGTGGCTGTATAATATATAATCCTAGACTTACCACGTAGTGAACTATAGAATTGTTCTCCCAGAAGGAGTAGAGACGGGATTAGTCCTCTATAAATATGAAATATCTAACACTGGACCGACCACAGAAACATTTAAAAGACAAAGACATTTAAAATGTTCTGTGGGACCGACACACTAAAGTATTGTTAATACGTAAGATATATTAATTTTTCAGCTATACAAGATCGGAACAGAACATTAAAGTTTCGGGTCACACGTTTGTCGCTTATCTCTGTTTATTTGTTTCAATTGAGCCCAGACATGAGCAGTTACATTATAACGGATGTTTATAACATCTTATTTAGCAGAGCATTTGCTTTCAGTTCCGACAGCATTGTTTGGTAGGTTAGATAGTAGGTGGTGAACCTACTTTGAGAAATTTATTTCTCGCTTATCTTTGTACCAAATTTTTTTATTAGTGAAAAGTGTTGTTGTACTAAACCAATTTAATTGAACTAAAGAATTACAGCAATTTTTTTATTCGTATAAGTTCTTGATTAAAAATTAAGGAAATAATAAATAATTGAATTCACTATCGAAGTTTAAATTGGAATACTTTCTTTATGGTGTTAATTGCAGAGTCGGCGTTAGGGGCGGGAGGGGGCGCAGTGGGGCAACAAAGGAGGGGCGCCACATATGGGGCGAGGACCAAAAAGAGAAAAATAAAATTCTTAGTAAACGTTTCCATTGTCAGCAAAAAATTTTTCAAACAAAAAAACCCGATTTTGATTTTCTTATGTGGACGCCACAATTATTAGTGGCTCTAACGCCAAACTGGTTAAATGTTTTCTAAAGAGATACGGTGGGATCAAAAACTTTTCTAATAATAAGGGCATATTTCGTAGCTATCTAGGCAGGCTGCAAGGCCATAAGGTTAGGTTAGGTCGTAGTTGAAATAATCTTAAATTAAAATTTAAAAAAGCCTCGACAGTTTGATTAACATTAAACATATGTAGCTAAGAACACTCTCGATTAAGTCAACAAGTAAGTATAGGCTAACATTAAATTATTGTTCATTTTAATTTCTGACATTATGAATGAATTGTATAATTATTATTTTTTATATTATTATTGACATGATAATTTTTTATTAATTCACTATTGTTGACATTTAAATTAATTACCTATTATTATTGAATTTTGTTTATTGATAGGTAAATATTTTATTTAAGGATTGCTGACTGATTGTACGTTATTTAAAATTGTAATGTAAATTTAATATAATTAGGCACACTAACGAATTGGGGATACCTGTGATGTTAGTTTTAAGCCTGTGAATTAAATAAATAAACTTTCAAACAAAAAAAAACTAGATCAAAATCGGTTCATCCGTTTGGGAGCTACGATGCTACAGACATACATATATACAGTCAGATACTGGCGTAAAACACCCCTTTTTTCGTCGAAAGTTAAAATAAATAAATACGTATAATGCCATAAAATACGCAGTCTTGATGAAATGATGAAAGATAATAAATAAAAAAGAACAATAATGTACACGGGGATTTTCTTACTAATTGCTATGATGCAAATTTCAAAGATCATTACTTCTTACGTCATTGAGACTATATCGACAATCGAATGTAACAAGGTAAAGGTAAATTTTTGCCCCAGTTTTGCTATTCCTTCCAAGAATGTCTACGGTAGACTGACGCAAACAGACGCCCAATTAAGTAGTCCCATGTCAATTACAATGATGCTAAGGTTATAATAACAAAACAACACTCGATGTTATGTTTATTGGAATATGATGATAACGGTTGGATTTATTAAAATAAAATAAAAAAGGTAAATTTTCTGTACATTGATTATTTCATCAAAATTCTGATGAGTGTGCACTCTAATAACGAGTTAAAATACGAAAAAAAATCAGAATTACTTTTTTATCGGACATTTATGAATCACATCAATCAACACTAAACTTTTCCAATCATATTGTAGTAAACTATAAAATGTTAACAAAAAAACCGACTTCATATTCAGTTATTCGTCCATTTGTACACACATGTTGCGCACATACTTAATGCAAAAAGACTTTTATGGTTTTCTTATGGATGCCACTGTCAAATCTCGCTCAAATTTAATTTTAATTTTCACGACCTTTTCCCAAAAATCATATTTTAATACCATGCGCTATTAAACATGTTTCATTTTATATTTATAGCAAAAATTTAATGTTGTGAATTATAGCCTTTGTTTTTTTAGCCAGTCGTCCAGCACATATGGAAATGTTCCGGGTTCTACCTAATGTAAACCTACTGGTTCTTCTATTGCGCAATCCTCACAAGTCGTTTGGGGGAATCCGCTTAATTTGATCCCCTAAGATTGTGGCTATCATCTTCTCAGAGTCGTAAAAATGACCACGTCTATCAGAAACCCGACGTTTTTTCATACTAATTAAGCTTGGCTACATAATCACATGTGATTTTTAACATCATGATCGCTTAACATCATGATGTTAAACGGCACTAAAGTCATGGATGGTAAAGCGCACTAACTTAATAAAAAGCCTACATTCACTCTTGACTTGAAGAAACCCAACCCACATTATTATACAGTGTACATGTTGTATAATCGAATAGGAACACCGTTGCGGGCTATTTGTTCCTATACTTCGCGGTACGCATAATGAAAGACGAAGTAAAGCACGCCGTCGGCACCGGAGGGTTGTTGACAACGTAGGGATGAATGTCCACTGGGCGTCGGGATATCCGATGGTGGAAAAGGGAAGGGGGAATTAAGTCATGTATAATTCCTGCGCACCCTCTCCAAAATATATCATATAGAATATCGAGAGGCTGGCAACTCTGCGTCTGTGCTCGAGGTACTTTCGAGTTCCTAACTTTGACCGCTCACGACATTAAGCCCCTTCTCTCGGGACTATTTATAACCTACAGTACCACTTTAGTAACACGACCTGAGTTCAATGTGACCTAAATTGAGAATTTTGGAATTGCATTCTGATCTAATCTTATTACCATCCAAAATAAATTCAGTACAGTTTAACAGGTACTATAAAACCGTATGACTTCATCTGATTTCTTTCCCACGAATCGAAGCGACTAACAGCTTACGAATATTAAATTGCCAATCTTTGATAAGGATTGTTTGCAAAGTAAGTGTCATAAGGTGATTCAGAGATTTCACCTTTAGAATCCTACCTAGTGCCTGTTTATACCTTTCTCTGCTTCACCCAAGGCATATGTCTGGCGCCATGCAAATTTTGTGGCTAATTGTTGAGATAACCTGCAGAATTTAAATGGATGAATCTATCTAAACAGATACTTAAGGAAATGTGTTAGAGAATTTTGTGTTAGCCAACAAATGTGCAATAGTCGATATCATTATACGACCTGTCATCGTAAGTGATGAGAGTCAAAGTGGACATCATAACACCCAACCATCACCGAAGCGTTGATGGCCAAGAAAAATCAACAAACTTTCATATTACTGGCTTTATGACCGCTCAAATGTATTTCATGTACAATCGATAAGTTCGTATATTATAATGTGTAATAATGACATTATGATAATTGAATTAATAATTGAATAATGGTATTAATTAACAATTAAAATCTATATTACTAATATAGTCACTCCAAGGGGCCCTACCACCAGCGGGCCGGATTCAATCGCCTCTTACGACACCCATACGGCATGGGATTGGAGTTAGTATTCTAAGCCGACCCAATACGGCTAAAAAACGGTTGACGAAGGTAAAATAAAATATTGTGCAAGAGTTATATTATTATAATACAATAGCGGTATAATGCATTGATGGAATTTAAGTCGAGAGTAATTTTGCGTAATAACTGGGAAACATCAAACAGGAAATACAGGACGGACGAGTGGTATGAAACGATGGCCGACAACCATTAGTGATGTCGTGAGGAATTAGCAGTTTTTATCGTGCCTCTCTTACCGAAGGAAGTACTATTTAAACTCTCTTATTACAATGTATCACGTGACTTATGTAATCATATCGAATAGATCGTTACAATTTTTATGCATACCGAAAGATGTGCTTGTATTTGCATGTTGAGGAAAACGACAATTCCGATTTTTTAATAATATAATTTAAACGGGAGCAAAATCAAAAATTGATTAAAACTCTCACAATAAATTCATCGTAACGTTGACCATTGAAACGCTAGCTTTGTGGGTTAGCTGATGAGGTCAAGCGGACTAGATGCGGCATCCAGTATACTTGATCGTGTAAGGCCACGGTATAGCTATCTGGCCATACTGCAAAGAAATGCAATGAAACTGCAAACTTGACAATATACTCCATGATAATGATATTTCCCCAGAAATTACAATTAATTATATCCGAAATACAACTATTTATTTTGCTATAATATTAATTTGTATTATGTAGTAAGCCTGTCGGATAATACGTCTAGAGTGCTAGACGGTTTCGCCTTTCTTTAAAAGGCAAAGGACCTCAGTAAGCTCAATCGGTGCTTCAATACAATAAGTATAGATTAGTTGTAGACATGAGAATGCCTTACATATACAAGTAGTTTTAGTGTTTAGTACTTAAAATTACATCACAGCACCGTTAGAGATCCTGACTGCCCTAATAGATACTTTACAGTCTGTGGATTTTACTTGGACCCAACAAATAAACTCGTTTGCATGTAATTACTCTACTCGTAATAGTTAACCATCTATAGACATGTTACCTCTCGATTGGCAATATTACGGACTTATGTACGCTATGCCCTGAATGTAAAGCATTCGAAATTACGTGGCATGCACCCACTTCAACAAGGGCACTGACTACTGATAGTTATTTATTTATACACTTTCTGAAATTATAGCCTTTGAGTACCTGCGTGTTGGTCTGTGAGACTGACAGAAACACCTTTTCGCAATTATTTTTATGTTCGGAAAAACTGGGAATTCGGATCTTTTACTAGCTTCAGGTTTTGTGAGCGTTGTCATTCATTGTAGGCGCCATGCGGTCTGGAGACCAACGAGGTCATGGAGGTTAAATTATCCAGTCAACACTTCAGAAGCTAAAATCGTGTAATATTATAAATTAATTTTGTATTTTTTTTCTATTCGGAATGGAAAATGGGAACATTTTTATCAGTATAAAATATTATAAAAAATTCAAAAAGTCAAAGACAAGTAATATTTCGAATAATAATATTATAATAAATTACGAACCTACAACATTCGGTAAAATAACTGTTACATTTTTAGTATAAAGTGACATATTAAAATCTAGTTATATGTCGTGTACAGTTTAATATATTCAGCTAAAGTCACATATCCATGAAAACCGGACTCATTTCCGATTTGCATGGATCATTGTCACGCTATGGGCATCCCAGCCAGTTTTTGTCTCGACGCCGTTTCTGTGTATCGGAAGACAAATTATGAACTTTTTTCCGTATAATTGTCACTATACATTATACTACAGACGTCAAGGCCGGCTAGCGGCGTGGGAGCGTTGCTCCGTATTCAAATACCCTACAAAAAGAAAAAAAACAATTTACAGAAACACTTTTTCCGGTTTTTCCGGTAATGTAACCATTTTACCGCGATTCTTTTCTTGTCATTCAAATTAGTTCTATTGAACTAATTATTATCTCACGGTCCAAGTGATGCACTTCTATATTCAAATGAGCCTTTGTCTACACGAGTGTGTTGTTGTTTTGTCACGTGCTTGGTGTCTTCGCCTCAACTCGCTCCAATTTATTACACAGGTTTCTTTGTTCGTTCCCATTTTAATTTTAGTATAGTTATATTTTTTATAAACTGAATTTAAAATTTTAATGTCATCTCAATTTATTGATGAAAAATTACTAGTAAAATTATACTTACACTGCTACATTCACCTACACAAGTAATTTATACGATCATACCAAATACATATAGATTTTAGTAGTTACGTCCAGTGTTCGTAAAGGTTCCTACTGTACGGAACTCATTGAGATTTTGAGGTTACTATCAGACTGGTTTTCCCAAATCATAATAGACCGTGAACTTCGCGGTACGAAACTATTTTTTTGCAAAACTATTTGCAGTACAGACACTCTCAGTCTTGCACAGAAACCACAACATTTCACGCAGCATTCAATTCTACTACTACCGAGAAAGATGTCTCGATTAGTTCGGAATTTCAAAGTTAACAAAACCTTTCACAAAGAATCACGAACCATGACCTTATACTATAGCTACTCATGGCATTTCCTCTACCGTCGAATACCTGCTCTCAAACCTTTTCTCAGAACAAAGCCTAACGCCTAATAGCAATGTTCATTAGTCATCAAAGATATTGTAATATATCATAACCAGGCAAAGCGACGGCGTAAAATAAAACTACATGTAAAATTACTGAAATTTTGACCTTCCTCCTCAATTCTTTTACACATTCACCGAGATCCGACGCATGATTAATGAATATGCATGGTATTAAATTTTATTTGAATGAATATTGTTTTCCTGCTCTCGCATTCAGCAAGTGTGATATAATTAACCCTACTAAACTGTATTATTAATGTGATAGTTTGTGAGGATGTACACCTGTATATTCTTAGATCTACACTCCAAATTTTACATTATTATTCTTTCATATAAAAACAAAGTATCCTAATCAGTTCATAAATGACGGAATTCTGAGGTAAAAAAAAATTTTAAAAATTCAACCTAATTAAGAACCGCCTCCTTTTTTTGAAGTCGGTTAAGACCACTCAGTCTCCTGTAGATAGCTGCGAAAAAGTTGAACCAAATTAAAAACAAAAGTGTTTTTGTCGTCTTCTAAAACATAGATTTGCAGTATACAGAGTTTCAATAATACTACACACGTCATGCCCAATAATGTTCACTAAACATGATTTGCAGTTAACGAGAATTGTCGTAGAATCCTATCCCGTGTATAACTTAGTTTCCACGTACATAATCCACTTATATATAGCATACAGATCGGTTACTAGAACGACATCACATTAACACATTTTTCCTATAACTGACACTGCGTTCGCACGTCAAATAAATACTCGTACAGCTCAGTTTTTATGCTCATTATGTAACACTGCCGCTACATATTAGTGACTAGTAACGGCCCTCGCTTCGTATCGCGAAACATGCCTTACGTTACGGCCCTTTCCCGCGCCACGTTCACTTTACCGATATTTTTTTGTTTGAATTTCATTTTACCGAAAAATATTTATTGACGTCTTTTTTGCTATAATATGCATTATTTGACATAATTTTAGATCATCAAAATAATATCATGTGTCATAGGTATTATTTTACCGAACTATATTTGGCTGAACTTATTTCATTTCACAAATGATTTATTTGCTATATTTTTACCACACCAAAATGAACCAAAATGAACCAAAATGAACGAAATGTTATTTGGTAGCTGTCATTTTCAACATTAAATTAAAATAGTGCCATGAGTAAGTATGTTGTGCTACAAAATTTTGTGACAGAAACGAATCGCTGCAAAACGGACTTCACGCAGTCTTGTATGCCCTACCCCTAGAGTGTAATGTAAACCCGCGTAGGCGCGGAGGGGCGAGGCGGCCCGCGAGCTGAGGAGCTGGTGCTTTTAACGCTCGCCGCCGCGATTGAGATTGGCCGGCGAATCGCAAGCCGAAGCTGCGGTTGTGAACTTGTATGTTGCATGCTTTTTTGCACGCTGCATGCCTGCTTGCACGCTGCATGCCTGCTTGCATGCTGCTTGTATGCAAACAAGAGATTATATAGTGTGCACTAACTTTCTCAGACCAGGTTCCATAACTTTTGAAACCGAAAAAAGTAATAGTACGATGAAAGGAAGAGAATATAACAAAAATGAAAGGAAAAATCAAGTCAAACTGCAAACTTGACAAGTACACTTGATTATGTATGGCCAGCTTGAGTTGTTACTGTCGTCAGTCAACTGCAACTGCACTTTAGACCATACTTGAAATTAATTTTCAATCTTCACTCTGATGTTCTTTGTTAGATAATTTTATTTTTCGGAACATAATACGCGTTATCAAAACGCGCTTGAAAACGCGTAATACACTATGTACGATTTGTAAAAACCAACATATTAAATGTGTGTAAGGAGATCCGTGACACAATGCACGTCTAATGAGTAAGTACCTACTAGCTAATGGAAGATATTATATGACGGATGTTTTAAAAATTGAGAAATAAGCATCGCACGTCAGAACATTAAGTAATCGGAAATGACACCATCACAAGAGAATTGCGGATTTGCATAGACAATTGGCGTTACTCGGGGGTTTTTACTGGGCCATGTCTAACGATGTTCCATGAATTTGTATCAGGATGTAAGTTCCCTACTATTTTCATTTCATTGGCTCCTACATCAATTTAGAATTCCCTAAGAAAAGAGGACTTTTTGTATCTAAGTTACGAGTGTAGGGCTATTTCACACCGATAAGAATATTGAGGAAATATGTAATTATATTAATAAATATTTCCGTATCTGTTTGGTGTAACGTGAATACACAATATCTTTAAAATATTATTCTAAATCTAATAATAAAATTAAAGAGTGGGTACCTACCTATTTGTGGACGTATTATGTTGCATGTTATTTATATTTATTTTACGGGAAATTCAATGGCGTAGTATAAAAAAACTGTAACTGATTAATATGGATATACACCCAATATTTTGTAACGCAAAAGACCCTAGGATTAATTTTTGAATTTTCTGGGCGATTGTTCTTGCTAATTTCAGATGCGGCTCGAGGCGCTTTGGATTATATATTTTTTTAATTTCAATCAGTAACAAATAAAAAGTATACATTATAATATGTCAAATTTAAATAATCTCACCTATACATATTAATATTATTATTTTCGAGAATTACGTCATCGTTTCAGAGTTACATAGCTATTACGTAGATATTGTCAAGTATTTTCCCGGCAATTACCGAAAACATTAAAATATCTAGTAATTCATGACATGACGTTGTTAACACTTATGGGTATCAGGTCTAATTTATAACATAATGACGTCAATACAAATTTCACTGTTCATTGTGATAATTTGAAGACTGTAAAATCCCTTCACAATATACCTAATTTATATTAGGAAAATATTCATTTAAATGACACATAATGCGATGGGTTTACTAATCACACTGTACATATGGTATTATATTATATCATGCCATGAAAATTACTTTATAATGTCGACCCTTACCTTGCGGTGTGATGTGAACCCTCTGCAATTAATTCTTTTGTTCGTATTTGTTGCGAGCCGCGATTACGTAGCAATTATTACGCGAGACAATGCTTCGATGTCATTGTAATACGCACAAGTATAGGGCATTCCGTTGTCAAGCTTTGGGAGAAAGAAGGGCGTATGTACCTCGTAGTAAACCTGAAATGTTAGTAAATATCCATTATATATCTCAAAGTTATGAAATTTTATTATTAATTTCTTTAAATGAAGGATCGATGGCAATTACAGACATGAAAATTAAACTCCGGATGATTAATAATTCGAAACAAAAATTAACATATATCCGCCCTTTTCTTTATTATTATTATTCTCTATCAATATGATTTGAAATACAATTTATGTATAATATATTATAATTTTAAATTTATTAAAGAAAACTAACTACACAAATGAATAATGTGTAAAAGCCGGAAAGTATGCGAAAAAGTCCGTTTGCTGACAAACTTTTTAACACGGACGGCCTTTACGCAACTCTCACAGACGCACTTTTCATACGTAGCGTAACAAACTTTAAACATGCCTTAAACAGAGACGACGTGTAATAGGCGAAGGGTTTAATCCGTCAGCCAATAGAACGGGACTATTTCGGGATTAAACTAAGAGGCGGCTCCCTCGAGGCGGGAAGATGTAACCTCCGATGAAATTGCAAATGGTTTTCTGTCGAAATCTAAATTTACACCGACAGTTTTTACAAAAACTGTTCCTGGTGTGTGGTGATCTGTTTCTACAATTAGTCAATCATTACTTCCACAAGACTAATCGTGCGCCGGGAACTTTACAAGATGAAAACTGCTTCACAGATATCGCATGTGCATTCATAGTCTTTACCTTGTGAAACAGAGCGTCAATGAAAATATACTTACTTAGTTTTTAAAATATAGGAAGGAGATTATTTTTAAACTTAAAAGATGTAGTTACAGGTTACTTTACGCGACCTTGTGTTTCGGTGGGAAGCCTGTGAAGAAATGCATTATTGATAGACGAGCAGACGGGCTATATGATAGTAAATAATCACCTTCTTCCTCATCATCTGCAGTACCAAGGACCGGGCGATGCTGAAGAGTTGCAGGTCACAAACATACGGAAAAAAATATATAAACATTTTTTCTATTTCTAGTCTTCAGATGTAATGCATTTTTTAAAGCACAGGCACACTCATATAACCCGCGGTAGGATTCCGTGTATCGCGGGTGGCATAGACAACACAAAGTAGACATCAGTGGAGTGGAGTGTCTATGGGTTAAAGTAAACAGGTAAAGGGTTTGATTTCCGGCTAAAACAGTTCATATCAATATTTGTTTCCGGGTCGTGGCTGTTTATGATGAATTAATTGTGTATTTTATTGTTCATACCACCCTACCATATGGGATCATATTGCGGAGTTATGAGTGTACAAAGCTGTTTGTTTATGTTTAGGTATGATTAGTATGGTACATATAAAATTATACATAAGATATATATGCCCGAAATATGCAGTCCAAAATATATTTATAAAATTTTTATTATAGTAATTTCTATTATTATATTTAAAAATTAATAAATCTAAAATTTTACTTATTATATGTAATTAAACAATTATATTACATTATATTAAAATATATTTTATCTCTTGCAAATTTTCAATTTCAGTATTAAACGTAAATATTTATTTATTTATCAACCAGACTATTAAACAAAACACGATAAAAACATATTTCACTTTCCACCATGATTAAAATCCCTGATCAATTCCAAGTCCGTTACAATTTTCACATCGATCCAGGATCCGGTTCTGAAACACATGCACCTATTTATTTGAACAAGCTATTGCGTAAGAGCATATGTGCGTTTACGTGCTATCGCGGCGGCGACGTGGTATCGGTGACGTAGGACGTGCCCTCTTGCAAACATTAGTTTTTTGCACCCTTTATCACGGGAGCGCCGACAGAACATAAAAGCCGAGTAAATCCGTTCAGGACACACATTAGACGGAACGCGGCTGAACCTCGCAGTTCGCACGCAAGTCCTGAACGGTTGCCGCCAACTTCAAAACCACAGATTAATAAGTGCTTTAAAACCACAGATTAAATAGTGATGTGCTAGTGATTCGAAACTGTTTACGTGCGATTTTTTTTTGTTAATGCCAAAGATTTTTCTGTGATATTATGTCGGACATGACTGATACTGTGTGCTATGGATGTTTGAGCCAAGGATCGAGATCTGCTAGATACGGTATGTTTTCTTGATCATCTTATGTCAGTTTTAATAATAAATGACTATGTCATTGATTCATTGATAACAATACATTCATTAATAACAATTATATTGACTTATAAAAATAAGTATGCTATACATACTTAAAAGTAATAGCGCATTATTTATGGAAGTATCTATCTATCTAATAATTATTTTCTAGGCATTCCATATCTGACGTTTACTTATGCGTAATACACGTATCATAGTGATGATCTAACCACGCCAATAATTTTCACTTACTTGTGATTTAAGTTATGACACACTTTCCTTTACGAAGCAGTCCATGACCTAATTTTAATATTTAGATATAATTTATACCATTTCTTATAATACAATTTATTTATTTTAGCGTTAACCTATTATTAGTAAGGTATCAAATAAACGATAGGTAGGGATATTAATAAGCTCTTAAATATTCATATCACATTCATTAAAATAATAATATAACATACAAATATTAAGATTCTCTTAAAAATAAGCAATATGTGACCATAGATACAAATAATACATTTAACATCACTAGATATTAACGTTTATTTATCAATATAGCTCCAATCGGGAATCGAACCCGTATTCTTTGCTTTTCGCCTTACGCCCTTAGTGGCTTGATGTGATCCGAAATCCCTAAGTCATCTATACTAATAAAAGAGGAATAAGTTGAATCCAAAAAAAATTTTTTTTTTAAACGCTTTTATTTCAATGTTTAGTTTATAAAATTAGCTACAAGTTGTGAAAATTTCAAGTCTCTACGTAAAATAGAACATAGAGAATTATGCGTCTAAAGTCTGAAAATCGTTTTTTTTAATTTAACAACAAATAAACAATGAAAATTAGTTTAAAATATGATTTTCGTGTATTGTCATCGGAAATACACATGTCTGCCAAATTTCATCAATTTTCATTAAAGGGAAGTCATTCAAATTAACGTTACAAGATTTGATCCTTTGATCCTCCGAAGTGAAGCTAAATATAAAAGCGATTAATAACCTTATTGCCGTGTAAATAGAGTAGCATTTTGATCATAATATTGAAGATTTGATGCGTTGATGCTCCGAAGTGAAGCTAAATAAAAGCGTTTAAAAATTTGATTGTTTGCATTGAATAGGCTTCGAAACTACTGAACCGATTTGAAAAATTCTTTCACTGTTGGAAAGCTACACTATCCCCGGGTGACATAAGCTATATTATATTTTCAAAAAATTAGGAATCCTTAATAAAACTCCAATAATGTAACCCAAGGTGTAAAAAGATAAGAAAACCTAAGCAAAGCGAGGGCGGTTACTCGTTTAAGATAAACACATCGTTTGTTTAGGTACTCCATTGAAGATTTTAACTGTACTTCAGTGAAATTTTGCTGGTGAGTTCGTGTAGTCAAACGAGGTTAGAGATACGCGGATGAGCCTTACGCCTTACAATAGGTACGAGGCTCAGGTGTGATTTATATGCGGCCTGCAAACAATGCCATTCAGTACGACCGCCGCGGAAGCTTAGGTTCATACGGTAAACTTAAATTAACCAAAACTGTGTATGTTCAGGTATTTGATTTAAGATTTGAGAGGGCAACCTTTGTTGCTGTCGGATAAGATATAAAATACTTTGTAATAGAGTTTACAATGCAAGGCGATATATTTGAAATTAGGATGAGGCCAAACGAGCGTATTTGTTTCACAACTTTGCTTCTTGAAGGAAAGGAAAAGAACTACACCACGCAACTGGAGTGAGTTTTTGTAAAAGAAATAATGGCAAGTTACCTAAGTTTTCAGTTTATTCTAAAATTATATACCTCAAACATAGTAACACTCATACAGTTACCAGTTCAATTAAAAAAAGTAAAAGGTAAATAAAAATTATACAATAATATATCGAGTATTATATTTTGGTGATGGGAAGAGAAACAGTGTGTTCAAAGTGGTAATTATTATAATAATGTAACAAGCCAATCTTCTAAAATGAAAATTAAAATAAATGTTATGAGTAAAATATAACATAAAGCCATTTAGATTATTCAATATTGAGCAAACTACCGCTTATAAATAATTTGGAAGATATGAGAGAATAAAGAATATTATTAACTACATACATACATACATACATACATACATACATACATACATACATACATACATACATACACACATACACACATACACACATACAAGAAAAACAAGACCCTTTCTGGCAGTTGGGCAAAAAGCAAGCTACAATTTGCGTACGAACCGTACATAACCTTTTGCACAGTAATGAGCGGGCGTATAAAGTTACGCGGATCTAACACGCTACGAAACTTTCGATACATGAGTAATGCGCTACTCATTGCCAACGCTCTTGTAGGCTTTCAGACGATTTTCACCGGTCGCGTCCATTCACGAAAATATGGAAAATCCGTGACTCATCGATGAGACAGCCGGAAAACCAATTTTTCCCATTGAAGTATTATTACTAGCTTAAAGAACACCGCGAACACCATGTATGTCCCAATGCATTGGCGCCACCTGGCTTCAATCTTCAACGGATTCGTTCGATTTTGAAAGGAGAATCGGGGCTCAATTTTGAAAATCGAACCTCCCGGGTGAGACACACATTTTTTTCGAGATGTCTGTTCTATGACATTATACTTCAATGATTTTTCCTCCGTCAGCAATTCTTTGACAAACTCCAAACGGCTCAGTAAAAGTTACTTCCTATACGCTCGGGATCAATCAAGCGAGACGTCAAAGGGCAAAGACCTTCGTAATTGGCAAAACATGCTTCTGTCCTTAAGATTAATTAGCCGACAGTAATGTGCGTTCTCTCGCTACAGATTGGATTCCTTTATTCGACACAATGCCTCGCTAAAAACCACGTATTTCAATCGGGTCCCAGCACAATCGCCGACCGGAAAAGACTCTACTTAAGCTAATTACAAACTCATTTTCGCATAAAAACTCCTAATTGACGAAAGCTGTGTCATCATGTCACAAGAACGATCATTGGGATTCTCCACTTACATGCTACAAAAAGATCGTATTCGCTCATTATTACTCGATTTGTGGATACAATGTATAAAACTTTTTATTTAGTGTGATTTAATTATATTCGTGTTTATGTTTATTTATAAAATGGTACATTTAATGATATTATTACTTCTAAACAATTTGATTATCAGAAGGTCCGGTAAGTGGCGTTATAGTCAAGTTATTAACAAATTATTTTAATCAAAACATATTTTGCATTACCAAAATGATGACGTACTCAGATTCCATAATATAGAACGCCAGATAGTCACAATGTATCTACCTTTTATGTTTCGAAGTACTTCGTAGTACCTATAGTACTACAAATGTTATCTTATCTTAGTACTAATTTCTCCGGTCTACGCGTACATAAAACATCGGCAGAGACGTGTTATTAATCATGAACGTAATAATCCTCTATTGACACTATCCATAAGCGAAGTGGCCGTACAATGGAATCGCCTTGTTAACCACGAAAAAACTCGTCAATGTAAATACTTGTGATGCTTGTTCTGATATTTGTACCACGAGACGAGACACATGCTAGTGTTTTCCCTCTCGACTGTACCTGTACGACTGTATGACTGAATGAATTATATTTTAACAAATATTTATCTAAAAAAACTAATCCGGATAAATACATTTAAAACACTACGATCAGATAAGATAAGCCAATTTCGTTTTTTTTACACATACCGGAAATCAAACCTTGGTAATCTTACTTGATAAGTTTAAGCTACTTAAAATGTATTTGTTCAGTATACCTAATTCCTAAGTACCAAAAGTTTATCCTACCCATTTTTGTAGGATTATAAAGACTCGTTTACGAGTGTCTTTCCCATACTGTCAAAGTTTTTTTCTTACCTCCGTTTACTTTCGTGTTTAGTCCTTCGTTTCTTTTTCGCGTCATGTTTGTTGTCCGTTCACGGCGAAAGACTCGACGTAAAAAGAAAACGACAGTGTCAGTGCTGTGTTGCTTGAGCATAATCTTCGACGAACAATTAAAGCGACAGGTAGATCTTTTTGAGAAAACGACTGCAAATCTTGAAAGTTATTCTTATGCCATGACTAATAGCATGTATAGACATGTTACATGTCCGCAAATCTTATGTCCAATTACGCAATTGGAAACCAATCAGCTAGAATGAAGTATTCAGATTCGATTGGTATCACGAAGCGATCGCGTTGTGATAAGTCGAAGCGAGCCGTGAACCACACGCGCCGCGATAAAAACTTACTTTAGGATAGACTCATCGATGAATCACCGGCGAGGTCTAACCGAATAATTGTTCACTTGCACAAGATGTGGAAAGCGAATGGCGCGGAGACGCTTTCTTATCGAATCTTTTATAATTATACTATCACTTTATTTGTCAAGCTTTACTTTGGCCTAAAATAAGTAAGTAATAAGCAATTAATGATAGATTTAGGACACCCTCACAGGATTCCCTGTGCTATACTTAGCAAAGACACTGAGTTATACGTAATTAATTGACCCTTTATTTGTGACTTATGTCTGCCCTGGTTTGGATCAAACCCGGGACTCTTCTCAGCACGTTGTTGGTCATTATAACGACAACATATTATAACAGACAATCAATAATGTTTATCACACAATTATTTATTACCTTTGAGTAGATTATAATCATAATTGTACTTTATAATTTTCTTCTGTATTTATATCCCACATGAGTCATACTCATAACGTGCGGAACAAAATCCTAGCTATATTTTTTATGAAGGATTAAAAATAACTGAAAGGAATAAAAATATAATAATATAAATTGTATCCTTCCCACTAATATCCTACTTAGCTATAGCATTTTATAAAATGTAGTAATAATAAAATAGTAAATACATATAAAATATCTTACATGGGTATTAAATAGTTTTAATAAAATAAAAATAATAAATAGTTACTTCAAAAATATAGATATAAATATAGAGGTAGTAGATTAAAAAAATGACGTGCATAAGTGTATCAGTGTCTCAGTGATACCTATATGAATAAAGATTTTTGATTTGATTTGCTTTGATTCGATTAAAACTCAATCTAACATCAACCTAACATCTGTAAATGTCACAAGGTAACTTCAGTGTAGGAACAACGTCCTCCGTACTTGCCTCCGCTGTGTCATCATGAAAAAATTCGATATCAAAGTGCGGAGGATGTGTTGGGGAGGGTCGGTTTTCGCTTTCCGCCGGCCGTAAGGGTTTTCGCATAGTTTGACCGGCTATTTCATGTACGGTGCCGCATTTCGGTGCTCATTCAACGGCCGACTATTGCTCGTGCGCCGGTCTCGCGCATAAACCGGTGACACTCCGAGACCCAACACGTACCGCGAACATATCGTACACGCGTGTTATCGTACATTAGTCTTCTAACTTAAACACGACGATTTTTATCGACATATCGACATTGTGACACGGAAATCCCTCGCGAGTGTTTTCAGACAGTGATTTTCAGTTCAAAGTTCATAGGTCTTGTTGAAAATTGGATGTTTGTTGAATGATAATGGACTTGCCCACAGGAGCTACATCAATGCGTTGTTCATGGATGTCTTTTTAACCGGTGTGTGTATTTTAATAATGTGTCTTAGTTATAAATGAATAAGTTTTATTTATACTTGTCATTTGTCATTTATCGGTTTTGTATATGCGCAATGTAAACAGACTGGGTTCGAGTGGGTAGATGTAAATATTATTTCAATTATAATTTTATTATGACCTACAATACTAACATCGTTTGCAAAGTGAGTGAGAGTTTAATAACTGTAAAAAATAATAAAACTAAAGTCAAGAAAATTTAACGAACGAGTTATTTATCTGTTTACTCTGAGTTTATATTTTAACACAAATTTGTAATGCCTGTAATTATGTGCAATTTATATGTAACGAAGTGATTCTAATGTGCACGTTAATTAACGTTTAAAAGGATATAATTTATATTAAAACAAAATATAACGTTTCTAAAAAGGTTTGGGTTAATAATTTTATATTTAATAAAGTTGCAAATATGGTACGATAACTATAGCTTACGTTCCGTAATAATACATTTAAGTATGCGATTTTCGTGATTACAGGGTCAAACGTTTACCATGTATTAATTTCGAAATCAAAACTTAAAGTTTATTAGCCGTTAAAATATAACCTTTATAAAATTAACAACTTACAAATAGTTCGTAACTTACGTATTAATTAAATAATATAATATAATTCGTTTTATTAAAATAGTTTAGTGTTATTAAAACAGTAGGTAACTTCGTTCAATTAGATCATACGACCATATACGTATAACTAAAACAAGGTATTGTTTAACTAAAGCCGGTACAATAACGAAGTCGATTGATGATCATTTTTGGAAGAAGACAATACCGATCGGGAAAGAAATCGATACTGTCAAGCCGAGCGTGTGAGAATGAACAACACTTGCTCGTCGGCTGTCGATCAAAAGGATTTTTCGCTGAAATCTTGCCGCGATGACATCGGATACAGATTAGTTTAGGTAACCGAAATCGAAACATTCGATCGATTACCTCTCTTTCCTTTTTAGTCCGTCATAATTATTTAATTTGCATAGCCAATAAAGATACATCGATTGTAAAATTATTAATCGTTTAAACTATATAAAAGGAAGACATTACCGCTGTTTTTCCTAAGTGCGTGCAAAGGTAGACTGTTCTACTGTCATGATTTGTAATAAGCAGTCGGGAAATCCCTACAGCAAATTAAATAGTGTACCTGCCCAGTTTTCGTGGTAATACGCGTTAGCATTGTTTGAACTTGACAATGCATTCGATACAGATAGTCAGTGATTACGAACAATAGGCACAGAGTAAAAAATCCCGTGAAAAATCTGATAATCTGCCAGTCTATTAATATTGCTCTTCTCACCTATCTTTAACTGTGTACATGAAACGTCGTGTTTAGTTAGCACACATTATATTGTCAACGACACGGATTGACCTAATGATTCACTGACCATAAGCGTCGCTTATCCTCGTGTGACGTAAGTTAAGTAATACTACATAGTTCCTGTGTAACAAAGTAATATTGTGTTCTATTTTTTGTTGGAAATCATTTTCTATTTTTAGTATTAACATTTGATAAAAATTAAGGATTTCAGAATCGTAAGAGGCAAGAAACTGCATACGTTGTTTGCTTAGACTACACTAGGATATTTATGTAGTGAACGAGCGATAGGGAAACTTTCTACATTTTAGCACATGCGAACAAAGCTACGCGTTTTACCTGGCGGATTCTCTTCTTTTAAAAGTTTGAAAACTGACGGTCTCCACAGTCATAAAACTGTTTTATGACGCAGCGCAAAACATCGAAAGAGAGGAATTCTTGTAGTGCGTGATACAGGACGAGGTCGTAGTGTAGGGATGTTCCACTAAATAAATTAATAAATAATAACAATAGCCTAAACACGCGGTTTCTCAGATCAGTTTAAAATATTCGCGACCTTTTATTCGTAACCGCGTACTTCTTATTAATATGATAAATGTGAAAATTTGTGAAGATGTTTGGATGTTTAAATGTTTGTTCCTCAATCACGCTATTAGTCGTGACATAACTTAACCGATTTGTTATACCCTATACCTTATACCCTAGAATAACATAAAGGCTACTTTTATCTCGGAAAAATTCAGGGTTCACGCGGGATTTGTCAAAAAATCCATAACAATTGCGGGCGAATCCGCGTGCAAAACCTAGTAAATAATGAAACTATGTAAGTAATTCACAGAAGGTTTCATAGGAAAATGATATAGAGGTTTACCTACTACAGAAATAAATGTTTACAAGCCTTAGAAAGTAAGTACATCAGCATTATTGCAAATCATTACTATACTTAATCATTAGTTTCAATTTCCACTCAAATGAGAGTGGTTTGAATCATGCTTCACCAGGTGTGTGTAAATATCACAAGCATTTTTACAAATTAAATACCAGTTACATAAACATTACATTACATTCATCCAATATTCCATAATACAAAAAAAACATGCTCCGGATTCGAAATCACTTACATTTATTATTACTGAATTAATATCACCTTTAGAATTGAAGTGGCTTATCTAAAAATTTTAAGAAAATGACTTTTATACATTGAACGGCTTAAAAACATGTCGCACCTTTAGAATTATATCCAAAATTTGAATTTTTGGTAAACGCCAAAAATTTAATTGAAGAATTGGGCATTTTTTATTATTTATTGGGCATAGAATACATGTTTTTATGTCGTTCAATGTATGAAAGTAATTTTCTTAAAATTTTTAGATAAACCACTTCAATTCTAAAGGTGCGATGTGTAATGCCAATTCACACCCCCATCAAGTTATAACATTAGCATGAACGAATAAAGTTACATATTACGCGATTCCGTCATAATATGAGATCTCCTAATTGAAAACAGCCATTGATTCAAAATATCACGTTCTCTAACATCTTCAGATGTAGCCGGAGCAGTTCAGATGTAGATTATACAAGCATTTGTACACTGTGTCGTAGAACGTTTTACTATAATAAAGCCTATTATTTTTTATGTCTCGGCAACTCCCGCCCCGTAAGGAATGCACTGTCGCTGACATGTCAACTCTGAACGCTAAAATACACCATTGTGAGGCTTAAAGTTGCCTTCAGAAATATGCGAACATATAATAATATGTTGTGTTTGCTATTCGTCATTGGTCCTCGAGGATTTCATATTTTAGAATTTAAAATCATTTTATCTTTATTTTTCATTTTATTGCATTATGTTTCAGTTATTTACGTTTTAAATATCCAATTAGGTATGGCATAGAAGATAAACGAATGACGACTATTGGTTGGGAAGAAATATAAACATTAATTTAGAATTCTAAATTACTTATTTAACCTATAAAAATCTCAAATTATTTGTATTTATACGGTATTTATAACGGTATTTATACTTATACTAATTTAAATATCTAATGATCTGCAAAAACTGCAACTTGAACTCGGTTGATGCCCCTTCAAGGATCGAAATGTCTCATTTGTAAACTTTGCTGGTCTCAACGTATCCTTAACAATTTACATTAATAAAGCGACTGCAATTAATGATATGGTAATGTGCGGATTGCCTAGTAGGTTTTTCTGAAGGTTTCCAAAGAATTACATTTTCATGAGCTATATCCCGGCAAAAAAAACTCTTTCTAGGCGCATTAACCGAATAATTTTGGTGTATATTCAATGACTGTCCGTTTGGACATATTTATCATATTTTATTATAGAATAACCATAACTAATCCTTTCCAATTTCTAATTGTTCCAGGATTTCCCAGAAGGCTATTGGTAGCTACATCAGTGGTAGTAATAATCGCCATGTGTCTTATTCCTGCCGAGGCCCGCACAATGGAACACAGGAGGCGGCATCAGAGACGGCAGCCAGAGAACACAGCGCATCTTACCAAAGACATGACATCTATGAAACGACCAAAAAACCCAAGCATCGAGCTTTACAAGAACGCGACTAGGAAAATTACAAAGAAGCTACGCAACACGAAAAGGTTTTTCGACCAGGATCGAAGGATATTGAACGAAACGAGGGAATACAGGGACGGGATGCCTGACTGGCTGCCCACCGTGAATTTTGTCGACATCCACTTCCACGATTACAAGTCTTCGCGCAAGGGTGTTTCGATAACAGAAAAAAAGGTAAGACGCTGTCTATTTCTCTAAACACAAAACTGAAAATAATTAGCCTATCACCCCGTGGCTATAATATGTCGTAGTCACACTATAATAAATGGATACCTTACATCCTTAATTTTTGATTTATGATAGAGGGTAAAAGATAAATCTATACTAATATTATATTATTATTATAAAGCTAATGAGTTTGTTTGGTTGAACGGGCTAATCTCAGGAACTACTGGTTCGAACTAAAAAAATATTTTTGTGTTTTATAGTCCATTTATTGAGGAAGGCTATAGGATATATAACATCATATATTTTAATAGTTAGTTTAGTCCACAAATTAACGCGGACGAAACCGCGGGGCACAGCTACTAATTAATAAACTAAATAAATGCGTGAACTGCAGCTCTCTACTATTCTGATCCAGTGCTTTCCAAAATTTAATGAATAGATCATTAGATCATTAAAATTATGCCGATTTGCCGACCTCGACATACCCTAGATTAAGTCGGCTGTTCCTTTGAATCTAAATACGAATTTAATATTTGGAGTAAGCCTTGTCTGACAGGGTAATTACTGTTGCTGATCATTTCACATGATGGGGTGTGGTGGTTCAACACATCACTTTTTGTTTTCCGTTCAATATTTTCATTTTTAATTTATTTTTGCTTTATTTAAGACAAAGAATCCCCGTACATTAGCTCGCTCGAGGCTCACCGTTGCAACTTAAATGAGGTTCCGTCGAGCCAAATTACACGTAGCCGGCCCTTGTACCGCGTTTATTTACTTCACATTGTACTTAAGGGCAATAACTAGAATTGCAAGTCCTTCAATTTCACCGCGGCATTTTATTTTGAGATCGAAGTAGTTTTAACCATTTACAAACTAATAACCACTAATTACATTTCGGTAAAGCTTGTACGTAAGTCGCGAGGGTATATTGAAAATTCAATTACAGATACTCGAAAAATACTTACGGTAAACGCAAAAAAAAACATAATTTGCACAACAGAGTCATCGGCTGTTATGTTGAATAATTATGTACAAAAAGAGAACACAGTCTCATAACTCATACCCAATGAGAAATGACCTCAAACGCTTGTCCATTCGCTTTGTAAAGTAAACTAAATGCACGAGAAAGGGGTTCCCGTGTTACTGGTGGCAAATAAATCTGAGGCTTTGTTTCTTCTCGGGGAAGAGCAAACCATTCGGACGGATTCGGTTAAATGTTTCGAAGAAATTTGCATAGATGGCCACCGCCCGATTTTGTTGCGCGCACGCGATCTTAAATCGAACCTTTAATATTATACCGATGCTACTTCCAAAGTTTGCTTACTTAATGATCCTTTAAACATGGAGGAATTACCGGTTTCATCATGATTCATAAAAGATTTTCAAAATTTTTTTTCTCCTAGTTAATTAACCAAACGTTGTAGGTGTATCGAGATGTAGCTGTCGGAGAGTATTATAAGTCTTATAATTATTATACGATATGTTTATTGTTCAATTTTCATAGATAATTGAAGTTTTAAGATATTACTACTTCGGAGAATAATACGTAGATTTACTCTGTAACCCGACCTGTGACTGATGGACTGAAACTTCTGTTAATTTAAAATATATCGATGGAATATGTAAACAATGTCAAATTACTCAGAGACAAAGAACATAAGATACTGGTAAAGTTAAAGTTCCGTTAATTCATTTAATTCAATTTCAGTATTTCAAGTATTTAAGGTACCTTTTATAAGAAGTCAAACTCTAGTGGCTAACAAAACTCTTCAAAGAAAACTCTTCATATTAGATAAAAGTAAAAGTAATCGCGAGTGCTGCTATAACACAACCTCTAATCTAATTAAAAATAACTAATATTTGCTCAGTCAATAGTATGTAAAAACCTTTTTGTGCAATCTGGGCTGTGTGCTAACACGAATATGTAAATGAAACAAACAATGCCAAAGAATCAAATGTATTTATAGTTTCAATTGTACTTACCGCCTCCGTCCAACAAAATCTAAAATCCACAAGCGCTTGTAACGGATCTCTCAAAGCTTTTATTATTTACCGAACACACATCTGGACCGTGACTTTCTATTACGTATTCATATTGGACACCCACTAATTAGTACACAAAAATTAATGATACACGAGACAATAAGTATGCGTTCAAGTTTCCGATGTCCTTACACAAGAGCGACCTTTTAGTTGAGTGAGCGATACACTAAATTATTTTCTAACATGCCAGTGCGGAGTCGCTTAGTATCCATGTCAATGAATATTAAATATTTCTCGTGTCTCAGCAGTTCGGCAATGCACGGCCACTTAAGAAATTTAAATATTTGACGTTGGGCAAAGGAAAGCGTTAGAATTCAAGTGATCTCAGCTTCGTTGGGGTCTTAGTTGACTTATGAACAATTTAAAAATTAAATACTGCTCAAATGAGACGTTAAAACAGAGGACCCGTAAAGAGTTGTGTGGATACACTTAACATGTTAATTGTTTTATTTACTTCTAATATTACGGTTTTGACCTGACATACAGATAATAGCAGGTATTTAGTATAAGACATAAAACTAGTTCATATCGTTGTACAGTTAAATAAAAAATTACCCATATTTTTGTTTCTTAATTGTACGTTTTAATAATTTTTAAATTTATTTTATTTTGGATTGTAAAATTAAATAATTCAAAATGAGCTTTATGATACGCGTTAAAAGACTTGTACCTAATAGTAATTTACGATTTGTTTTACGTTTCGCTTTAAACAGAAAGTAATAATTTGTCGATAATATTAATGGGTTTACAGGTTTCGTAAGTTCATGTATTGAATATATTATGCGTCAAGATATCCGTTCCTGTCGCAAAGCGCAAAGGGCAGGCAAAAGGCATTCCACGGTATTAGCACGAACGCTTTCATAGTGACAGAGCGCGTAAAGCGGTCCCTCCGTACGTTTAGTGTTTGTACAGTATTTACGATTTAACAAAACAACACGAAATGTTAAAAACACATTATTTGTTCAAGTGCGACGAATGTGGACTTACGATTCTGGCGGAGCGCGTTTGTCTCCAACACGTTCTGAACTAAGCTCGCTGTTTAAGGCAAATGTACGGGTCATTGTAGATTTCAGCGTTTACTCCGCCATATTTACTCACAGAGCCCGACGCTTTTATTATCGTACGACAATTTCTTCTCCGTCCTCTTCACAATGCACAGCCCCACGCAAGCCGCGACTCAATACGTTTATGAATCGTAAAAGATGAACGATTAATTTTAGATGCGACCTTTTATTGCGTTTTAATATCTTATTAAAATATGTATATGCTCGTTTATGACAAATTCATAAAGCTACTTCTAACTGCAATCTTCGCTGTAAATGCTAAATATTAGTATGACTGATGAGCTGCGTCCTTATTTCTCCAAAGCTAAGCTCAAACTACCTGATCTTCATACCGTGTTATTTTTATTACGTTCACAGTAATTATTAAAAATATATGTTTTAGGAAATTGGGAAATTGAAATAAAATGAAATACACCAGTGGAAATAAAAATGCACCATCATTCGTAAGCCACTAAAAAGAATCATTACCGTCACACTATTTAAATAATAATGATAGAGATGTTAGTCAATAAACAATGTACGCCAAGAATATAATTGATAGATATTAATATCAGACGTCGGTAAACGTTACCGGAAAAAGGCGCTTGAGATTTGCGGAAATAAACCGATTCTAATTTTCCGTTACGCGCATTACATTAGTTACCGAGTTGAGTCACAATCACTCACATCCGTTTCAGGAAATTTCATTCTGTCGCCAATATTATTACAATGATTTGGCACAGAAATTGTCTATTAATTACAAGTGGCGCTAGAGTAATCCGGCGTTCCCGGAATAATTAATGAGTGCGTGTGAATGAGATGAGTTCATTCATTACTCCCGCTTCCTATCGTTTTCCTGAAGCGTTAGTCACCGTAGTAATGTATTACTACGTAGTATTACTCAATACTCATTGATGACATAACTGAAACGTGTCACAGAATTTCGACGTCGTAGGTAGATAAACTCGTATTCAATGCAATTGGGCGTTGACATACGCAAGTTAAAGCTATAATTATTTACTGTCATGGTTATAGACGATGGGAAATCATTAAACTGTGTACGTCAATTAGGTCTTATGGTAATATAATCATTAAAAGACACCATCATACAAAATTTATGATGATAGGTTAAAAAATAAAAAATATTTGGTCAAAACATCATCGTGATCTGATCCTGTCTTATAATTTGCCTGAAAATTTTAATGAAAAAAACCTGAGACTAAGACGAATATATCCTGCTGAGTCCGATTTCGAGCTGACGCGACGGTGACAAAAAAAAATTCTAAACAAACTCAAAATAGTTCAACAGCTTCGATACTTCCGGTTCGGTAATTTTAAATGACGTGAAATCTTTCAACAAATAAAAAAGAACAGCGCATCAAAGGCCCATTATCGCAATGTTATGATTTGTTCCATAGGTAGGCGCACTTAAGATATTTATTTTTAAAAGATAATAACCGATCTGTTTCAAACGCTGTCGAGGCAAACCGGATCATCAGGTATTTATATTAACGTTTAGCTATATATCCATCATTGTAGCAGCTCCAGCAAGCCTACGAATACTCGCATTGTCCTAGGCCAGCTCAATACAATAGTATCATAAGGACATTGCAATATTCACGATATCAACTGAATAAAATACAACATTTCATCAGAAATTAATCATCGTAAAACTTGCAGCTCTACGAGTTATTCCCGTTTTCTCACTACATTGACAGGAAAGCGATTATACAATACATACATACATTAGACTAGTGTATACTGTATAGTATTGTATGAAGTTCTTTATTTGAACTATAAACTTGCGGAAAACTTTTGTTCTATATAGATCACATCACTATTGACCTTTAGTTCTATTCTAAATATTGCTTCAATATTCATTTAAATAAATCATAAATCTCTGACATGATAAATAAATAAACAAAGGAATAATATAATATTATTGTATAAATTTTAACAGTTGTTTTATAAATAACGGCAATGAATAGTCTACGCTAGGTCTCAGGCAATTATGTCTATTGTAGATGGCTATCTTATTCAAGTATCTTTAACCTTTATAGTCGCCTAGAGGGACTTTAAACATATAGAATCGATCTCCTATTGGTTTATGTCTCAAGAATTTACATAAATTATTCATTAGGAATTTTCAGCTGAATGGCATTGCATGACTCAAAATATTCAATTAGAATCTTATTGCAATAGACTATTCTTGGTTTTAATCGTAAATATTATTTGTATAATGTTACCTAAAGCACTAAAGTTGTAATAGTTAACATAAACATTTTTTAGAAGCCATACATTAGTTACTCAATTTCAAAGGTCTACCGATATATGCTCATACTCGTCATTCAAACTACAGTTTGCAACAAGCGTATAGTCGCAGAATAATGCCACTTTAACCGATCACAAATGCTTATGGATTATACAGCCTCGACACAAATTAGCAATGTCGTAAAGTATTCATGATAATAAAGGCGATATTAATTCACACATCTTCGTTCCCTATGTTTTAACTATAAGCAGTTAAATGGAGTGTCATTCCTCAACCTTTTCTTTTTGTTCTATTCAATTCAACTCAACCTTTCAATCATCAATTCAATCTAGTCTCACCCTTTTGTTTTTGTTGTATTTAATTCAATTATCCAGTCTAGTCCTAGTCTAGTCTAGAAAACAGATAATTACACATTGAAGTCTAAAAGCCGCTTTCTTTTGTTACAGTTTACGTATTTAATGCCGAAGTTGTACAAGTCGCTGAGAGAGTACGAAGTGATCTTCAAACTGTTGAACGTCGTTCAAGTGGAATTCCCCGACGATCCCTTCAGCAACTACAAGATGGTCCGGCAGAAGTTAATAGAAGAAACCCTCAACCGACTGTACAGCACGATCGCCGAAATATCAGAGAACATGTACTCCGTCAATATGCCAATTCCAACATTCGACAAACACCGATTGAAACTAGACACGCTCGAGATGAAAGTTGACGCGACCCAGTGCCTCAAGAACGACTACATAGCATTCCGAGGATATGGAAACTTATTAAACAACTGGTACACAGAATTCAGATGTCCGAGGAATAAGAAGACGAGAAAATGTAGGGAATTTGACGCAAAACTCGACATTAAGAAAGGGAATAGACGCCAGAAAAACAAAAAAAGCTAACTTAACTTTAATTCGTTGAGTATTTAAACCCATTCGTTAAGAAATTCGTTCTCGAACTAAGTATTTATTCCATTACTAAAGTATTGTCGCTTTGTACTTATTTATTTTAGGATTGTTAAGTATGCTCTCTTTAACTCGCGAGATGTTAAACATTTTGAATTGCTTGACGAGACATAGTTTGTCGATTAAGTAATGGGTACTTTCACTGTGATATTTAGTATTCTGTAGTTGTTAAATGTTAATTTATTGAAAGATCTAGTGCTTAAGTTGTTGTCATAAGTTCCTCTGCACTCTTTACTTGACATTACTCTTCATTTATCGCTTTATCTTTTGTACAGAAATCTGTAAAAAGTATTATCTTTTCGTATTTATTTTCGTTATAATTTAATTCACTCTCTATGAATCTTTTATCTAATCTTCCTATAAAGAGTATAAACAAACTATTATTTTAATCTCAACTAGTATTACTAGAAGGCACCTATGCCATTTTAGAAATGAAAGACTTTTTAGCCTTTATAATGTGTACTTATTTATAAAGTTTAGATGTAAGTTTGTACCTACGTAATCTTTGCCGTTAGTTTATAAAAGAAAATAAACCAATACCATGTGAATCTACCGCCAGAATGTACATATATTTTTTACCACTAATTTGTTACTGCAACAAAACAATGAATATATACATAAGCAATAAAATGAATAAATTGATTAAATATGTAAATATATTTTTATTTAATACCTAATTATAACAATTCAAGTATCTACCTTGAAATTATAATAGAATACTTAACACAAGTAAACTGAGTCCAAATATCTTCACCATCTATAAAGTATATCGTAACAGCAGAATATAAATCCCTAACAATTTTTTAATTTCATTTTGTTTAATTTATAAAAAAAATTACTATGTAAATAAAGAAGTTTAACAATATTTTTAAAACACTCACGCCCCAACTCAGAGTCACTAACGGTTACTTAAATCGCTTGTTAGTACAGAATTTGTATTGTGACTCCGTACTACGGAACGATGTAAGTAACCGTTTTAAAACGTTGACAATTTTTTTTATTGGAATATTCTCAGCTTCACATTAAGTTTTATTTTTTTATTTAATTAAAAAACACAGTGACCATTAGGCATAGTTCCATGAATTTCTCAAAGAATATCACACATAAAAATAAAAGTATGCATCGAATAGTCTAACGATAGGATTTATTTATTTAATCTCTATTTACCACAATACAGGATTAAAGTAGAAATGGCGAGCATAATGTTTAATGCATTCTTTGCCAGCTAACCATTAGGCCAAACAGAAACACAGGATGAGCGGTATTATAAACAGAAAAAACATAAATAATAGATACAATACTATAAAAAACTACAATATACAAACATACTAAATAAATATAAATTACATACATGACATACATAACTATATACATAATTATATCTATCAATATTATATCAGATCAAAAAGAAATGACTTATTGGTAACGATTCAGTAGAGGAGCTTCATTTAAAGGTTAGAAGACCCACTGGAAAGGTCTTCTAATGTACTTGGGAAGAGAGTTCCAGGTATGGGTGGCCTGAAGAGAGAAGGAGTTTCATATGAATCCAGACCGGTGGAGCGAAATAGAAAGAAGGTAAGACTCACTAGAGCGAAGCTGCTATTCATGGGAGGAACATAAATATTGGAAAAGGGATTTCAAATAATCCGGTAAAAGGGGATCAAAGAAAATCTAGAATAGTGAACAGAGCATCCAAAATTACCGTCGCTCGCGGATAGGTAGCCATTGAAGATTAGAACGATAAGAAGAGATGACCAATATTTACGTAAGTTGAAAACGAAACGATCCAGTTTGTCTAAGAAGAGCCTCACTCAGATCTATGTAGCACACATTACCATAATCGATAATCGAAAAAATGAGCGCCAGAACCAAGTAAGCCTTAGTGTCGGTAGGGGAGGAAGTGTCTAAGACGATGTACCTACCTAACCTAAGCAAGATGTATCTAATCTAGAATAAAATCTAGATGTCGAGGTGCCTTCTGGACCATCATCTTATCTTCCTTACATTAATGGCAAACTGCAGGTTTTGTAAGAGGGTCAGTAAAATACTTACTTGACACATCGCGATCACGATTTGCATTAAGTTGCTTCCAATTTGTCCCAAATGACTTTTAATAACGTCATGACGTTATATAAAAAATTGAAAAACTCAACCACATCTGCACGGTTTGGATGAAAATCTGGGTTCATAAATCGGCCAAGTGTGAAATGTAAAATGTACTAAAAACACTAAAAATCGTTACGGTAGATCAAAGCTGAATACGGTAGATCTACAGTAATTATGTGGTACCTGGCAACACTGCTTACAAGCACGTACAAGTACGTGAAACCTTCGCCATTCGCCTTTTTAGGTACCACTGAAGCGCCATCTCATGTGTAATTTTGTAACTATACAATAAAGTTCTGCTACTGCCCGCTAGATGACAGAAGTAAACACCGCCATCTATCAGTAAATCGGTGTAACAATTGCAATTCAAACTGATGAAATAGTTATATCAAATACCACCAGATGGCGCTTACACACGTCATGGGCAAAGGTTACACGTACAAGCATCAAGTCTGCCGCAAACTTGACAAGTAAACTTGATCATGCATGACCAGCTTTTGGCCCAGATTACACACACAGTGTCAATCAACAATCCTTCAAATTATGACGGGATTACTATGGATGTTTTCTATAAGAAGTAAGAACCCAGGCTGTAATGGGTTTCACATAAGTCTGCACTTCACTATTATGTTGGAAACTTTTGCATTAAGTGCAGACTTACGTGAAACTCACTATAACCTGGGTTCCTACAAATGGCATCCAAAGGATTGTTGATTGTCAATTATTGTGTATTTGTGTGTATAACCTGGATAGTAAGAAAAAAATTCTTATGAATAACTAATAGGTACCTAAGTAATGGGAGAGTAGCCATTTCAGCTGTTTTCTCCCATATCCGCTAAAAACTAACCTTCAGTTAACACCTAAGAGTGCGCTTGAAAGTTAAATTGAAATAGAATCTAATTCTACAATAATTCAAAATCCGTATATTCAATCACTGATTACACTTGCACATCATTTCTTTTTATTTACCACCATTTTGAAAAGGTGCTTGGCATGGAGGATAAGAAATGGCGAAAGTCTCACAACAAGTTCGTCAAGGCTCAATCAAGGCTCGTCAACACATCATTTAAAAACTTAAAACATACATTATTTTATAACTAAAATATCTCTGAGCGACTGGTTGCAGAGCTGGTTATGTCCATGCTTTAAAAATAATGTCTCAGATATAAAGCATAATAAATTAGTTAAGTATATACATATTTATTCATCGTAATTTTTAAAATATCTTATGTACCTATCGTACCTATTTTAAACGGGGGCAATAGCTTCACGCAATATTTTTGAACTTTTATCTCTGGCTTATACTTACTTTAGCATCATTCGCCAGATGGCACTACCTGTAGGTTTTTTAATACCTTGATAAATTATGTATACAATAATACTGACCAAGTGATAGAATAAAATGATAAAATATATTTCTTATGTTAAAGTCTATGGTCATAACGTAAACTGGGGATGATTTTTTTAAATTCTTATCTATCCCATGGTGTAGACTCCACACTGTGGAGTATCATTAGGTATATCAAATGTTGTGAGTTTACGAAGTCCATTTTTGAATTCAGGAATCCGCTTGCGAAATATTAAGTTCTAGTACAAATTTTGGTTAGAATCAAGTGCCCACCTGTGTCAGCTGATATTGGAAATGTAAAAAAACACGGCATTAGCATACCTATACATAAGATGAATTTGAAAGAATTTTTTTATGGATAAGTAGGTAAGGTTAACAGCAATATGTAACTGTACATTCAATGTATGTGTGTAGTGGCATGTCGTTTATGCAAATTAAAAAAAATTGTAGTTAAAAAACCGGATTGGTAGCAGCCTTCATTTCATCCTTCATACTTGAAGTGTTATGAATACGATTCGTCAAATAACTTCCGTCGACAGTTATTTTATCATAACATACCTAAATGATTAATGCCCACGGTTAGTTGAAATTATTATGTAGGTAAAGTACTTATCTCATTAACTAAGTTTCACGGAACCAATGTAAGTGGACGCAGGAATTAGGAAGTCTGATGTAGAGATAGAGTGCTAACGAGAACAGACTTCATAATGTTACTTTCAATGTTTCTTTTTCCTGTGATTCCTTTGTTGACGATCCACGGGCATCGATAGCCACTTACCATTAGGTGGATCGTCAGTTCATTTGCCGGCTATTTCCATAAAAAAAATTATGTGATACCTACCTATTATGGCGGACAAAATCTTCAATTGTAAAATTGTAAATTATAATAGAAGTTGACGGTATACAATAAATACATTATATATTATATTATATTATATTACTGGTAAACTTGAATAAGATCATATAAGATCTCACTTATAGTAAAACCTGATTGCTGGCTGGTTGCTTCCATCTGTGGACTTGAAAACCAGTACCGTTTTTTCTTCTCTTTCCTAGCCGGCACATTGGTGATGCCGAATGGAACTAATGGGTGACGATGGCCACTTATCATCACGCAATTGCTGACTACCACATACTAAACATATCGATACCATTTCACCAACAATATACAATACAATAAAATACAAAGCCATTAATTCCATATTCCATAATTCCATTTCACCAGCAATATTCCTACACAGGTATTTAAGTCAATGCCTTGAACCGACAATTACTTTGGTAGTTTAATAACAGGTAATTGATGCAAAATGTTCTACTGCAATAACAAACAACGATGTTAAAGGTAGACTGTTTCTTCATACATTTATTATTCATTGACCAGTTATCCATGAAATACAGGTTAATGACGTTTTTTCTTATATTTTTGTCTACGCTCTATTTACTAAGGCCTAAAACTATCATTGATAGATATTAAACAGTAAATATTGAACACAGTGGTAGGTATTTAATTATTATATTATTAAGGAAAAGACAATATTATTAAGGATATAGACATATCCTTGGAAGGAACCTTCGGTGGACTGGCAATTATTCTTTTGCAGAAAATTTTTCCTACGAGTTGTACTGTCTGATCTTGTAGCAGCACAGAATATATAATAATACAGAATACTGTAGTAGGTAATGATTGTAAAGTGGAAATGACATTTTTCTAAAGTTCTGACGAAGTGACGGATCTTGCGTCCCAAGTCCGACTCACAACCGACACAAAGTTTTACATAATTTTTGTTTTTCAGTTTTTTTCTCTAGTTTTGGAAACTTCGAGCAAATGTTCTCAATGTCCTTACTTAAAGTAAAGACATTGTTAATTCTGAGTGTCTACAAAAACATTAGTATGTCAAGCTGCGGTTTCGGCAAATCTGTGAAATGTAGGTAAGTTAACCAAGGCTTTAATAATCTAAAACAGTCATGCTTAAAATAATGCTATAGTATTATAAATAATTACTTACAAATTGGCAGCCCAACGATTTCTATCGATCATATCGATGCCAGTTGCCAAGAGAATTGCCTAATTAAGCTTTCACACGATGTTTGAGCCACATAACGACAAAATACTAGTAAATTTCACTGTAGGAATCATATTCGAGACCTAATTAAATTAGTTAATATTATTCAAGACCTAATATATATGAATACCTAAGTCACCCTGAGTTACTCTAGGGTATTTTACTTTCTCCATTTCCTGTTCTCTTCTAAATGAGACCTCTTTCCCAAATAGTGGTAAATTAATTATATTATTACAATGAAAACAAAGGAAAAGTTAATGTGTTTAGTTAATGTGCTCACCACCTTGGACCACATCTCCACTTACCATCAGGTGGGATTGTGGTCAAGCATTAACTTATTTGTGTAAAAAAAAAACGTTTTTTAAGTTTTATGTTGCAAGATTCCACTAATGTCACACACTCGGTGAAGGCAGGAAGGCACGCCTAACCTGAATCATGCTAATAGAGTTTTCTGCATCGCCAGATACAAGTTCCCAATAAAAACAGACTGAGTACAGCCGCTCACACACCTCCAGGACACCTAACCTGGCGGGAGACTTCCCTTTGAAAGAAAGAAAGAAAGAAAGAAAGATATAAATAAAGAAATTATTTATTTTGTCAAGCAAACTTTGCTAAACATGGTTTAAATATGTAAGGAGGTAAATTAATAAACTGCTTTACCTTTATTTTTTATTTACACAATTCGTTAATATACCAAACATCATTGCCTCATCTATTGTTCTGCGGGGTAAACTACAAGCGGGGGAGTCTACCTTGAATCCAAGGTTTGAAAGAACCAATTACATCGTAAGTATATAGGTTAAAGAACAACCTATATTCTATTAAATATTAACTTTGTGGATATGACTGGATTCTGGGACTAGCCGGAGCAAATCCATTTTTTTCTCTAGTGTTTCTCAAATGTTTGTAAGTAATGTATTATTAAGTCCGTAAGCGAATAAAATCGGTTACTTCAAATTCAAAATTAAGGATAACTCAAAAACTACTAGTCAGATGTCGCCCAAATTTAAATAGGACCACATGACAAGCACCGGCATTTGAATAAAAAAAAAGAATCATCAAATTCGGTACACCCAGTAGAAAGTTACGAGGTAACTAACATATACTACAATAATAATATATAAAAAATACAGTCGAATTGAGAACCTCCTCCTTTTTGAAATCGGTTATTGAAACGACCGGTAACGCATGGCTAGTTCGTTTGTCGGATGCTGTAGCCGAAATCGGCTCTGAGGCACCAGGTATATAAAATTATAAGTATGAAACTCACAAATACAAAAACATCGCAAATAAATACTACAAAATATTAATTTCAAAAACAGCTTGCGACTTTTATTCCATTTCTTAAGCATGTCCTGACTTACAACCAAATTAATCAAACCTTTCCCTCTTGAAATAATGCCTTAATTTTGTTCTTTATTTCATTTAACGTATGTCTTTCCTTGATAATAAAATATGTTTTTGTCTTTCCATCTTAATATTAAAAGATCCGGAGTCTGGAGAAGTTTGCAAATTCTGTATATAAATATACATTTTTCTATCAAATACTTATATTATGTACATGTACATAATATGTTATTGTTACAATTTTAAGTTCAAAGTTACCGACACGTTATTTTTTTAACGCTTCACACTCATAGCCCCCACACCAGGATTCCCTGTGGGTGCCATGGACAACACACAAGACAAGGACACTCACACCCAGACCGAGAACAGAAATTCAAACTCATCATTCAAATTTCCGCCTCTGTGAATCGAATCCAGGACCCTTGGCGCGGCGATCCGGCATGGTAACCATTGCGCCACACGGGTACGTCAATATTATAATAATAAAACGCGCCCTCACGTTGAAGTCGATTATCTCTAATAATGAATGGTAAGGGTGGCTATTATGGTAAAATTTCTATGGCAAACATTTTGTTGGCTACCACCGTCAGTAAAGCTATTGCCATCTTTTGCAAGTCCGAGGATAGAGAAAGGAATACTTATTCACATAACATTCAAATGCGCGTCTTCTTTTTGTTTAGAAGACTGAGAATATTTGAACTGGAAGCTAGGTTGTTTTGTTGGAATTGAAAGCACTGTTGATTTGATATTTGAATAATACGGGATAACTTTCTATTTTTAGGACTTTAGGACGAGATGAAACCATCAAATAACTACTAGTAGAAGTGTAAAAATATCGATATACAGGAAAGAATACAAAACCTAGTGTTTACCGCGTGCGCCATGCGGGTGAAAAATATAGGATGAAAACGAATACAGAGGTTCAATGACATACACGTGATGAATGATCATACTACAATATAAGGATCTTTAGATAACTGTATAAAAAACCATTATATCCATATAAGGATTACACTTCAACCTCAGGGAGCTCTTTGAATCCATAGTACCTACATAGCTGTTAGAAATAAATCAGAAAATAAATATCTAATGATGCATTTTCAAACTTGCTATGTCTCATCGTCAAAAAATGTCAAATGAACCAGAAGTGACTTTTCAAATATAATTTACATAAGAATCAGGTAACATATGTACATCTCATAGTAAACAAAAAACTTTATCAGGGCATTAATGGGCCTGACGTTAGAAACAGTTCTGTTCTGTACGCATACTCACGAATCAGCAATGTTGCGCCGGCGCATAAACCAGCTGATAGAAAGTCCGCAGCAGTAGTTCAGTTGTTGACAGGTCGCGGTGAGATACGGACGTCGATCGCGACGCAAATGTTACCGACTGCACGCGGGAAATAGTTGCGTCGGTATCGTGAATTAAAATTATAAAATTTTACTGATTATCCAATTGGAATAACCTTAAGACTTAAAATGGGTGTCAGTGTAAGGATTGTCTTCTCGTTCTTTTTAATTTCTGTAGCAACAGCTGTTCCTACGGGCTCTGCAAGAACTGCTGAAATTGATGGTACGTCTGTTTTAATTTATCATTACAAATAAATAATATACTCTATAGGATAAATATGACTCTAAATATTTTAACATGGGTCATTAATAAATAACCTGTCGTACTTAATAATTAACAAAAACTGATTGGATTATTTCAACTCTACCCGAAGATATTAAAAACCATTATTATAACTTAAAATATAGCAAATAAAAATCAATCACTGCAATAATAGATCTTATGCAAGACAGTTCACAGTTCGAAACAATTGCAAAAGCGGTGCAAAACTTTTACGGCCAATTTTACGCCAAACGAAATTATCTGCGCCTATGAGTGACAATGACCTACTAAAGCGAACCAGACGTCGCGCTTGGTGGCCTGAAAAAAAAGACAATTACCCACAAAACAAGTGCAGTTTTTCTTAATAATACAGGACATCCTGTGAACGGACCACATAAGACACTATAAACCTTGAAATAAATTCTCAAACCCAAAATTTTTATGCAATGTTTGCCCTCAAAACTATTGTCGGCAATATAAAAAATAAATCGGGTCCCTCATTATATTTTATAACCCTTACAATTGCGACAAAACATAAAATTGATCTTGCACAAAAATGACGGGGCATCATTTCTTACTCTCGTGTCTCAATCCTGCGGAAAGTGTATTGCGGTCGATATAATGTCTGGCTTTTTGCAAGACTCTTGTTTATGCTGCAGTGTTATCCCCTATTGTTTACTCAAACGCACTCGCAATACAAAAGTAGAACATAAGCAAAAGCATGTCTGATCAATTTTGATGCGTACTCTCATTGCTTGCAAAATACAATCACATAAACTTCATAGTCTTCATAGCAGACGTTATTGTTATCACAACATGTAGCATCTATGATAACATCATTAATTCAAAAAAATATTTTCTTCCCTAATGTAAGACATGGTTTAAATTAAAAATGATTAACAAAGCTCGATATTCGATCAGTTTGAATATAAACTTAAAATTTTGAATAAATATGTTTAAGCAGCGTGGTTTAAACAGCCTCCTCAAGAGGAGAGACCCGTGCCCAGTAGCGGGCATCAACAGGTTGAAGCCATGATTAAGCAATATAGATTTTAAATAACTTTATAACCGACAGAAACGAATTCAGTTTATGCTGTTTCAGCGTACCGTGAACAATGAACTAACCCGAGTTCATCAAATCGTTGCTTAAGTCGATTTTCTTTAACCAAGGTTTCCTTCCAATTCTAATATTGCCTAATTGTTCTAAGCTGCAGTCTGACAATGGAAGTTTCAAGTGGCTAATGCTTAGTAGTGAACAGTTTTTCATCACCATTGTTTAAGTGTCGTTACGGAACGGAACCATTCACTTCCGAGGAACGCTTGTCTTGTGCAATGCACGTGAGACAGTTCACAGGTCAACATCAAATATTTAGGCCTTTTGATCGTATTGTCTTATGACTGTTGCCTTTCACTCGGCTAATTAAAGTAAGAAAATTTACTTAATGTTCGATTTTATCATTCAATTTCTTTCTGACATAATTTTTAAATTTTATTGTCTTCAAACAAACACTGGTACATTTTCAAATTAACATATAATTTAGTATTCAACATATTACTCTAAAATAGCTACAAACATGTTAAAATTAAAATATGTAACCTACATTATGTTACATTTGTTTGAAATGCCTTAAGCTTAAGCTTTACGTTTATTGGCATCGAGTTGGCACTTATCGGGGTTCAATATCCTTGACGGCTCCCTACGTCCCAATATTGACAATACGCTCACATTTATGGACTTTACACGACTTGAAGGGCTCAGTAAAAGGAAGGACGTTTCATTTTATATAATAATATTACTGATATTAATATTCATCATTCTGTAATTTCATTATTTCAAACACTGACTTTAAAATCACTTGATATTTTCGGCTACATCAAAGCAAAATCTATAAAATCAATTAGTTCTCCCCAAACTTTGTATCGCAACAAATCAAACAACAGATTCTTTTATGAATTGTAAAAATTTAAAAGTTAAGCGCAATGTAAAAAAGGATTTAAGTTTTTCATCCCTCCATCATCAATTTTCAAGTATTTTAATTATCTTATTTAATTTTCTATTATTTTTAATTTTTTATTATAAATGCATGCTATTTCTTGAAAAATCGTTCTCATTATACTTTGAAAAAGAGAAACAAAATTTTACACAAGCCACGCGTGTACCACCTCATACAAAAATAAAATATTACCTCCAAATACTAAAAAAAAGTAACGAAAAGGAGGAATATTGTTATATGAATAGAATGAATTGGAATATTGTTATATGAATGGATAGTCAAAAATCTATTTTTTAGTTGACATCAGAGTGATAGAGAAGTTAAGGCAAAGCTGGGTAAAGTCCTTTAAAAATAATACGAAGCAGTAACTTGCTACGAGAAACCGCTTATGCTACATATGGCATACTGTACACACAGCATAAGTCAAGCCCTTAGGGTAAGTGCGTCTCTACCCCAACTCAATCTGTTGACGTTATACTGAAATGCAAAATCTCATTCGTCTTAGATTCGCGAATCACTGAGAAACTGGAATATTTAAACACTAAATGCTCATAGTTCCCCAATCGTGAAGAGCGCCTCAAACTATTCGACTCTGAATCCATGTCACCCTCCCATCAACGCACCACTGCCCAAGTAGTAAAGTTAAATCCACTTCGAACAGTTCGATTGGACTTTAGGTATTTATCCTTTTTTGGTTCGCGCTTGCAAAATATAAAATAAGCTACCTTATAAGGTATTTTGATGCCGTAACATGGGATACTTAAAAAGGTGTAAAACATATTCTCGTTTAGGGACGTTTTACATTGGCGCTTCTTGTAATATTGTCGATATCAATACGAATGAAAATGGTAACTTAATGATTGAAAGACCATCACCCATTAAATGACCCTTTTGGCCTGAACTAAATACCTATTAAAAAATAGAAACAAATAGTTAAATAGAACCATGACACTCTAACTTAAGAAATATCACGTACACAAATAGAAACTGGAGTAACCGCATTAGCAGGTGATTCTTTAATGTTGTAAATGTAAATCAATATATGTAATTTTACGATACAACACGTTCGTTTTTCATTATCAAGAAACAAATTTAATCGTTTTTATTTGTAAAGCGGCGTAATATTGGTTGATGCAATGATTGCTAATATTGACGTGGTAATATCAGCTGTAAGGAATGCAACCATTGCGCGTTGTTCAAAAATTCTGGGGCCTTTTTGTAATATTGATTACACGTTCCGTGACACAACTAAAGGTAACAATTGCTTATCGTTAGGTATTACAGTATTTTGATTACATGTTATTTCATTACTATAATGAATAATTTTATTGAGACACCTAATTATCGTCAATGATGATTCATCATCATTATAGCATAAAACTATGCTCAAAATAAAAGGGACTCAAAAAAATAAACAATATCAATGGTTTCCAACAAATTAAATATGTGTGATTTATTTATACATATAGGAACATTGAAATAGTAGAACGAGAGTGGTGGTCCACAACAAAACCAATTTTATTTTCACATGGTCAAAGAGCCATTGGTCTAGTTACTCTAGCACATTAGTCAGGAGTTGTTAAATATATTTTTACAGAAAAAGTAATAGGGAATTAGAAAAAAAATTTGCTCTTTACATAAGTTATCTTAATTCCTACGAGCAAGTATCTAAAGTACTTGCAATGTTTTATTTTTCCGTAAATTAAATTCATAGATAGATTTCTTGATACTAGATTTTCTAAATCTTTACAGGAGTTTTGAACGCGAGATTTTGGTAGCGAATAGCAAATGCTCCCTAAAACATAAGTACATTCTTATGATATCCAAAATCACACTGCCAAGAAATTTATGGTAAAGAAGTTCCCACGGAAGCATTGTTGACTATAACCTGACCTGTTTTATTACACTACCAACAGAACTAACTTCGAATTTACGAACCTAGTAATAGGAAACGCTTGAAATTGCAAGTCGTGAGGCAACGGTAATTTAACACATTCTATATTAGTACACATATATCGCTACAACCATTCATAGTGAAACCGGTATTGCATCTTTCCAGTGCATATCTTTACTATCTACTCACATCAGGAAATCCATATAAAGATCCATCTGGTATAAGTCATCGAACTCTTTCATAAACAAGATTCATCCGATGGTCAAATGACCGCGAGAATGAAATCAAGGAAAACGTGCAGATAATAAATCTACAAAAGATAACTGCTCATTGTATAACTTTTATTTTATTACGCATGAATTCTTAATATTGAATGAATGAATGAATACATTCGACATTTAATAAATCGAATAGGTAAATCATGATAATCATTGTGATTGATAATGAGATCGATAAGCAATTTGCGGTCTACGATTGTTTTGTCAACATTACATATTTTACAAATATAAGAAAATTATTGACAGATAGACTACTACTGTTTCTTGCGTTTCTTTATCTCTTCTTCTTCTCTGTTTCCTGGCCGGCAACGCATCTGTGATTGCCTTTGGTGTCGCTCATGTCCATGCCATGGATGACGATAGCCTCTTACCATCAGGTGGTTTGTCAGCTCGTTTGTCGGCCATTTCGATAAAAAAAGATATTAGATACTACATTGTAGTCATTGTAGTCCGTTATATGGTGCAACATTATTGTCACATTACTCAAAATATGATACGCGAGTTATTTATCGATAATTTATCATCGTATTCCTGTCAACTTCACGCATTTCAGCTTTATTTTATGCATAATAGTGTTTGTCTAGTAACGCATAACATACAGTTGTACCTACTTACAATCTAACTTAATTATACCAAAAAATAAGACGACAAAAAGAAAAGAAACATCGAAAAATTTAAAAACAAAACCTAGATTACGTTTATGAATATAATGTAACTATTATTTGATTAATTTTGTTAATATTGTTTCAACATTTGCTTTGAAGAACGTAACGTCACGTAAAAAAATAAACACAGAAAAACAGTTCTGAAAAAAAATCTAAAACATTACTTCATATATCGATTATACTAGCAATAAGAAAACGGCTATAATAGTTCACATAAACGTCGTAACCAAGGATGATTTCCGCCGCTAATATCTTAATGTCCACTCATAGCATTTCATAGGCTTTTACCGCTCATCAATCTTGTTACATAACCTCTTTGATAAAGTGTGATGATCAACAAAGTTTGTGGAACATAATATCTCATTAAAAACATAAATGTGAAATGAGAGCCAAGTTCAAAAAAAATAGATTTAAATGTGTGCCAAGTTTGTTTAGTATTGTTATTTGTAAAATTACTCAATATTCACCTACTTTCATACTTAAATTTGTTATTTTTAATTGTTACTAATTATCAATAATTTTTAGTTTTTAGACTTTTGCCTTTATAAACGCCTAACAGTTGAATAGGTATTGAATTGTGAAGGTGTCAAAAGTAGTTCGAAATGGTTCGTGTAAAATTACACACGTCGCTGCGTCACCAGTTCTTTTGCTATGAACTTGGCTGGATACGCTACCGCGTGTCTAGATTTGCTGATTACATATACGATTTCAGTTCAGTTTAATTCATAGTTTTGGTTCCTACAGATCAAAAAGCTTTGAGTTTGATTTCCGGAGCAGAGAATTTATGTGACACATTTGTGATGTGCAAATTATTTACGTCGATGCAATTCACGTCACAGAAAGTCTTGGTTTGGGATTATGAATGTGTATTTTTTTATTTTTAAAGAGCAAATAATATTTTTATATTTCATGACCATTAACAACAGACAATTGTCTATGAGTAAGTCACATAAATGAATACGACCAATCACCCCTCAAGTTAAGGAGAGAATTTTGAGCTTTTTTGATTTGCTATTTATTCATTTGGTATTTAAAAGTCGACAAAAGATATAAAAAAATAAAGACTAACCAAAAGCAATCAACAGTAATTAGATTTTTTTAATATCTTCGAGGATCTGCTTTAAGATACGGAAACCGCAATTGCGAAGATAATATAAACGTAAGAACAGTAACTATACCTAAGAACGAAAATTAATTTGCAAAATACTTAAGACTCTCGAAACTCTCGAAGATGATCCGTTCAATTTATCCTTCTCGATAAAATAAAAATTTACAGCATCATAAAAACTGAAGCTTACAAGTATTGACAAGTAAGAGCCCTCTAACGAAAGGATTTATTCATCAGTCACCACAATACAGGGTCCATAGGTCATTGACTCCACACAACTCAAGGTAAAGAGAAAGTACACAAAATCGAAAGTTAGTGCAAATCGAACTTATTGTGAGCGACGTTTCTTCTATTTTGCGACTTAACACCAAAAACTGAAGAAAAGAAATTCAAAATAAAACTACGACCTCAGTTCTCAGAGATTAATTTTCAATCTTCTCGTATTGTCGATCAATAGACATAATTTGCCGGTTCTTGAATAACAAAGAAACCAGAAAAAATAACTCCCCTATTGAAATAAAAATTTACTTCGAAGTTTTCTTCTAATTCATTACCCAATTGTACCATTGTAACAAAACAAACTAGGTATTTGACCCTTCGAGACATTGAACTTATACATGCATAAGTATGATGACAAATCAAAAAGGTCGCATAGAGAAATCTCGTTCTGATAAGTATGCCATAAACAAATTAGTTATTAAACTTTCAACGCACGGTAGTGAATCAAGCCAAGCAGAGTTCGCCATTTTACAAGCTTTTATTTACCTTTTATGTTTATTAGTTTGTTTGGGTCTTACAAGTTCAAATAAAACTTTTATTTTATGCATAACATTGTTTTAGTTACGACTAGCGCTTTGACCGCAGCTTTGACTGCGTTTTCCGGAATAATAATCATCCCTTTATCTTATTCCAGATCTACTTAATCCTTAATCAAGACCTTCTTATTCAGGTCTACTTAAGTGGTTTTCATAAAAATCTGTTCAGTAGTTTTCCGTATTTATTATGACTAACACTCTTAGGATTAGGTCCAAACAAGGAAACTCCTCAATGCTCACCAGTCCAGACACCGAATTTTATAAGTACAGGTACTAGGTATATCTACAACTATTATTTTACTTCGTTCTCAACAATCTCATCTTCAATAATAGCTTACTTCTGCCAAGGATAGCTCCATACGAGAAATCTCTTCAAGGGTTAACAGTACAGACACGAAATTTTATTTACATAGGCTTTATACATGTTGTAGTTTTTTTGACTATCATTTTAATTTACTCCATGTAAATTCATAGTACAATACCTTGTGGATATTTTGCATTACATAAGTGAGAGCATCATCTCTATTGCTTCGATTTTTTTTACTCTTACTGTGCGCCGCTTCCAATAGCAATTTTAGTAAATACCACGTGTAAATAAATTGCTTGAAATAGCTTAAACAAGGTCATCCATTGTGTTTTATTACTGTACCTATTTGTTTGTTATTTTATGCGTCTACTGGCGCAAGTGGTTTAAGAAACTCTTTTTAAATTATCAATACACGAAACCGCCTAAAATGATTTCAAAAGGCAGGATAGGCCCGAACATTTTACCCTTTTCTTCATACAAGCAAAAATTAGGGCTATCTCTCTCTCTCTCTCTCTCTTTCTCTCTTATGAACTACATGATATCAAGGAGTAAAATAGGTACTATATGTACTGAACATTGGTCCAACTATAATTGGTATAATTATAATATACAGGGTGTCATTTTTTCGAAGGACATTCAGTACTCGATTCTTAACCCGAATACTATTAGAGTATTATGAAAAATGTGTTATGTCAATTATGTATATGTGCAAAGTTTCGAACGCGTTGACCCTATTATTGTTACCCTGGTAATTTATAAGTCAATAAATTGGAGCCATACATCCCCAATTTTGCAGTACATCCCTTAATAACAATTAAGATATTTTGAGAATTATTATCTATTTTTCCTTGCGTGTCTTTCCGCTAATTACTGAAACAGTACCGATTTAATGTGGTTCTCAAAGGTGTATAAGGTGTATTATTGTATTTAAGATTATTATGTATTGTATTTTTAATGTTTGTGTAACCGAAGGCGGTTATCAGTAAAGAAATAATATATGTAGTAATTGTATAACCAACTGCTTAGGTATAGCTATACTATTTTTATATCCCATGGATCACAAAGTATTTTCTAGAGCTACTTCACCGCGCTAATCGGAAATAAGATATAATTCAATAATGATATAAATCAAGTGCATAATTTACAGCAGTGATAGCCTAGTGGTTAGAACGTTGGTCTCCCGAACGCGGGGGCCCGGGTTCAAATCCTGGCACGCACCTCTAATTTTCAAATATTATGTGCGTATTACAAGTTAATTATCACTTGCTTCGGTGAAGGAAAACATCGTGAGGAAACCTGCACACCTGAGAGTTCTCCATAATGTTCTCAAAGGTGTGTGAAGTCTACCAATCCGCACTTGGCCAGCGTGGTAGACTATGGCCTGTACCCCTCACATTGTGAGAGGAGACCCCGAGCCCAGCAGTGGGACAATTATGGGTTGTTGCTTTGCTTTGCTTTGCTTTTGCATAATTTAAGCGAAACCACATTTAAACTACTACGTAACCATCGCCTACACCCTCTATAAATATATGAAATGTTTTATGTGCATCGCAACCATTTCTGCATTTCACTTGCCCTCTGTGTCGATCCGGAAATGTGATCAAGGAAGAGTTGTCTCGAGATTTTCAAGTTACATCGCCGCTACGAAGCTTTCCGTCTTCAATAAGTCTCGATAGGTCACTTGCGAAACATCTGAAATATGCGAGGACATTTTATATACACTATATAAATTATTTTAATTAACATTCAAATAAAATATGTAATTTTTCGCTCTTATCTAATATAGCTTGTCATGTCAATTGAGATTTTTAATCAGCTGTCAAAAGATTCAGCAAAGTGTATTTTGAAATAATTTCAATCCGTCTATCGCTTGTCAGTTTGTTGCATATAAAAAAATAACAATAACATTCTTGCTTCATCTTCTATTTTGCAATATACCCTACCTTTGTCTATCACATCTCCATCAAGTTAGCGGCCAATCACCGGCATCAAAAATTACGTTTATTGTCCGTATACCAATATTCACATCGGATTTGTGCCCATTTTACTACTGCAGTTTTAAGAAGTAAGAAGGAAAATAAAAATCACCCTTTAACACTGAAAAACTTGTACTTCAACACTACATCCACGATAGTCACATTAGACTCGGTGTGTTGTAATCGGTATTACTATTGAGTCCTGTGTTCTATTTTTATGCACAAGTAGGTACCAATTGTAGAAGAAACCGATGCTGAGATGTATCCTCTTCTCACGCAGAAACAACCACTACATGCTCACGTGAACCACGTCCTTAATATTGACGTGAGTGACGTGACTAGTCAACATCTCAACGACATGTTGCATTAAGTATAGTATCGTGTCGATGAAGGTAGAATCCACTTTGCAACATCACATCACAATACAAGTGTCGAAATGGGTTTGTCGAAAAGCCTGCACTGTTTCTCAGCTCAAGATTGCACAGCGGTGACAATTGTACTTAAACAAAGGTAGTCCATCCGATAAACGACTGATCATATCTCAATATTGAAATTTCATGTAGAATAGATTACAATCCAAGGACGGCTTTCTATGTTACTAGCAGGTGCTCGCAAGAATGAACAATGATCCCACTAAGAATTTATTGCAGTCATAGTCATTTCATGTACAATTTTCATAAGTGTGTCAAATCTTAAGACTTACTACTTCATTTGTTAATTGTTCATTAATTTTAAGATTATTATTTGCCTAAATATTGATAAAAATTTTATGAAATTTACTCCACTTCGTTTTACGCTATAAAAAGTAGCTTTGATAAAGTTTTAAGCTTTTGCCTTCTGGTGTTTCGGTTTAGCGTTAGTCAATGACAGTTAATTAAGGATATTTCTCTTAAAATAATATGAGTTAATAATATTAGCATTAATTCCATAGAAATGTACCTACTGATGAATTTAGGTGATGCAAAAGGTATGTTGTTAATGACAACAGTTAAACATAACGTTACAAGTAACCGAAGACGAATAGTATAATTAAATAAAGCTCCCCCCATGATGATTATAACACGGCCATTTAAATTCTTTAGCAAACACATTACTGTCAGATTGCGTCTTGCGTCGTAGGTACATCGATGTATTGTATGAAGATAAAAGGATTTAAGAAAGAAAACATTTGGGGTATTAGTCAACGTCGAGTCGAGTGGAAGTATGGACATATAAGGTACAAGAGAAAGCGGTCATTCGGATACATATATAGGTATATATTCCATTTAATCTTGAAGAGTTCACGTCCGGGTCTTTTATGGCGAGCGACGTTACGAAATTTCGAACGTAAAATCCTCGCAGTATAAAATCAGATATAACATCCTTCGATTTATGGACCGTAATTATGATTCTTTCGGTAAATTCGAATGCAATAATTTATTATCTGTATACTTCCGACACCGACTATAAAAATCAGGATATAAATGATGTTGGAGCCATCGCAGTTTATAAAGCTTATTAGGCTGTATACTGTACTGGAATTCCTTGAATTAATTAGTTTTATATTTTTTTACTATTTGATTATTTTACAACTAGTTAGCTAGTAAAGTTAGATAAGCGTAAATTTTTACTTTTAAACTAACATTAAAGGAATATTAAAAAAAATCTTTATATAATTTCGCGCACTGCATCCTCAAGGCAATTAATAGTATACCCACAAAGGTTACGGTTAAATTGCTTACGTAAGCTAACATACTCATAATATAATCACTTTCTCTAGAAGCTGCCTTAACCATATTTGTTTGAGTACCATACGGAAGTTACAACAAGAAGCTAAACTTACTCGTAGCTAAATATAATACAATATGCGTAAAATATAGTATAGTAATAAACATTGTTGACGCTTCACTATTGGCCTACTCCACAAGCTCAGGGTAGCACAGCGGGCTATGGAGAGGGCTATGCTCGGTATTTCTCTACGTGATCGTATCAGAAACGAGGAGATCCGTAGACGAACAAGGGTGACCGACATAGCTCAAAGAATTAGCCGGCTGAAGTGGCAATGGGCTGGCCATATAGTGCGAAGGACCGATAACCGTTGGGGAAGAAAGGTCCTCGAATGGCGCCCGCGTCTCGGAAAGCGAAGTACAGGACGCCCCCCGACAAGATGGACTGACGACCTGAAGAAGACAGCGGGCATCCGCTGGATTCAGAAGGCTCAGGACCGGTCAGAGTGGCGCAAGTTAGGGGAGGCCTATGTCCAGCAGTGGACCTCCAAGGGCTGATGGATGGATGGAATACACACTGTAATGCTGGCCATAAACTTGACGGTGTATGGCCACGGAATAGCTGTCTGGCCATATAGCTATCTCAAGCAAACTGCATGCTGCATCAAGTCAAACTGCAAACTTGACAAGTAAACTTGATGGTGTATGGCCAGCTTAATTCACAATTGTATCTACCATCATTGAAGTATAATGTACTAAAGAATCTGTTCTTTATAAATGTGTCGGGTCGAGAGTTTCTATTTTCGAAATTGAGCCCCCGTTCTCCTTTCAAAATCGAACTCATCCACTGAAAATTGAAGCCCATTGGCGCCAATTCATCGGGACAACATCGTGTTCGCGGTATCAGTTCTATTACTAGGCATAGGCTTTATTGTACTTAAGCCGCAGTACGCATCTTTGAATATTACGGATAATACCGTCAAACCAATGTTGTCTTAATTTATTTTCAATTATATGAATAAATAAAATATTTTATGAGAATAAAATTAATCTCATGATACCACCACATACACGTACGTAGTACACGTATCAAAAATAATTACCAAAAGAAACTGAAGAAGATTGAGTATTTGCAAAATCTAATCGTCTTATAGGTCTTATAGAGGGGAGTCTTGTCCTTCGTCTGATGACGGAATGAAAGTCTTGTATCACGATCTATGTACTCGTGACTCTCTTAATTCAAAACGTACACAGATTTTAGTAGTATTTTAAAAGTTGCTACACCCCGCAAACATTATAATAATGCAACGCAGTTTCGACAGTCGTCTGTCACTTCATATAATTTTGCGTCGATGAAAAATCGTGACTCCAGGGTCCCGAGCGCAACACTAGCCACAATCATTATGATTTGGTAAATCCTTATTATGTCGATGGCTTGGAACATAATCGAAAATAGCCAATTATTCTGTCGTTCAATCGTCTCAAACGTTATTGAATTGGTATAACAATTCATGACGGCCTTAGGCATTGGATTAGATATTGATTCTTATTAACATAATCCTGCCCGACACAAAGATAACAATAACTTTGAAAATAATATATTAGTGCGTCTTAATGCTAATTTAATACATGTCAAGTCGGTACCTCAAATATTGCAGATATTTACGATACGGAACAAAATAGTAACAATTCGTGTCAGACCGGTACTGTCTGTATAGTAGCGTACCGTATCGATGTGAAATGTATGAGGCCTCCCTTTTAATGGGACAGTAAAAAATGATAAATCGCAGCAATAAAGTTATCTATACTATCTATATTTGAATATATATCTATATACCAATTTTTATTTAAATAATTGATTTTTAAAACATTTTTACATACTTAAAAAGTTTATACATATTACACACAGCTCCGTCCTGCACAGAAAGAAATATGACATTAAGAAGACCCCTATGAAATCAACCAAAACTTTCCATTTTTACTAGAAGCCTGGCTCAATGTTTGCCGCATATTTTCCTTTTTATTAAGGTACCTTTCCGAAACGGTGGTAGATTCAAAATTATTAACGTTCATAAGTATACTATCAATACCTACATGAAATAAATGATTTTGAGTATGAATGGACATGTGCGCCTGCTTTCGCAGTTCATTTAACACAAATTCTTTATTAGTTTGTGTATGCAAATTAGTTACCTTCATGTAATTACACCAAACTAAACCAGTCCAAACGCCTTTACACAGCAGTTGCGAAACGTGTCTCTTTTGTAAAATAGTTACAAGAATTGATATTAAACAACGATATTAAAGATATCAATATCTTTACACATTTAACTTGACACATTCCTGTTATCATATCTGTTTTGCTTTCACTGTAACTACTAAAAAAATTGTCTGCTAGAAAAGACTAATCTAATTTATGACTAATTTAAAGACTGCTTTCAAGTTTTATCCCCGAATGTTTGGAGTCTATGTAACTGGGAAGTCGCCAGTGACAACAAAGGTAACTCTGATGCGAAGTTGTGATTATTGAATGATGACCTAAGTAGTAACTAATTACTTAATTTAGACCCGTTACTAGATATTATTGTAACATTTTTAGCTTTTGATTTTATCTATCCTTACAATACTTAGATAGTTATGACTAAGGGTAAAGAAAATCCTTTTAATCATTAGTACACATTAGTGATTAATGTGTTTACATCAAGGAGTAAATAAATATTTTCCTGTGTAAAACAATGAATGTTACGACAGTTTATCTGAGACTTACCAGTTAACTAGAATTCTAAAAGACCAAGCCCTTCAAAGTTAGACCGCATTAGAAACCGGCTTGAGTAAGTGCATTGTATAACCGTATTATAAGCGATCATGGCCCACTTTATTACTGTCGAATAAACACAACGTGTGGGTTGAAATGTAGGAAGACAGAAACGCATATGAATATAATGCTAGTCATTAGGCACATGTAGAATCGTGCTTTAAGTATTAAATTCTAACAACGGAGTGGTAATCGGCCTTTTTATTCCGTACTCCAATGTAGACTTCCTTCTTAAAGTTATTATTATGTTTGTCGAATTCGGGAGTTTTATGAACACCAATTTCTGATACAGTGTGGGCGTATCTATAGCTAGGGTAATCAAAAAAAGAGAAACAGCACTATCACAGTCACACTTAACACGATTATATTCACACCGGGCAAACGAAACGAATAACATGGTAAGTTTATGAAATAAACGAAAGGAGAGAGAGACGAACGAAATCTAACTAAACGATCTAACTAAACGATCTTGCTACCGTCGGGTAACTTCGCGACTCTACCAATTATATTTGGAAGACGTACTATATTGTAATCCAGATGACGCTTTAAATGTTCATAGCTTCATTGTCACGTTCTCAATCTTCAGATGACCGATATTCTAATTTAACAATGATGTTTAAAAAACTATAGATACGTCCGCGTCATGCCCTTACTAAGTAACCAAAAAATCTGTTCCGAAAAGAGCTACAACTCACACTACAATAATACACGAAGGCATTTTAACGTTGTATGTCAAATCTCAAGCACTTCTGACAACAACAAAACTGTCTATCGTCTTGTAATGACAGAGCGACTACGAGCAGACAGAGGTCAATTCACAGCTCTTACAATCTTTATCTTCGGCGCGCTAGTGACATATCTACCTCTTTTTTACTTATAATATAATATCATGACCACTTGTGGGAACGTACCCTAAGTCGGTCAATCACACGATGACATGCTTTAGGGCCGTGATGGAACACTTGACGTTACGTGTGAGATTACATAAAACGCGTCTGTGAAGCTATGCGTACATTAATGTGGTAAAGACATTAAGGTTAGGGCAAAATCTCACGCGAGTTTCATTGCGTATTTGCGTAGCATCGATCGTCACAGTAAAAAACTTGCAGTAGTCTAATGACGGAACAAAAAATCCAATACAGTCGAGACATTGCGTGATTTCTGCAAGATTACCATAAACATTATACAATTGTAATTATGTACAACAAAATGAATAATGTTAAAACTAACAATGTTGATTATTTCACAAGCACTTTGCAATGTTATTTCACGAACACTTTTTAGAAATTTATGAATACGACTTACACCGATTTGTTGAAAATTCGTCGAAAACAATTCTTCTAATTACAATTCATCGAACACAATTCGTCGAATCGCAATTAATCGAATCACCAATTCATCGAATAACAATAATTCATCGAATTACAATTAATCGAATCAACAATTCATTGAAAGTCGAATGGATTGAAAATAAAATATGATAAATATAATTTTTTTTTATTATTTCAAACTTCACACATCCTTGAAATGCAGCACTAGCCACTATGCAGCATGCAGCAAGCACAGTTTCTGTCACGGATCCGTGGCAGCCCTTCTGCAACTGGCCCGACATGTCGAACAGGGCACATACTAGTAACAGCATACCAAAAATGCGGAGTGCGCCAGTCCTGTCTGAAATAAAATGATATACGACTTATGAGACTTACTCTGAGGTCTTAAAAACGATCAGGCTCCTTAAAGTTTCTTGACTTCCTCCTATCGAGTTTCTTGACGTGACTTTTTTGTTCAATCCAAGTGAATTTATATATTGGCCGATTTAGCCCTATTATAATGAGAAAGTCCTTTGCTATTTCCATGATGGTATTGTCCATTAAATTTTCATTCCTGCCCATGGTCAATGCTGTGATCAATATCAAAATTTTTTTTTTAAGTAAATATTACTTCAACATCGACGCTGTGGAGACGGAGCAAGAAAAAAGTTGAAACGTATCACACTATTAAGACTGCTCATTTATATATTATCACAACAAAGTAAAAATGTACCTAACTCAAAGTCAAAAACATAAAAAAATAAAAATGTCAAAAAAGTAAAAAAAAATAGTACTAAATATGACAAAAAAACCGTCAAGAATGAACTCATTCATAGATCATCAGAGAAAGTTGACTTGGACTTAACGATGTATAAATCCCCTTACAATTCTTTGTTGTCTTAGAACATAGTCATGTTCACGAACGAAATACAATTTGTAGGGTGACATTGAAGCGTGATTACCATTATCTCGAACATGTATCTAAATTCAAAGCTATTGATAGGTTGACAGTCAACGAACTGTACCTCGATCACGAGTTTTTAAAACATTCGTAGCGTCACCGTATCGAATTGACGATACGTAGTTTACGTAGACGTTAGTTGGCATCACGAGTTACTTGCGTTACGCTAGCGTCAACTCGCAAGTTCAACGCAAGTGACGTCATCCTATCGTAAATAAGAGAGGGGTCCAAGTGAATGAATGAACGAATGAATGGTGCGTTCAAAAGTTACATGTCAATTGAAAAAACAATAATTATGCAAAGAAATTTCATTAAAACTATGAAATCACACTTTTAACACAGTTAATACAGCTTGTATTAACTTTTCAATAAAAATAAACCTTACATTAAGAAACATTTAGGTACTTAATGATATATTTTACAAAAATAAAAATATTTTCGTGTCTCTTTGACCTTGGTATTCGAACGCGTACATTGTCAAGGTGAAACTCTACCGTTTAAGTACTCTGTGTCCCTACCTAGCCTGTGGTTTGGCGCCCTTAGCGGTCTGCCGTACTGCGTTTGTTAATTGTTGTCAAACTAATATTTTGTGAATTTTATAATTTTATATAAACTAAAGTAAATAACAAAATTCACAATGTAATACTTAATAGTGATTGCGGCGTTTATGGAAAAGTACCCATATATTATTGAGGACTTATTTGTATATACATTTATACAATGACCCAATGACCTTTATGATATACAAAGTTTCTCGACTTCATCTCCATTACATCGCGAAGGTCTCCAATGTCGTGGAGTAGTTGGTGAAGAAGACGAAGTACCGGTTGTTACTCCACCATAAGTTGGATTCGCGTAATGCAGTGAACTTCAACCTATTATATAGTATTTATTTTGTGCTTTACAACGGAGCTCTTGTCTACATTCCTGAAGTTATAGTGATATAATAATAATAATAACAGTGATAAAATGAGTGATTTAGTTATAAAAGACGTGTAATAGTAGTTTAAGTATGTTAGCCTGCATTTTGTAAGGTATTTATTTATGACCTCGTTGCCTGAAATAAAGATATAATTATTTATTATCTTCTTTTATTTGGCGCCTCAAGTATTATGTGTTATTTAATTACCTATATGGTGTATATTTTAGTCGTTTCTAGGTATTTTACTAATAAAAGAAAACTAATATTATGTTGTGATACTAATGGAAGAATTATTAATTAGGAAATGCATTTTTATTTCGCATAAACCTATTTCTCACTTCACTTAAGTAGCAGGTATGCACACAAGCTTGACTTTGAGGATAATTCTTTGGTTTGATTTTAAAGACGATTAAGTTAATTGCACTAGATTTTAAAACCTGCCTTGCTAAGAAGATATCAATTTTAAATACTATTTCATTGCACTTAGCAAATTAGTGATTATAATCTGCTTTGCAATTTGTTTGGCTGGGACCAAATTAAATAAGACAATCATCATAATTATGACAACATATTAATATATTATTATTATTTTAGTAATTGGATTACTCACACAATGTTAAGCTTATTTTCATATAAACAAATATTTTTCCCTTAGAAACTACTCTATATTTCATTACTCCGCTGCGTGATAGTAAAATAATAATAGGTAATAATAAAATGTGATACGTGGAATTATACGTTTTTCTTGCATTTTTACTTCAATATAGTTTTAAAAACAATTAAAACACTGAAATTCACTGCTTAAAAGTGATACGAAAGTTTTCTCACGCAACAATTTTCCGTGAAAAAACATTCGTAAGATGACGATAGCCAGCTAGCGTCCGTATGTCAAAAAAATATTCGTGCTGCCGTTTTCCACCGTTTTCCATACAAAATTCTCACGTAGCGTTACGCAGCTTTACGCCGGTTACGCGGCGATACGCAAGTTGTAACGCAAATATTCGTGATGCCGATTTTAGTACCATTTACGCACGATAGGGGCGCTTTTGCAAAATGTCATACAAATTGCTTACGTCAACGATACGAATACTTTCTCGCAAATATTCGTGATCGACCTACTGATTATCTGATCGTTTTTGACTGTGACGTAATATTAGCTCACTCTACGGTAAAGATCTGTTCACACTACAGAATGGAGTACTTTGTATTGATATAAGGCTTATGTAAGCCATGATGGTTTGAGGGTTTCTATGGCTTTCATAGGTCAACATTCATCTATCATTGTGGGTTCAAAGGTGAAAGGAAGTGAAACCTTAAATATTAATAGTAAAATTGATATAAGTTTAAAGTAAGGCTTGTTTGGCACCTTCATAAAACTTTAAATATCATAGTTATTGTATGGATAAATATAAATAAAGGTGTACTGTTATCGTCAGTAACACGGTGTTTTTTTTTATATTTATTATCCTTTCGTATGTTTATACTTCATTTAAAGTTGTTTTTATAAGATTATTACAGGTGCGATCCAGAATCTAACGCAGACTAGTTGGACGGGAAACCACCTTTACAAATCTATTTCAATGTTAATCTTTCGACCAAAGGGTTACGAAATGACATAACCGATCGATTTATGTTAAATGTTATTTATTAATCTTAACAAACTCTTAACTTTTAGAAATTTTATAATTTAAAGGGCTCATTAATATTAACTTGGTACATATCTTATGCATAATATTAACATATTTAAACGATTATCTGACTCATATTATGCATGTTAAGCCATAACAATTTTATTTTGTAAAAGCGATCTAAGGAAATCCGCATTTCCTTGTATATTATAAATATAATTTAAATTATATATAAATAATACATTGTTCATTTATCATCAAATAAATCTTGCTTTTTAGAGTTTTTTGCTAATTAATTTTGATAAGAAAATTAAGATGACACTATTTTCGTCCTACCCGTCTTCTCTTCACAGCTATTGTAACCATTTTATTTTAGACAATAATTTTTATTCCAGTTTATGCGCTATTTTAAGTCTTGAATATTTAAAGGTAATATCCAGCTAATCTAATAAAAAGAATATGATTATGCTTATGAATATGAATATGCTTTTAGCATTAAGTCCGCTCTTTGTTTCTATACTTTTTGTATGGTACATAAACAAAGAAATAAATAAATAAATATAACCTATTAGTTTCTATTGAAAAAATAACAGTCAAAAACTAGATTTTATCAAATGCAGCAACCTACTGATGCAGAATATTGGTATTTATTCAAATAACAAAGACAGGCGGTTCCCAACACTCCGTGCACAATGCACTTCAACCTTGGTCCCATAGCATTTACTTCGCTTCGAAACGATCCATATGAATGCTTTCACTCACACAGATTGTTTTGATGATCTGTTATTTGGGACGACTGAACTGGGTCAAGATTAAGTTAAGGAATTTGTCTATTAAACGAGTTATTTCATCACAAAAAGTTATTCTAATGAGAAGCTAATCAAAATGCTGCTAATGATAACATGTTAAGTTGTACGGAATGTCTGATGATTTTGATGTGGTGTTATTTCGAGTATATAAATATTTTGTGAGCCTAATGCAGTTATACATAGATATAGATTATAGTACGAATAGGTACATAGTAGAAGATACATAGGATAGTTTTATGTATTCATAAATTCAAAAAATATTTTATTCATGTAGGCATCACTGATACACATATTGCACGTCATTTTTTAATATACCAGCTATACTACCAGCTTTTCGGGAAGGTACTTTGTCATGGAGGAGAAGAAATGCCTTAAAAAAACTCCTCAGCACATCTTTTAAAATAATGAAAAGTTACACAATATAGGGTAAGGTTGCGCAAGTCGGACCAGCGTGCCTAAATCGTACCTCACTGATAGCTGGCCCCTCGCTTACTTTAAATGAAACCTAGTGGTGTCAAATTGAGTTATTTAGGTAAGTAAGCAACAGAAATTGGATGGATAGCCGCCTATTGCCACAGAAAAAAAGATGAAGAAGGTTTTTGCAAAAAACTTTAGAAACCTTGTCGCCCAAATCGTGCCTGTAAAAGTTTTCTTATGTCGTACTTACTGATCTTATATTAATAACTCCCAATTATTATTTCAAATTATTTACATGCCAAGAAAATTATAATACCTGTTTGTTGTACTGTTTATTATTTTGATTGGAAACTATTTGCTTCAAGCTACTTTGGAGATATGGGTTAAGAAAAGTTTTTCATCATAGCCATTTCACTGATTTATTTTCCATACGTGAAGTATAAATCTGTCACTAACCTCGAACCTTAAGGTAGTAACTCACTTCTGACCGTTTTGTGAAACAGCATTCTAGTAATTTTTGGACGGATTTTGACTCTATTATAGGTTAATATCTGTACCATACCATTATTTAAGGTATCATCCCCTTTTTAGGGTTCCGTTTTGACAACTGAATATATAATTATAGTTTTGCCATGTCCATCCGACCTTCCGCAGCATTGCGCAGAAACCTTAGTACTAGAAATCTGTAAAATTAAAAAGTAGGGTAGATTTATACTGGTTATCTTCTCGTGGGATGATTTGACGTATGTATGTATATACGTTTTTATATACGTCTGGTTAGATTCTAGTTTATACTTTCTTCATGCTTAGAACAGCTGCAACAAAATAAAGATTCTCCTTATGAGCCACACCTAACGCCTTACAAACAAGGCAAATGCACTATTTGCAATGTAGTTTCTGTTTAGATCCTTACACAGCGGATAGCTAATCCCCGTTTAGATATAATTGCAGTAATTAACACGGTTAAGCAGAGTAACATCTGCTGTAATATTTTATTTGTTGGTTTACTGATTTTAAAGTAAGACTGTTTAGTAGATTAATAAAAAATGTGAGTTTTCTTCCTGCCTTGTAGGTGACACAAGGAGAGACCTTGCCATTCCTTAATTAAGGAGAGAGAGACATCCAATAGGTGAATGAAGTTTAAAGTCACCTGCTTTGCAATGTGCCCTTACCACATCTTTTTACAAGGATAAACCTAGCTCATGGGTTAAAGTCAAAAAGAAAATTCAATTAGCTATCTATTGTTCATTACTTTTCTTTATGAACTGTATATCTGTAACCGTACAGAAAATACTTTGTCTCTTTATAATGTTTTATTTATATGAAATCACCATGTGTAATCACATAGTAGCTATATTTTACTCGTAAAAGTAACGCGTTCTGATCAAAGTCATACTGCGAACAGACTCAACTTTAGAACTTTAAGAGACTATTTAAAACTGTGTAACTTTTTATCATTTTCATCATCTTTGTTAAACATTTATAAATAAAATTACAATCCACAAAATTGTTAGAACTATAGCAAAATTTATAGTAGCGTTAACTTCAAGCATTTAACAGTTAATTATCACCTAAGTTGCGTGTTAATACTGTTAACTGACATCAGCACCAATTATACAATAGGTACTTTCACGAATGCAGGAATCGCTTACAATACGTTGTAGTGCCTAATATTATAGTGATTTACACAAAACAGTTGTTATGTTTTACCGGTTCCGAATTCGGATCATATCCACAACATTCGAAGCATGTGTACGACTGACGGTGAAAATAGGGCTGGCACATTAACAACTTAAAAAATTATTCATTGCCAAAATACAATCAAGAAAATCAATATGCTGAAAATAAAATACTCGTACCTAAGTCTCTTCGTTCTGTATAAGTGGTTATTAAAAATATTGTTAGTGTTATTTGTTACAGTTTACTGTTGAACGAGTTTTTATACTTTTTCACATTTAATTTCATCCCGTTTTGGTTACATTAATTCAGACTTATATTCCATGAATTGTCTTTAGTAATTATAGTGCTTTTAAGCCTACCGGTTATTATTCTTTGTCTATTATTGTTTGTTCATCATACGTTGGCTTTATAATCCTTGACATGTTAATGAAGATTCAAGAAATAATGGTTCAAAATAAGATGTTTTCTGCTTATCAGTGCATGTAGATACTCTATTTTCGATATCGGCAACCCTAAAGGAAACTGTAACTCACGCGAAAGTGAAACTTGGAATATATTATATATGGTTATTGGTCACGATGTCGCAACTTACGTCACTGCGGCAAATCACCATAATAATACACGCTTTGCTTTGAAATTCTTTTGTAAAATCGAGACTCAATTGTTGTAAGTACAGTCAACCCGGGTAACTAACTTTTATTTTTCTCTGTCTATTCTCAATAATTCTCTATTTTCCATTTAAGCAAACTGCAATGTACGTTACCCAAGTAACTCTAACATATCATCATTTTAGATAGGCACCAACAATTCTTAGATTTACAGCTCAATACTTAATTTAAACTATCAGTTTAAATTATCAATATCCGCCATTACGAGATAGCAAAAAATATTAATTAGTCAACAGATTTATTCGTCATAGACATTACTATAAGCTATTATATAATGTACTATTATTTCTTCTGTCTATAAGCTCATAAATCATTGTTCAGTCAATGAATCCGTCAAACAAATAATCAACTGTTGATTAATCTAATGTATGAATACTGACATACTTCCACGTCGTTTATTTAAATTCACATTAAATAGAGATATTAAACTTATTTGATATTTATTTACTGTAATAACAAACTCGATGACAGTTTGTCCAACTCATTTAAAACAGTAGGTACTTTCAGTAGGGTAGGTTTATCTAGCTACGTTCAGCTTCACAATATGTACACATGAAGTACAAAACATATCTTTATTTGCTTTTCTATAAGATATATAATGCTACTATTCTATACAGGAATAATAAAAATATATACACCTACCTAAAACTAAAAACCTTAAATAATATAAAAATAATAACTAAAATATATTCCATTCCTAGGTCTGCTGGAAGAGATTTCTGATAGAAATAAGCAGTACCTTTGTACAAATTTTCTATTATTAAGTCTCACATACTGTATTTGTGTACAAAAATTGTTAAATAAAATAAATAAATAAATATATTATTAAAAGGAGTCCCTTTAGGCAAGGTTCCGAAGATACTGTCAGCGTTCTCCCTTTGAATCGCTAGACTAATTCTTTGTCAAAGGTAGCTGCTAGCTCTTCGGTCTCCTGTGATGTCGACTAACCTTTTTGCTATACAGAATAGAAATATTGTAAAAATATCGCGATTCACTAATATGCATGGCTTCCCAATCCATTGAACATTATTCGGTAAACGGCACGAAATATTACAGCCCAGCTCATGAATATAGCAAACGTTTCCTTATACACAATACACCACCCAATAAATATACTCACGCATACTGTAGTGTCATTTTTGTAGCATGTTCTATTTTTTACTTCCATGATTTTTTAGAATGAATAATATAATCAGCCGTTTTAAGAAAAAAATATAAATCTGTATTTGGAAATCATTTTAAAAGCCAAACTTAAAATTACGTAAATTTTAAAACAATTTATATTATGTACCTATAAAAAATATGTCAGTTTAAATAAATAACTTTGTTTCGTCTTCTAATTTACAATATTATTATAAATTAGGAGACGAAACAAAGTTATATATTGATTAGGTAATAATCTGAATTCCACGTAATCCTGACGAAAACATTGACTCCATTCTGTCACATAAAGTTATAGATATCGATTAGAAAACTTAGGTAATACGTAATTTGGAATCCAAATCCGTGCGCATTGTTCTACATGAATACTAATGTATGTTACGAAACTTTAGAATGCATCGTCGTGTTGCTTCAAGCAACATAAGTTTGTGGAATAAGGATTTTTCATTTTATACCTTTAAAGATTTTAATAAATTCTAAATTCTTTACTTTTTTTTTAATTTGGTTGAATATTTTTAAGAATTATCGTTCTTGCTCTATTCGTTATGTTATTATTATGTGTCAGCACATAATAACGAATGTGTTTGAATATAATACATTATATTTGCGTTACAGGAAGTGGTCTAAGATTTCTCAAATCTATGTTATGTAGTTTATTACGCTTTCTACTATAAACGGTTATTAATTTGACTAAAAATATTCTTTTATTTAGTTTTTTAAATTATTATTAATTAGAAATTTTGAATTTTGGAAGGATTACAACCCATTATTTAGGTTTTTTTTTTGCACTGTGGTACAGTAAGCAGGATATACGGTATATAAACATTCCTCAGACCTGGATTAAGCGAATCTGATATATTGACCACCTTGAATTTTCTGGCATTACGTGCAAAGCAGCAAGTTGTGTTTCAGGTTCACGCCTTGTTACTAATGTGTTCATCTATACACACATAAAAGTGAAAGGAGACTCACCACTAATAGTAAAAACTAATTATAAATAAAATCTCAAAAACTACTGAACCGATTAAGATGAAATTTGGCAAGGAGATAGTTTATACTAAGGAGACGTCAGCTAAGAAGTTGGAATTCGCTTTCATACAAACCATCTTCGTTAGTTTTACAGTTAGTATTAGAGAGAGTACTCGTATTAGCTCAAGGTAAAGATTTAACGTTAGCTATATCATTGGTTTTTGGAAATTCATCACCTAAGCGGTTATACTAGGGAATGAAAATTCAATCAAAACTTCTTAATTTTTGATGTTAGAAACATGAAAATTCACATGTTAGGTGACGGTTGGCACAAAAGTTAACTCCAATATATATTTTTTTAAATCATCTCCTAAACGGTAAAATTAGGCAATATTTATATGGAACTTCGTCAATGTTGAAGTAAGAATTCTGTAACTTTAACTACATGGACTAGAATAAAATCTTCTTATTTATATGTAACCGTTAAGTTATTCATGGCTATGTCCAAGTCTTAATTATTATGCATCGAGGTAAAATCGTACCTAATATTTATGTACATTCACAACTTACTTTTTCAATGATAACCTTGTGACTTGAAGCTACTCGTATTTAATATGGATGATTTACATTTGGCTGCCTACTGTAATAGTTTAAATATTTAATTGTGGTTTGAATGTGAAGAAAATAGCATAGCAAGCAAAATTTTATCTTTTTTTATATCTTATAAGTTAATGCTTGACTACAATCCCACCTGATGGTAAGTGACGATGTAGTCATTGGTGATAGAACGCATTAACTTAGTAAAAGCCTACTCACTCTTGCCTTAAAGACACTCACATTATAATCTACATAAAAATTAAACTTCCCTATGTTATGACGAGGTTTGGATGTTTTTCTTTACATTTTGCGCTAAGCTTTGTTTGAATTAGGATGAAACTTGGTACACAAATAGTCCCTGTCCAGGATATTTAATCCCGGTTGTTTATTCCCTGGGATGATTTTGACCTTCATATATTTGTGATACGTTCGTGAAACCACTCGAACCCGCGGGTGGACACTAGTAATCTATATCCATATGCTATCGTGTCTTTTCATGATTGTGAAGCCAATGAACGACCGCCGATTAACTCTTGTGCACTCAATATATTTATTTTATAAGTCCACGATGTAAGTAATCAAATCATTAATAAATCACATCATAAGCTATTTATTACACATAAAAAACGTTCACATACTATTTACACGTCGCAAAACAATTGTTATAGTAGCTGGTACATATTAAATGTATTAATATCGGCAAGATAAACACATCAATGTGTTATGCTTAATAACGGGTCAATCGAACTTTAATACTGACTGTCCAGCTGGCCATACACGATCAAGATATCCAGTATGCATGAGATAGCTGGCCACATGGATACATGGCCAGTAACAGTGTGTCATACCCATACCGTTGCCATACACCGTCAAGTTTACTGGATGCCGCGTCAAGTCCACTGCAAACTTGACAATTATACTTGATTTTGTATGGCCACCAAAACAGCTGGCCTGTAAAAATTACAGCCGTAAAAACCTACTTATACTTAATATTTAAGTTATTTCCATCAACAAAAGCTGGTTCTCCTACTATTCGACTTAAATAAGTACTTATACTGAAGAATAATTTTAGCTCCTGATTGCATTACGAAATACGTTCTCATAATAAAATCGTAAAAAGCCCTTGTATGGGCTCATGTGCATGTAGATTAATAAATTTTCTTCTTTATCTGGTTGTAACCAATTCCCATCTTTGCTTTCAAGTTTTATATCTCAGTTATCGTAAGAAGAAAATTACATTTGACACGCCTGGTCGAGTTGCTAGTATTAAAGTCGGAATAGTTTAATCTAGTGCAGTCTTTTTGTGCAGCGATCACCTTTGGAGTATCAAGTGCTTGATCATACCGAGCTCAAGGCGCGCAACTATCTCCTTCATTGTCTTATATAATCTGTAATTGCTTTTCACACAGCCGCGTAACTAACAGATATTTCTTCCTGCTTCACATGCTGATCCGTCTTTGTACTTCCGCTAATTCATATCTTCATCTCAGTTCACTGCCACGATGCGTAGTTAAACACAACATGTAACATTTTGTTCCACTTTTTGTGTAATTATCTCACTAATGAAATAGTCTCACTACGGTTCATAGTTTGCACTACCTTGCGTTACGTATGTGTAAGATCAAGTTACGCGTTTTAACACTTCTTATGGCGGTAATGACGCGGTGTAACTGAAAAGCATTGAAAGCGTTTATTACGTCATAGTTAATGCCCTTATTACTGACGAGTAACCGCCCTCGCTTTGCTTCGGTTTTCTTTATTTTTTACACCTTGGGTTACATTATTGGAGTTTTATTAAGGATCCCTAATTTTTTTGAAAATATAATATAGCCTATGTTATTCGGAGATAGTGTAGCTTTCCAACAGTGTAAGAATTTTTCAAATCGGTTCAGTAGTTTTGGAGCCTATTCAATGTAAACAATCAAATCTTTCCTCTTTATTATTAGTATAGATTAGTTATCTTCTACGGAATAATTTACGGTGGTCTATGACCTAGTGTAATGATTGAAGTCCCATCCTATGTAATAAGCCCTGAGTAAGACGGTAGGCCATATTGTAATTGAGAACATAAATCATTGGACAGTTCGAGTTCAATCAATAAACTTATCAAAATCACCTTCAAAACCCTTACAATTGTTTAATTGTAATTTCATAAAGTAAAATAAGATCAATGTTAACTTTAGTCTAATTGACACATAAATAATTTGTTTCCATTAACCATATCCTTCAAACTAAATTAACTGAACATTAATGCTAATTCTGCACCTTTACGTGAAAACAATTTATTATCTTCTAAGTTATTAATTAAATTAAATCAAGCATTAGTCAGTCTTAAGAAAAACATTACAATGTTAATAATTAAAAGCTCTTAAATATAATAAATAAAAGCATATTTTGTATTTAATTATAATTTATTAATGCATCTGTCATTTATGGCCTAGCTTATCTCATGGGAGAATTATTTGAAGTCGTGTCTTAAGACTAAAAATGGAAATATATTCCGCAATGGCTGCATAGATATAAATAATAGATAATCATAAGTAGGTAGTGACTTCCCGTTATTTCATTCATTGTGTGAGCAAATATTAGAAAAATAATCATTGTTAATTATGAGTGTGATAATATTTATAAAATGAATATGGGCAGAACTCTCCAACCATATCTGAGTTGAAGTTCCTGCTGATGGGCTTGGCTGAGGACTGAACTAGGCAATAACACAAGGTCTCTTTATAGGGGTCATTCTTTTACAACCAATTTAATCTCGAAGATACTTTTGCATTGTAGTAGAATATCCTGCTGGTCTACCTAGTCCTCTTAAAAATCAACGGTGAAACATTTAACATCAGTGACGTAAGAGGTATCTAGTGGGTAGGATGGAACCCACTACCCTTTAACACTAGAACTACTGCTCAAATACACGTTGCCTTCAGACAAATCTGATTCAATTTTTAGACAGATAAAATTATTAATGACTATTCAAAACTAAAGCTCGTAAAGAAAGTATTGCCAAATATTATAATACTAAGCTTAATTTGCCTATACAATTACACATTCTTCAAATATACGAGTAAGTACGTCAATGTCACAGAATATTTTAAGCGTAACCAACGAAGCTACTTTCATTGAGCAATGTCCTTGTTTACAATCAAATATTAAATAATTTTAATTGCACGACCTCCGATGTGAATCGCAGTGGCAGCCTACAGGCGATGTTTCACGACTCACGTATTTATTATTTATCTGCTCAATAATTACTTACTCCTACACATCAGTAATTATTGTGCATGAACTGTTAGAACTGAGATACTCACTTTGTAATAAAATTGCTTGTTGTTGTTTACAAAAAACAATTTTGGTAATCTGTTACGTATGATGTATTACGTTTATTAAGATTATAAGCTCTTAAACTGCACATAAATTTTTGTTGTTTGTTTTATTTTATCTTAGCTTAGATATACTTCTTAATGGGTGTCCATTACAATAGTGCTTTCTGATACAGAATCAGAAAATATACTTTTTCCGAGATGATTTTTTTAAGCAATGAAGTCATTATCATAATTATAAACTTGTAGATGTAATTGCTAATTTGCTCCCTTGAGTTGTTTGCTTTGCATAAAAATTTTTTGCATGCATAAAAACTTTGCACTTTTGTATAAAAATTACATCCTTATAACCATTGAAGTATTATTACTAGCGTACTTATAACAGTACAATCACAATTTCAAACAATATCTGTTACGTGATAATACCATAATCAGTTATATCCTTTTGTTTTATAATCTGAGTTATTTATTATAATACCGCATGTAACTTTTAAGCAGATTTTGTAAGTTAAGTATTTTGGCTATAAAGACTGTTTTAATACCTCATTAAATAATACTACATGCCAACAGATCATATCAATGCATTATGTAACAAATAACAAAGTTCCAGCTTCGATGCCTCTCTGTAAGAGATTTTTTTCACCTGAAAGTATATACATCGAAATTAAATAATAGTTAAACGCTATTATTTAGTTTCACTTCGGAGCATCAAAACATCAAACTCAATATTATGATCAAAATGCTACTCTATTTACACGGCAATAAGGTAAACGCTTCCCGCATCAAAAAATCAAATCTTGTAACGTTAATTTGAATGACTTCCCTTTAATGAAAATTGATGAAATTTGGCAGACATGTGTATTTCCGATGACAATACACGAAAATCAAAAAAAAAATTGAAATAAAAGCGTTTAAAAAAAAAATTTTTTTCATTTCACTTATTTTGTAATACAATCACTTCCATGATACACAGAACAGCTTTTACAATTAAAAACATTACATAATTAGTGAGCAAAAACTATGATCCGGAATAACGTTGTTTCGCCATCCCACTAAAGAAGCATATAGTTCTATCCGGCTCGTTCACATAACAAGCGATAAAGATTGCAAACACTACCGACTATAGGTTCTCAAAGTTACGGCCCTGCCCTCTTTGAGAGTTTAATATTTGCAGCACAAATTATACATGGCAGTAAAAAACTTATAACATGTTATATTTTTCTTTGGTTCAACAACATTAACATGAAATTACTTACTCCTTAGAAAGACAATTATATTAAACTTGTATAATTGTCTTACTACTCTTCTTTCTTGTCTTCGTCGTAAGTTTCTCAATAAACTTCCTATATATTGATGTTCTTACCAAAATATGTCATAATGAGAAATTAGGCTCTGTACCTGTATCATCCAGCTTAATTCCAATTATTTTATAGCGTCTGCTTTTATATGTTTTGGTTGCATTGCATTTTGCACTTCATTCTTGGTTGACATCACATGGACAATGCCTTGCTGATGGTATTGATGACCCTCATGACTGATGCACCCTCAGCTTCCTTCTTCATCCAGCGTTTATAATGTGGCATTATCGCTCACTTTGGGAGCAACTGGTCTCATACAATTTAGAGCTGTTGAATAATTGTTGAATCATAAAAAAGATAACTTCTACGTTCGTCTAATTCACTGTAAAAGATAACATCAGATTCATCCATACAAATAATTTTAATCTTTTTAATTTTGTTATGCACTTGAAAGTAAGAAAAGAAACACTTAATATCTTATTCGAAAGATCTGTGTCCAATTGTTTATTTTTCATGGAGTCGTGTTGAAATAATGTGCTGAATTTTACAGTTATGAATAGGGAATAATAGAAAGTAACATTGAATTACGGAAATGTTTCCAAATCTTAGAAATATTAATCTGATTATGTTGTAAAAACTGTCACTGCAAAATCTGTTACACAATTAATGAATTTAACTTTGGCAATTATTACTTTACCTGTAGGTGAGGTACCCTGAAAAAAAATGTTTTTCAATATTTTATTCTACGATCCTGGAGCTTTAATAAATATGTATACCCAATGCCAAATTACAGCTTTCTAGCACTAAGAGTCTCGGCGGCGCTTTGCTTTGGACAAACAGACAGACGGACGGACGGACATGACGAATCTATAAGACTTCCGATTTTACTTCGTATCAGTCGCAATGACTAGTTCGTTATATTATTAAGTAAGCCTATAGCAAAAATGTCTATGCTATTAAGAGCAAAATCTACGCGATGTTATTCAGTATAATCGGTATAATACGTTAGTCTGACAAGCTTTAACGTCGATTGGTATTGAAAGAAGCTTAAAATGGACTTAAACAATAAAACGGCTATTGAGATTTGAATTAATTAATTATTCTAGCGATAAACTGATATTCAGTCGGCTACCGTATAGACATTTATGTAACAGATAAGATATACGGCCCTGTAGCCAGCTTTTATGAAACCTGTGCTGAGTTCCGAATGAACGGTCCCTAGTTCGATTCACGGCCAAGGTAGTCATGAACACATTGATAGTTATTGTTATTCTCAAACAAATAACTGTTAAAAAACCGAGGATACTGTTTGTATAAGTTCATGCTTCGTACCTTCATCTTTAACAAATAAAATTAAAATAAATAGCAAACATAATGAGGATTTAACTGCAAGATAAATTGTAGTATCTAGTAATAATATCTAGTATATGTGAATCCTACATATTCTTTATTTATGTATGTTAATTTAATTATTGATACGCATCTCATTAATAAGTCTTAAGTAAGAATGTTAATATGTTGCGTAAAGAATGTATTAATCTCTTAAATATAATATTATACTATGATCATAGGTATGGCAAAATTTTATGATAGACTGCTGATTTTTACTGACAGTTACTGATGCAGAAGTAGCAAATATCTTTGTAAAATTTATTCATCTATTTCTTTCCCATGTTTGCTTAAATTATTGTATAACATATAATACTTTTGCTTTATTTATAATGTAACGAGAAACAAACGGTCACTACTATTAAGAAATATTATATTATAAGTATTTAAAAACTGTCAAAACTGTCAAAAAACTGTTAAAAATTGTCATTCTCAATCATCCTTTGTTCGGCAAATTGGATTACTATCAACCGAGTTTTATTGACCTCAATAAAAGCTATAGTTGGAAAGTTCGCTAAGATTTTTATTTGACTGATAGATTTTTTTTCGCCTCAATATTCACACTGTCTGCTGACATGCTATGTTTGTGCTTTATACTATGTTTTCTTTCTGTACACGCCTTTTTGTAAATAGTTTTGAATATTCCGGTCAATGGTTGCCTGGAAGAGATCGCTGTTTTAGTGATAAGGTCGCCAATTGTACGTTTGTGTTCTATTTGTACTTTTTTTATTGTAATACTATGTGTACAATAAAGATAATTAATTGTATTTGTATCATTATCATAACATACTTAAATTATATCAAATCAAAAATTAATATCCCGTGATAAAAATTCCTTAATCAAATATAATAATATTATTAATCAAATCTTCCAACATTAACCTTTGTTAATGTCACGAAAGTGTGACTTCAAATAAGTCTTAGATAAAGCGACAATTCCGTAACCAAAATGCATTGCCAATCGTTATTTTTTAATGAGCTGGCATCCAGTATTTCATGATGCGGTTGAGACGAAGCGCTTCGTGACAATGCTTTTACGAAACATGACGCTAATTAAATCTTCAATTGTCGCAACTTAACCCCTCTACAGAATTTTGGCTTGCATATAATATAATGATAATATTTGTGGCTTCCCTATTGCCCAATTGGTTGAATCCGTACTGGTTTTGGGTTCAATACAGTTTCCACTCAGGTTACCTAGCTTCCTTTTTAACTGGCGTTTGTATTTCCTGTTAATATTACCAACAACCCTGGGTATATATATAATTATAGTGTGCATTATACATAAAATTATCAGTATTTCGATTTTATTACAGCACAAAAACTCACCCAACCAACTTGACCCATCCACCCAGTCCATTTCCGTCTCTCTATACATTAGATACCACAGCAAAGCACCTAACACCATCTTGCGTGATTTAAGCGATTAAAAGATTCCGCAAAGATTTAATGCTTCTATCAAATGGTTTGTTACTAAAGATCCATCCGAATCCAGGACGTAACAGCGATTACGCATTGTTATCGGTGCCATGTAATTTGTATATTGCATTCAGTACCGTCTACGTAAATTGCGGTAACTACATGGTAATATGGTCGTTTATGTGAAAATTAATCATTTATCTATGCAGTTTGGATGTAAACGCACATTCATTTAAAATTGGAATGTTTTCCGCGTCAGAAAACGTTGAAAAATTTTTACTTTTTATACGTAAATATGTATAAATTTTTATAATTAGTGATTGGGTACTTAATTCAAAAATAATTACCAATATATTTTCACCTTTTTAAATATAATGATAATTATGAAAGTGCAATTTTTTTCATTCAATACTTACGTACATAAATTTATCGATAGGCTTAACTATTAATGAATTACCTAATTGAAGTTCAATAAATTGATGTAGTTCAATAAATTGAAATGGCAATATGATTATAATTAAAATTAAGATGAATTGCCGATTTTATAATGGTCTGTAATGCATAAAGTAAGAGTTGAACTTGAACTAAAATAATTATTTAATATAAATAAACAACAAATCGTCTTAAAATAACCAGTACCTTAAATACTGTGGAAATAAACTACAATAGAATAGGTAACAAAAACCTGGCTCCGTACAATGACAATTATTTCGTTAACTTAGAGGCTACCCAAAAAATAAATTAGAATTACGACAGCATTCAGGGAATTAAAAGATTTGACAAATCAGTGAGTAAAAACCACGAAAAACGCTTGAAATTTTTATCTGGGTCGCATGGAACTTTATTTCTAAAATACACAATTACTTCATGATACAAAATTAAAAAAACTTGAAAAATGTTGAAAGTTACTTGAGAAGTAGGTTCATCCTCTTATTTTCCTATCGTCAAATATCGATGTATGTCCATACTGTCCAGTTATCAACAGTAGGTAACAGGTAGGTACGTGTTTTTTATTCCGTACCCAGGGAATAAAAAACTTTTTTAAATAAAAGCTAATAAATATTTACTAGTTTTTATTAGCTTTGTGCAATTTGTACTTTGCTCGGAAAATATTGAACACTTAAAATAAATAAAATATTGAAAATAGTGTTAAATAAATAAATATAGGAAGCGTTTGACAATAATAGCGGTATTTCATTGTAATATAAATTATAGGAAAAGATCGAATCGTTCATATTCAAATTAGAAAGATTCTCACTGTCGACCAAGTACATTTTTAATATGACTAATTATTTTATTTCATTGTACACATTTTTTCTCATAAGACAATTCTTTACTGATTCCAATGTTGAAAATATTATTAAAATTTAGATGTTACATCGTTTGTAACGTTGGTTTTGTTTTTCCCCTAATAATCTTATGTTAAGAAAATGTAGGACAACAAGCGAAAAAGGTATTTGTACGTGTTTATTTACAGAGGAGTGCAATAAACTCAGACGTGTCAATGATCGCAAACGCCAGCAAATCATACTACAGTGAGTCATTGTTTAGCTAAGATATATTGCATCAATATTGCTCGGATTGACCTAACTGTACCCCAAACCGCTAAACCGCAGGGCGCTATATATGTACACTTGCACAGTATTCACAGCATGCATGATTACATACGTCATATTGTGGGCACAACAATGATACCCTTTTGCTTAAACTTTTTAATGGAAATACCGATAAGATTTCCATCGTAAGGGTTCCAACAGAGATGCTAGAAGAATTCTATGCTGCGAGAATGTAAAAGGTAAGCTACGAAAATGGTTTAGTGACCGTTTCCACTGGTGCTAAGCTATGTAGCGGAGCGTGTAAGATGTGCTGTGAAGATGCGCCGCCGCAAGGTAGCTGTGCGAGGAAGATGCGCAGCTCAAGTTATGCGACGTATAGACAAATGGGAAAGCACGGGGAGTGCATCTATGCAGGCTGCATAGATCTGGAATCCATAGATGCATCCACTGCTCGCATCCATAGCATACATCCACAGTACGCATACTTCCATATAAAAAACGGAGCTTAGTTAAATCCGTTTTCATCAGTGCTTTACTATGTGGACCATTGAATATGATTGGTGGGTATCAAACGCATCCATAGCAATGTAGCATAGCACATCTTTAGTGGAAAAGCACTCTGGTGAGCTGTATTCACATTCTAATATGATGATACGAGTAGCACCCATAATCTGTATGGCGTATACAAAACACATATCATAGTTAAATGAAAGTACAAGTATATTGCAATTGCATCATTAGTTTACATATTGCAGAATATTTAACGCTTAAATTTAGATTGAATTTAGAAGTCATAAGATCTAAGCAATCAATATTAAAATGAAATGCAAAAATTAAGAACAACTTTTATAAATTATTGAGAAATATTATTAATTACCTCTGCCAATTTTAATAATATCATGTCCAACCTCGGAAGTGGTTTCATAAAACTGAATAACAAACAACTAAACGTCCAAATCATTCCAGGGGAACTTACAACCGATATAAAAGCTATCCTATATTGAAATCCTGGACATACTCTTCTACGTGCCAAGTTTCATCTGAACTCATACAATAGTTAACGCGTGAAGGAAATCCAAAAACCAAACATCTTTCTACTTAAGTATGTAACTAAAAGTGCTTACTTAAAATTGCACATGGTAACATTAAGTAATACACGCGTATCATTAAGAACAATTTGCAAACTCAAGATGAAAGATGAAAATGTTCATCATTGTAATATTAATAAACAAATATTCTATGACAGCGTTATTCTTCGACCACAATACCGGTACAGTGGGAGAGTAGGCCAACATCTATTCAAACAAATATCAGGATACTGTTAGTCTGTTAGAGAGCAATGCTGTGTCCACGGATGAGTAATGATCTGATACCGTTGTACGAACCTATGGTCATACGTAGCGAATTGAGTACGCAATACGTGTATTAACAGTTATTTAAATATAATTGTACACGAACAGGAATTCACATTAGGGTTTAGGCACAGCAGCACAGACGAAAGTCATACAAATTACCGTTGATAATTATGAATTCTAAGAGTCATCCATCCATCTATCCATCAGCCCTTGGAGGTTCACTGCTGGACGTAGGCCTCTCCTAACAAAAGAAGAAAGAGTCACTTAAATAAAATTACGACATTTTCTGTAAAAAAAACTACCCGGTCCCCTTACTACGACTCATAAACTAAAAGCAGCAGTGAGAGAATTATTACATATCACTTATAATAATATTTTTAAGTAGGCCATGTTCAAACATATTTGGATCTAATATTATGTGGGAATCGGTGGATATAGTTACGTTATGCCGACGCATATTATGTCATTGCATCGGGCTCTCATATGATTTCATACAAATGCGATGCGGACGGCGCGGACAATGCAGATAAATGTGCGTTCACCATAAGTTTAATCATTTTCGATTAACACAAACATTACAATCCGTAATCGTAAGTCGTCAAAGAAACTTTAAGATTATGTAAATGTAATTTTTATGTTCTTTTTATTCCCATATAAATTCAAATGACACACTCACAATCCTCCATGATTGGTGGCATTTTGATTCAAAACAATGCTTACAACGACCTAGAAATGTACGCATTATCGCGTCTCAAACACTAATTAATAAATAGCGAGTTCCCACAATAGTGACGTGTACCATCTCTACCACCCATTGTTGTCTGCGGTCAAGGTTAGCGTTGCGGCAAACTTACGACTACATCACTATCCATCGATCACAGTTCTTGTATCTCAGTAAATAATGCTAATTTTATGCTTAGAATGCTATTTATCGCCTTATTAGGTAATCAACGACTACTGACTCTTATACGCTCGTTTATTATGATATTAATACTCGTAGTAAAGTAAATCAAACATTGGTTCTTATTAGGTACCTACCTTACCTGGGTAATGTTACTTTCTTAATTTTGAGGTATTCCCGGAGCACTACGACATCATGATCTTCAGAACCGACGTTGCGTTTGCGACTTTTCTGTTGTAGTCAAGCTTTTAGTCTATAAAATAACATAGGCTAGTCTTCTAACAAAAAAAGACACTTTTATTTGTGGTGTTAAATTCCCAGCGAGGCGGAAATTTAAATGATGAGATTGAATTTCTGTTCTCGGTCTGGGTGTGAGTGTTCTTGTCTCTGTCTGTCACCCACGACACAGGGAATATTAGGTGGGGCTATGAGTGCGAAGCGTTATTTATTTCTTTATATGCGGATTCTTTATTACCTTCTTGGCCTGTAAAATATCGGTGTTACTTTATCTTTGGCTTGACGAAGACTACTTACTACCATAGCCTGTCTATTCATATCTCGACTTTTGACATAAAAACCATCAAGCATTCCTGTCTTATTTTTAGAAAGAGCCTGTAATTCTTCCATTCTCCGATTGACCTAAAGGTCAACAGTGTGACCTAATATCTACAAGTCCCACATTACAACCCCTTAATGACGAAACTGAAAGGCATGTTAAAATCTAGCGTGTCTTCTTTAATGTAAAGGCGCCGACCGATTCCATTGTTTCATTGTGGTCAAGGCCAAGTGTACACTTACTTTGAACATACAATTCGATGTTCGTCATGTTATCTGTCAATCTGAACTTCTCCTTGTCTTGCTTTGAATAAATTACTCTATGACATACAGTTGTATTGTAAATATATTTACGCAAAAGGGAATTACAAAACCTCAGTCTGAACAATGAACAGATTGTATCGATTATCTCTTAAGTACTGTTACTATGCTTATTGATGCTTTTACTAAATTTGCCACTGAAAATACCTATAGAAGGCCTGAAATGTATAAAAAGCTATATAAAAGCAAAGCAACAACCCATAATTGTCCCACTGCTGGGCTCGGAGTCTCCTCTCACAATGCTATACATAATATAAACATTATACATATATGTATAACTAAGCTATATAAAAAGCTATATAACTAAGGTAAAAAAATATTATATATTATATTAAGTACTTATCTTTTGAAACTATATCACCGACAAGAAACATCAGACTCCGTTAACTTGTTTATTTACATTCGTAGAGATAATAGTCACGTCTGTAAGCACTACATTTATTATGCTTATTATTATTATATTATTCTGTTATCAAAAGTGCATTAATTACTCTGTGACAGTATTACTTCATCTTTCAATTCTCAAACACTAAAACGGTGCATTGTTGGCATTTACATTGGATGCACGAAACAATTATTTAACGGCGGTTAGCAAGCGTTTCAAGGATGTGATTATATGAAATAACCCTTCAATGTCTTGTTTAATAATTCAAAATTACATCTGACAAAGCATCTATGTATGTGCATAAATTTAACTGTTGGATAATGTCCGTATCCGACAGCTAAATTTGTACTTGTTGTGAAATAAACCCTATAGTTTAGGACAATCAATATGTAAACTAACGTGTAATGTGAAGTACTAAGTATATTGTAATGTACGATACGATAACCTCTGAATTAAAATCTATCTTCTATCTATATCTATCTATCTATATATATAAAACACAAAATTGATTGACTGATGTATCAACGCACAGGCCAAACGCTTAGGGCTTGAAACTTAAAATTTTGCACGCGTATTCCTCTTATGACGTTGGCAGTCAGGGTTTTCAAGGAAGGGTTCAACGCCCAAGGGGGTGGAAATAGGGGATAAAATTTTATATGAAACTTATTATTCCTTGCATTTGCAATATACTATTCGCTTCAAGGGTAAAAACTTACGTTGTAGAACATTGTCTGCTGGGTCAGCCAGTTTAATATAAAACTATTCTACTTCTCAATGGATATGGTGGAGCTGTGTATTGCAGTTATATAGAAATCGTATTATTAACACTTGCACGTTAAATACAACAATTACATGACGCGCCCCCACGTTCATTTTTAATGTAGACGATATCTTCATAGGTATGAAGTAGGTACCTACGAGTATTTAAGGATGACATGATTAGGTATCACAATTATTAAATTAACAAGTGTTATTAGAAACAATATCCGTATCCATGTCTTTGTCTTTCAATCTAAGGCATGATGTATAATTTCCTATAAGCACTTGTTACATCTATGTAACTTTATGTGCCATATTTTCATATTATATGTGCGTTAAAAAGACAAAAAGCATCACCATTACGCCCGTACATTACATGACATCAATATTCATTAAAATGCGTGATACGCAAAACATAATTATGTTAAGTATCATTATTATCAGTAAATACCAAACCTACCATTCATATCTACAAAACCTCTTGAGGTAAAATATTATTATTATAACAGTTGGATACTTACTTCTATTTTATTTCGTAGATGTCTAAGCAAGCAATCACGCTTTCAAAGTGACGTAAATATCGGCTATTTGAGCGAAAAAAGTCGCTTGTCGGAGTTTGCCGGTAATTGGAAAGCAATGAGTTTGTACAAGGTTATCATAGTGTAAAAAGTAATTTAAATACCGTACCGAATCACCCCGCACGTACCATTCCACAATGGTGGCACAACACCACATTAAAACCCATTAATACTGTCGCAGAAACCGTGGAAGTAACAAGCTCTGACTAATTGCCGTCACGCTAATAAACTTGATTTCGTTTAATTGAATTTCTTATTCGAATTACGCTGGTAATGAGGTCATGGTCAATAAATCTCAAAACTTTAATACTGTTAATACTGTTTTATAGAGAAGTATTATAAATTCTAAATGACATCGATGGAGTTAAGTAACTTCAGGCGCAATGGGTTGTCGGCGATTACTATTTTCGAGAAAATCTTCGAAAGATATTCGGACCTATAAGTTGCAAGTGTTGCAACCTGCGGTTTCTACCTACCTACGCCTTGGTGGACATCAGGCTTTTCTTGAGTGCCTCGTGTTTCGGAAGGCCTATTAAACTGTCAGGTCGGATGATATCTTTAGAAAGCAGTCGTTTTCCATTCCGTTCCAGTGCCAGGCCTTCGGGCGACATAGGAACTTCAGATTTTAGCCGCTTTCACCAATCTCCACTAGACGGTACTTGAAATACACTCTTGGCTATTCTTTAATATCATTTCCGTAAAATTATTCGCAACCCTTGCACTCCTTATGGCCAAAATTTATATTATCTCTCAAAATAGTTATTTCAAATAATATAGGTATATGAAAGAAAGAAAGAAAGAAAGAAAGAAAGAAAGAAATACTTTCAATAACTCACTATTTAAATTATTATTTTAATAAAAATTTACAACAAGTAACATTAATTTTATATTATCTGCTGAAGATACACTTACTGAAGAAAATTGCGAGTTCGTGTTGCATACAATAAATAATACGAGCGTGCAATACTTAACTTTCATTACTTATCTTGAGACTTATCGTAATGTCTATTTCCATTACTGTACGAGTATTAACTCTCTGAGGTCATTGAACCAATCAAAAGATAATGAAAGTTGAATCAAGTTATGAATCACAATTACATTCCGTAAGTAAATTACATGTTTAAGGTATGAGTTGTTGATTGATTTATGATTTTAATAACGCTACGGTCAGTACTGTGCAGAGGTAAAGTCTATACATCAAATGTCATAGTGAATCTTCAATATTTTGATGGCTGAAGGTAAGACCTGTTCGCAATGAAAAGAGTATCTTTAGATTTCTATAAGAATAACTTTAATGTGGCGACCCCCTGCAGATATACACAACCTTGAAATATTCGTACTTGCTTACACGCTAATGAAAACCGCAGGCAGGTGTGAAAGTGTTTTTAAACAACCTTTATCAATAAATAAAATGAAATAGCTTGTTTCATCAAGCTTGAAATATAAATGGAATACTAACATGGAAACAAGACGTAAATTGTTACAGAATTTCTGAAAAGTTTTTATTTGGTTAATTTTCACGGATTGTATTAGGCACTTTAATTCAATATGAATAACATGTCCAAGAGATCTGTTAAAAATACAAAAGCTTTGAGTTTAAATTGGTACATCTATACCATTCCTGACCCAGTTATTTGACTTCTTTAATTCTTCGACAAGTCTTATCGATTGTTTAATTAGTAGTTATATATTTAACCATAATTTCAATTAAACACAGAACACCTGTGATTTTATTTGAGAGATCACTGAATTACAGCGCATTAAAAGGTTCATATTATAACAATGAGTATACTCGTAGCCTTGTTAAGATTTAGAAATCATTATAACTACTCGCTTGTTATAATTAACCTTCTGTTACTGACTAGGTAACTACAAGAACTAACGGAAACGCAAATTGGTATATAATTGCTTACATCCTCAGAAAAACGTTAAATTTTTAAATTAGAAGCATTAGTCTTTAATTTGTATGTAATCTTCTTTAAAGATTCATTACAGAAAGAAGTCAAATCCGTTGGTTTTTTTTAAAACATGTGTTGTCAACTGTTTAAAATTATTTAAAATAAATTATTAAAGAAAAAAACTATCAGTATGACATAAGAAAGTAAAGAAAATATTTAGTAATGCGTAAAATCTATCGCATAAGACTTGTTTTATGATAGGATCCGTTTACATCTCGTTATTACTACAAGAATAAAATAGATTATATTGTATCTCTCTCTGTATATATAAAAGGCAAAAAGAATTGACTGATGTATCAACGCACAGGCCAAACCCTTAGGGCTAAAAACTTAAAATTTCGCACACGTATTCCTCTTATCACGTAGGCATCCACTAAGAAAAGATTTTTTAAAATTCAACCCCCAAGGAGGGTGAAATAGGGGATAAATATGATAAGCATAATATCCGTGTGTGAAGCTGCGGGTAACAGCTAGTTATTAATACAATTTATGCCCTACATATAATCATCCGAATTACCTGTAAATCTTATAATCTTAAACCCTGTGTAATATAAACCAGACAACACGGAATAACTTCTCATAAAATTTTCAGGTGTCAAATAAAACACATAATGCAAACAATCCCCAATACTGATTTCCATAAACAGCTGACTATAATTTGTAATTAACTGCAAACAATACAAAACGCATTCAAATATGAATAAATAATGTTTGTATATGTAAAACTTTAACAAACATTTATTTGTGAGAATCGTGCATAAACAGCGTACGGTGTTATTTCAAACGTAATCAGTATTACCGTTATTTACGCCTGTTTTCAACTTTATATTATTATTGAGTTCTTCTAAAAATGGATAATAGCCTTTTGAACTACGACCAACTTTAAAAGCCTAAGTTAGGCCACCTCTATATTAACTCGGTACTAACGGTAATCCTATAACTTAAGCCATAATAGTAGTATTATTATAACTTTTTGCTTTTGCAATGCTTACTGACTACGTATAATACACGGACTGGACGTGGACTTATAATAATTTGTTTAATGTGTAATATGTTGTGCCATCATAACCAATAACTGTCCTCTACTAGGTTGGGCATCGACTTCGTTTCATAAAAGGAATAAAACCAAAGTCGATTATACAGGACAAGTGTACTTTGGCGGGTTTAAATTTATATGTGAAAATGTTGTAACTAAATACTCAGTTTTCTACACGATGATTTTTTGTGGGGTATCGTTGAAAAGGTCTTTTAAAAATGTTATGGGTCTTTTCAGACCATTTTTGGAATTAGGGGTCCGTTTTCACTACTTAACCCCTTATTACTTTAAAGTGATAATTTTGGTTAGAGTCAAGTGTCCCCCCCTGCTGACTAAACGGTTGGAGTTCGACAAGCGAAAAATATTTAAAATAGAATATATGATGAATTTACAAGGAAAACTATCACGGCTATGTTAGCATAAGTAGTTAATAAGTAATAGTCGATAAACTTACTTCTTCGGAACCCTAAATTGCGCGTGGCTTGACATACACTTACCCGGTTTTTTGAAGTGAAACTTCTTTAGAATCGTTAGTGATTTGAAACCGGGTGCAACGACAGGTAAGATAATATAACCGCTAATTTCGGTTTGGAAATTAAATTTTCCGTAGCTCAATGGTCAGGACTTAGGGAACATACCAAAACCACGTAACCCATTTTTTCAAACTTTTTACCCCCCTCCCCCCCCTTCGTGACCATCCGTAGTATATGAGAAGACCCTCCCCCCCTCCCCCCCTAGTTTTCACGTGGTAATTGATAAATACGGTTTTCAATACTTTTTTGCTAAAACAGAGTTAAAAAATAATAATTTTGCTTATATTTGACGACTTTGTGGCGCAATGGTTGCTAAAATATTGACTACGTGACAAAAACCTAAACCCCCCCCCTCCCCTCTGTGACCAAGCGTGGTGTTTTGAAGACCCCCCTCCCCCCCCCCTAAATGAGGCACGTGGTTTTGGTATGTTCCCTTAGATACACAATACCTGATGCTCAGGTTCGCGTCTCACAGTTTTTTTTTTTTAGTTTTATTTTTATACTGTTTTTAAATACTTTCAAATGCTCTTTTAAATATTTTCAAAGAATTTATCAACAAAAAATAAGAATTTCATTCTTTCATTCTGTCGATCGACCTACCGATTATACAGACAGTAAAAATGCTAAGTTGTATTCATAGATGGCGCGAGGAATTGCTAGATAGATTTTTAAAAAGTGCTAAGTTGTATTCATAGATGGCGCTTCGATTTATTGCTTTAAGATTCGATTTATTGCTTTTTCATCTCATTATCTTGAAACCAAAATTTTGGAAAGTTTCACTTCTACCACTTGTGAATTGCACACATTTTCTTTTTTTTGTAATAAAAACTACTGGAACGATTTCAAAATTTTTTTTCTGAGTAACATAGGTTATATTTTATCCGTAAAACTGTATATACGTAACTGAACTTTTGGCTTCAACACATTAATGACCCGTTAAACCACAAATCTCTCCTCTTGAGGAGGCACTGAACTTTTAATACCTATTATTTCAATACCGATTCAATGTTGCACCTTCCCACTAACTACGAAGGTTTAGGAATCAAATTCTACAGCGTGATCATCGTGGCATTCAACGTATGACCTATTAGAACCCACGAACAATGAACCTCACTGTTCATTTATCCATTGCAATATTATTTCAAACTGCACCATTGTACTACCATTTGCGTTCTATTAATTAACCTTTGAATATTCCAAGATCCATTTTTGGATTCGCTGATCAGTACTACTTTGGTAGGTACCGTGCCTGTCTCCATATCATTCAATATCACGACTCATTTTCTCATTGCTGAACTTGAGTCTCCTCTGCACTACGCAGGCCAGCTTTGAGCACATTAAAGATAATTGTCAGTACTGAGGTTTTCTTACGATATTTTACTTCACTCGAAAATTTCTCAGATTCACTAAAAATATTTAAAAATAAAGCTTGCGATATACCTTAACCAGGGTAATTTGACGTGTCACGTGAAATGCTAAGATTTTTCGCTTATAGTCGTCAGCAATACAACTCTTGACCAACTGCATTTATTGTAATTGTTAGTTATTAATTTCAGTCGCAACTAAACCGCAATAACACATTTTTATGGCAGATGTATTTTTATGAAAATAATATTTTTGTTTTAAATCATTTTTTTACTGTAAAATAACGATCTATAGCAACTACGCAAGAACTACTAAAAGTCATAAAAGTAATTTATAGCTCATAAAGTCAATCACAAAAATGACACGCTGTTACAAAAATCATAAAGCTTGGGAAACTATTTTACACAAACTTATTACAAGAGGCCATTGTGTACATTAATATCATAATAATTAATCATCATGGTTGTTCCCATGCGATTTTTAAACAGATATAGTCTAACTATATTTCGTGGCTCGTCTTGTTATTACTACATTCGAACCTTTTAAAGTATGGACTTTAAAAGGCATTTTTTAAACGTTCGTCTCCTTATAACCGAATATTGTCTTAAGTAAACGTTAGTGCGTATTTGTTTTTATTATTTAACTTATATTTAGCTTACCCTGTTTGTGAGGGTCAAATCTTACAAGCTTAATAGGGATTTTGACCAATTTTAAAATTTAATTTTAGGCTCTCTTCTAATGCCTTTCTTCACCAATAGTATCTACTATTACCTAATAGGCACTTAATTTGGAATAGAAATGTCTGTACGATTCAAACTTAGATCGTCCTTCTAAAGAAATTAAATTATAAAATTAGGCCATGAACTGGTGGAACAAACTGTATAGAATTTTTTAGAACTAATCTAAGTCTTTTTCTTAACGTACATCTTATTATATAAATTTATTGATTTATTATTGGCCTGGTGATTTATAAAAGTGAAATGTGATCCAAGTGGTTTGGTATTTGTTTAAAACCCAGTTTCAATTACCGGACTTATAGCGCAATGCAAATATTAGAAAAACTACTTTAAATACCTACAACAACATGTAATGTATGATACAATTTTAAAGACAAAACCAGATTCCTTAATTCTTGTAGCCAATCTGTAAGCGAAATATATGCCCTACTCCTTGTCAACAATGTAACCCAAAAAAAGTGATCTTATCACTTACTAAGTTTGAAAAGTACAAAGAAACATTTTGACAACTTTGACATTGAATTTAATTTTTTGCAGTTTTCATCGAATTTGTGGGGAATTTTCAATGTGAAATGATGCTCCCGACATGTGTAACTTTGAACTACGTGTAACTTTGAGTTCTATGCAAATCATTGTACGCTTACTTTTAAGCTAAATTGACTGGACTATCATAGATTTTCAACCCACATTAAGAAATCTCGTGATAGACACAGGAATAATCGAGCCATTTTCATTATTAAATAACCTGCTAGTAACACAAAAACTATTTTAGTTGTACCTAGTACCTATCTCAATTATTTACACTTACTTCGTTGAAATCGGAACTCCTTATCGGAACATCATTTGCGTGTCGGTCCATCAAAGCGTAACGCGGTAATAAGTGTTGAAAATTGTGAACTACTATTACGAAAAAAGGCTTTTAAAGAACCTTGGGTTTGCCAACATTGCACTTCAGTTGCTATCTGCATACATTGAGATACTAACTATGGTCATACATAATTGAACAAGCGTTGTGAGAATAAATGTGTCCCGGTTTCTTTGAATCTGTTTTTATTCGTAAGTTTTCTGCGGGAACAGGCGAGCCATCGAGCTATATCTAACTGATAAAACGAAACGGACAGGAATGAACGTAGTTTGATTTTTTTTCGAATAATTAAATCAATTCACGATAAATGAATTGAAATTTTGATGATTGATCTAATTTCGTGACATTGCACGAGTCACGACCACACACGTTTTGTCGTTAATTTGTCAAAGCTCGAAGTTAATTTTTAAGTCGTTAACCTTCATCTCACCCGATAATCCCTGAAGTTTGATACTGATTATGAAGACCGCATTTCGTATTTATTTTATGACTCCTCCTTATTATTATGTTTTCTTTTGGAGTAAATTATAGTAATATTTGTTTGTTTCTTTGAAGTTTGCACCTTATACTACTTCAAAAGCTTAAAGATATGTTAATATTAATTAAGTGAGGCGAAGTAATGGATACTGAATACTTCATGTTACTTATATTGGTAGGTACCTGTAATAAGTTCAATTGAAGTCTAAATCTAGGTTTAAAATTTCACAGGTATTCAGATCGGCAGGATGTAGTTTAAAATGCTTCTGGCTTACCTTGCTTTGATTGAATGACATTCATTTAATTAATTGAGTTTCTAGTTACTATCAACTTTTACAAAAATTACCAGAGTGTAGAACATGTTTTTTTTAATAAAATTGCATGCCTTTTTGTATTTACATAAACATAAAAGTAATGAAATTTCACTTATATGATTACAATTTAAAATTCAACTCTTCATGCTTACGAGTAGACTATCGATATGTTTGCAAAACGTCGAATTTTTATAGCAATTTTTGTGATCTTAGAACCTCTGCACACAGCGTACTTTTACGGTGCCTAAAATGCGATCATACGAGGAAACGCCTGGTCCATCTTGTCATTAGCAGCGCGAAAAACACGCAGTTTCCGAGCGATTTCATCGGATGCACTTCAAAAACGCGCCGTCTGCAAAGACTCTAAAGGAGATCATTAACAACTAACATATTGGGGTATTATCTATATTATTATATGCATAATAATCGCATTATAATATGCTTAATATATTTATAACATTACTTACGAATATGTTTTATATTTTTCAGGTACGTTACGCGCTTCCCTACAGCAAGGTAAACGTATGGTGGTATACATTGGGTTGGGTACAAAATTGCAGATAGTTTAAACATCTGGCAAGGTTATTTAAATTCGATAATTACATTTTATATTCACACTACATATACATATATAGGGTGACGCCTTACAGACAAGTATGGACGAAAAAGAAAAATTGCTCCGATTCAAAAAAAAATGTAATATGGAAAAGAAAATTAGTACATTCACACTACATACATTCATATAATACGAAGCTAAAGACACGTAAAAATAGTCACTTCAAACGACAATGCTTTTAAGAAGTTACAATAGACGACATTACGAGTATAGCTAATGTAATATTACGCCATGAAGTAGTAACCATGCAGACCATAGCGAGAGTGGTTGACACACAAACCGGAACATAAAATGAAAAAGGAGATTTACAATTATTTTCCTTACAAAAACCTCGAGCCTTTTATCAATGCATATCATTAACCAACATTCGACTGATGGTATTCACGTGTGAATGGACAGGGTATTATCGAGAAAGTTGTCATTGTATAAGACGTGACATCGATTGGAAACTATTGTTTATTATTTATCTGAATATCATTGACATAGATCGCGCTGTCTGACACCATTTGTTATCTGTAGATACTGAGATAATAAAGCTGAAGTGTTTTGATTGTTTTAAATTTAATGTTCAGTAGGTGTTTAAAAAATACTTTTGTATGATATCCACATCCTGAGGAAGACAGTAGGTTATATATCAAAACGTCCATGGGTGGCAGAGGATTGTGGTATTCCAAGCTCGTCTGATATCGTTTATTATCACAGAAAAAAATCACATGGCCAGCACGATTGACTGACATGAAACAATAATGGCCTATAGGTTGTAATACCTGATAAAAACTAAGATGACATGAAATATAATGTGTATGTATCCTTGCCATTACCTTTTTTATGTAACTAGCCGACAATTGAGCCAACGATTGCCAAGGAGTATGGACATCAGTAAAAAGAAAAGAAAAACAGTAGTGATAGCCTAGCAGTTAGAACGTTGGTCTCCCAAACTATGTGCGTATTAGAAGTTAATTATCACTTGCTTCGGTGAAAGATAACATCGTGAGGAAACCTGCACACCGGAGAGTTCTCCATAAAGTTATCAAAGGTGTGTGAAGTCTACCAATCCGCACTTGGCCAGCGTGGCAAACAATGGCCTGTACTCCTCACATTGTGAGAGAAGACCCCAAGCCCAGCCGTGGGATAATTATGGGTTGTTGCTTTGCTTTGCTTTGCTTCTATGGACATCAGCAACACTAAAGACATGGTGGGTAGGTATGCATCTATGCGACCCGACAAAGAAAGAAGAAAAAAAATTGAAAAAAGGAACTCGCTCCCAAGCCCCCCCTCGAGCCCCGACCTTCAAGATTTCCTCCAATTACTTTACCTTACAGTGTAATTATGGGAACTATATTTGAGTGGGTTTAAACAATTGCTGTGCTACTTTAAGTTAATCGGAGATTACAATGTCAACCGGACGACTCGTTGATGTCTTTTGTATGAACAATGCCCCGAGTATTCCGGCCATCTAAACTTTACTGATTTATGGTAGGGCTCCACGAGGGATTATATTGTTAACATTAATTTTAAACGTTAATTAATATCATTATTACTATTATTATTTCTTCATGGAGTTCGCCTGGATAGCTACCACCCTTGAGCATGAGTCAGCCACCAAACGACTCGTCGTGTTCCGGCTGGGGGCTTGAGAGCCAGTTCGTTCTTTTATTTCTTCTCTCTCTCTTGGCCGGCAACGCATCAGTGATCATCAGCGACATACCATCAGGTGTATCGTCAGCTCGTTTGCCAGCTAATTCCATAAAAATATGTGTTGTAAGTTATGAATATTTAAGCTCTATACTATCAACATTGTGCATTTCAAATCTTCAAACACAAATAAAATCAAAAATCTATGATCTTTCTTCTCGTACACTGCATAAACTATCATAGATTTTCCCGAAACTCGCTTCGTTCTAAAGTTGTAATTTCTACATTAATTCAGTTCACATATTACTCACCACTCTTTTAATTACATTCTTGTCTTTATTAATTCCAAGTATTTACTTCTGGTTTTTATTCTAAGCATCATAACACATTAATAATACATTTTATATAATATTTAGTATGGATTAATTAAGCTCAGATATCTTCCCTATCTCTGTTAGTTGCGAGATGTAATTACTTTAAGTTATATTACAAAACAACTGGTTTCTTAACAAAGGAAAAAATATATCACACGGTATTATGGCCTTTAGAGTTGACATAAAGAACGCTAGATTCCCGGACCTTCACATAACGACTATTAAAAAGGCGGCAATTATATGTTATTACAATAATTGTCTTGTACTTAAGTATATCCTATAAAATACTTCACGCGAACTTTGACTTTTAATAATCCCAATGTATTAGTATAGTATTTCTAATTGTATGGTTCAAAAAAGAAAAACGAAGAGAATTTTTACAAATTTCAAATTTAAATCCAAGTTAAAAATTCGAACCATTTATGGATGGCTTAGATGGCAACTGTAAGTAAATGATGACCGATTGCCGATTTGGCTTAAGCCTCAAGATCAAATTACTTTACCCCAAACTCGAATAACAACAACAGCAAATCAACGCAGCTGCATCTAGCGGGTGAAAGGTATACTCGTGGGTCATGATTCTATAATATTATTAAGTTCATAATGCAGTAGAATTTTTACCACCTTATATCTACTAACTGACAGTTCTAAAATAACATCAAATGATAAACTTTTCTCTTGTAATAATGAAATCTGTGCTTCGGAGAGCACGTAAAGCCGTGTATATCCTATCGTATATATCCTATGATATCTTGGTTGTTATCATAGGATAACAGTCGTTGTCCTGTTGGATTCTCTCGGGCGCGCGGGCGGTTTGAAAACTTCTGACACTCGGGTTAGCCACTAACCCCTCCACCAATCCGCACTGGAGCAGCGTGTTGAAGTATGCTCTAGGTCTCCTCAAGGGGAGAGAACCGAAGAGAGAGAAGGTATTGAAGCCAATGATGAATTGGTTCGTCTTAATCTGTATATTTAAAAAAAGATGAAGAAAAATTATGAGTGACGCGGACAGGTTACCCACGGAATCACTATTATTTTTTTAAAGTAAAATACCTTGGAGAAACGTGAAAACATTTTTCATCATGTCCTTAAAGATGATTGAAACTATAGTATCTCATTATAAAATCGACCGTGGGTTAACTTCTCAATTTAAACTTTATCAATCAATATATCCTGTTTCCAATCATTAATCTTAGTATCTTATCCAAATATCTGAACGCAGTTCTAAATGAACCTAATTACAATTAATTATTTCCCTTCCTTAAAGACAAAATAACATTATAATTAATAACAAACCGTATTTTTAAGTTCGTGTTGTGTATCTCTATCTCTATCTCTACGCATTAAATGCATGTTTAATAGAATCTGATGAACGCTTCCTGTTCCCACTCGGTATTTGCAATGAGTATTAAAAACGTGGGACTTGTAACGCGCTTCCTACAACGCTTCCGTAATACCTGCAATGAAAGTAAAAATAAAATTCTCGTTTTATGCCTTTAAAGCAATACACGTAATACAAGAAAGACAACTTTGAGATTACGAGTTTAGCAAAGTACATTGCTAATAAATGTCACTTGGCTAACAATAACGCTTGTTCCTGTACTTGTGATAACATTTTTTGTGAATGATAAACAAACACTTATATCAAGAAGTTAAGGCTATCATTATCATCGCCGACGGTCATTCGATCGTAAGTTAGACTTACCGATGCGACGTAAGTCGGTATTAGGAAGAATGACCATCTCGAGCTCCGTACTTCATTAACTGCGGTTTATATACTTATATGTCTACTCTCGCCATTTTTTCGCCTCTATGACTAAGTATCTTATCGAAATAGTGATAGATTAAATAAAAAAATATAAATTTTGTGTGTCAGCTCCAACACACAACTGGAATTTAACGCCATCTAGTTTGCAATTGTTAAATCAGTAACAACTTACAACGCCATCTAGTTTGCGATTGCCAAATCAGTAACAAGATTATTAATATCATTAAATGGGGTTGTCACTGATTAGAGACAGCGTCATCTAGATTCTGTGCTACGAATAACAAAACTAACACATAGCGTATAACGTAATTGAAAAAGTTTGATTTTACTCCTCATAAATTGTCATATAAATATAAAAAACGATTCTAAAGGAGTTAAACTCCAAAAACAAAAAAATCCGACTGCATGAAATAAACTAAAAAAAAACAAGCCCAGCAGTTTTAAAAGTAATACTGAACAACTACACCAATGTATATTTTTTTATTTTGGTATCAGATTGTTTATTGAGCATATTTTCCTCTCATACGATGACTTTATTTCATTTTTCTTCCTGGCTTGTTACTTAGAAACGAACAGTCTACATGAGCTCGGTTTTAACTTGTCACGGAAATCGTTATACAATGTACACTTTCAAGGATATAGAAACTCCATTAGGTGCGCAGATATTCCACTTCTGCTTCACTGGTTTGGTTTAACACATTACATACTTTTGTGTTAACTTCAATTGATCCATTATCGGTTCAATTAGTTGAAAAACAAAATAAATCGACATGCAGATGCTATTCACGCGATTGGATTACATGTTAAACACATAATTGAAATAATTACTCTTGTGTTAATAAGTAAAATAAATTAAATATTAACTCACATCAAATGTTTTTGACCTTTTGTAGGTACCCATTAAGATTATTTGAAAAGTTCCTAAATACAAAGAGATTTTATGAAAAAAAACATAAAGGCTAATAACAAGCGGATGATGAGAGAAAGAGACATGATACAGATGGTTATCTGATTGTAATTGCAGTTAGGTATTACTATAATACATCCCGAAATTTTAGCATAGCTACGAAACCTTTTTTGTGTCCACTTTTGTTATAATAATAAGTGAAGTTCTATCATAGTTTTTTTAAAAGCTTCTTCCTAAAAGTTTATGTTATTACTTAACCGCCGTCATCGATCAAGTCGTTCAAAAATGTAGAAGTCGCAATAAACGGAAACAAACGATTAAAATTTTATGTCTTATTAATTAGGTAGGTAGACTCGTTTAAATTTGTTAATCCCTTTTATATAATCTTTTAAAAAAATGCAAGTAAAAAAGTAAATTTGCAATTTAACAGGTAAAAACTGAACACTTAACACAAACAAATTGCTTATATAATAGCACCTTTAAAATTGATGAACATTAATCATATCTGATGTATCAAGTTACTTAAATCATTAACCTTTAACACGTTTTTTCGTCCTCACGTCAGTAATGTTTTCTCCGGAGAAATATTTATGTGACATATCGTTATATTCCAGGTCTCAGATTTTTACGATGCCTATTTTGTTTATTTCCATATCCATACTTGTCCTTTGAGACATTCAACTATTACTTATTTAAAACTTCAGCAGTTAACATGATTAATTAGGGATTCATAATCTAATATTTTATATCAAGACCCAAAAAGACCCAAGTTGATAGTGATCCTACTTGTGAGGCTAGGAGTCCCAAATTTGATACGAAATATGGAATCCTATCCCCACAGGGTATGAGTAAGTATTTAGGCTTAATAACTAAATCTCAAAACATTTATCCAACACAAAAAACATTTGTAAATCGAATACGAGTCTATTCTCAGCAAAAAAGTTAATCTATCATCGCGGTCTTTATAAAATCAAATCAAGTAATTAAAGTCACAGGTTAAGCCAAGCATAATACCTACCAGTAATGTAATATAAAAACTGCAATCTTATCACATTTCACACCTATTGCTGCAGCTTATATATTGACTAATGTATTATTTTAACAGTTACGTAACAAAATGCCAAACCTAATCTATGTTATGCAATATTGAGCATTATCTTTACTCATTATGCGACGTATCACGTGTTATCAGCATGGGAATCCGCACAGAGTAAATAAAGGGCAGAGAAGTTTAGACGTCGCTTATGCAATTTTGGCTTACATATTAAATGTTGTCGGAAGCAAGTTTTACGCTTTGTAGGTCAAAGCACTGCTCTACATTAGCGTCTTTGTTAAAAATATGAAGTTTCACGTTTCAATTTGAATTCACTTTAGATTATCTGATAGTTATATTAATTAAGAAGTTACTGTACTTATTAAATTGTATTTATTAATACAATAGAGAAACGATTTCTTAACCAGTAACCATAAATGGGTTACCGCTTAGAAAAACTATTTTAGGTTGGTAATTATCTGAAATAATATCTAATTAAATTCGCTTTTCTTGCAAAATTAAAATAGAATTGTCAAAAATTAAAAGATGCAGATACAAATTATCAATAGTTTTATAGCAGATAATCACGTACAATGTTGATATAGGTCAGTTAATAAAGCAAACTGAATAATCGTGTTAATAATGTCATGAATTATCATACAGATACAATATTTTATCTGCAATATTTTAAACCGGAATGTTATTATTATAAATGTACTTAATATGGTAATTGTAAACAATTAAATTTTACTCTGAAATCCACGAATATTAATTGCTAGAATAAACGACTCTTGCTATAACTATAACAGACTGTTTAAATTTTGAACCTAATGACTTAATAAAATAGTAAACTGATCGACGTCTACAAATAAAACATATTTAACAAAACTACTATTGGGGCTAATTATTAACACAATAGTTCCCTTAACGATGATTTTTAAAATTCTTCTATTCCTTATTCTTATACTTCCGTTCTAAACTTTTTTCGAGAATTTTTAACAACTAAAGGTTTCGCAAAGCTAGATGGCGGTTATTAATATTATGTAATAAAATGTAAACAATACTGTACTCCTTGGATAATGAAATGATTTTTAATATGTTTCTTCACAATTCGACCAAATTTCACAGATATGCGTAGCTTCTAAAAAAAACTTGCAGAAATTATAATATAAACAATGCATAAACAGTATCTTGGGTGTTATGGATTACTCATAAAGACAAGAATCCAGACCAAGAATGGAAATACATACTCTTAATTCAAATGTCTGCCTCGGTTTAAATTGATTGAACCCAAGACCTTTCAAACGGTGGTCAAACTCTTTCAAAAATTTAAATTACAAAGAATATCGACCAAAACGTAGGAACGTAGTTACCTATAACAAGTTTCTCATGGCTTATAACAATACGTTACTAAAATAATAGTATCACAATGCCAACGCTAATCTTAACAAATTAGATCAATTTATTTAAAGTGAATTACGTTACCGGGAAGCTATTTTATTACTATAATGAAATGGAATTACTTTACAAGCATACAGTTCCTGTGTTAGTACAATCAATCATTACTTTGAATGTAATTCTATGCCTCATTAATTTAATTTAAAGTAATAAATTTATTAAGTAATTCCGTTGTTTCCTTTACTTTTACTTTATAAATAACAAGCTCTATATTTTCCTGGTAATTTTTTTACAGTGGTCAAGTTTTCTTACCAAATATCTTTTCCAATAAAAAAAAATTATGCATTTAATGGACGAGGCTTTACCTAATGAATGAATTTCATTAGGTTGAACAATATAAATCATCGAAAATTTATGTTAGGTATGACATTTTTTTTGTTACTCTTATGTTCAATTCTAATAAATCTAAGAGTATATTTTTATTCATTGTTTACATTAGTTAAAAAAATCCAAATTATTTTATGGGTAAAAATGAAACCGTTACTAATAGATATATTTATAATTATAGATTCTTAAATTTCGTGCAATGGTCGATTGTCGTTTGTAAATAATAAAAATAATGGATAAATCGCAAAGCATAATAATTTCGTTGCCAACATAATATTTTGATATTATCCATTTTGATACCTATGTATCACAATCATTATCAAACCTAACCTTGATCGAATCAGTAAAATAATCGGTTCCGTTTCCATTAGTTCTTACTGTGTTATTTTTTGTATTTTACATAGACGTATTTTTATATGTATTTTTTACTTACAAACATACTTTTCAATGGAACTTAAACTTTAAGTTGAACTAAAAAATACGTATGCAATAAGTCTACAATATTTTTTTTCTTTTAATTATTTTATTCAAAAGACAACCTGTATTTTTTACGTAACGATCTCTTTATATAGTCCATGATTATTACCTTGTAAAGACCCTAACAATATTATGCAAATACGAGGAGCCTTGAAACCTACAATTCTGCACCTCTCTAATACCTACTATAGATGGGAATGATGGGATAGTAATGGTAGCCAACAGAATATGTCAATAGACGTCGTTAAGTTCTGTTGTTTGTGAACCAATCGTAAATCACCCATAAATAATGATGATAATGATATTGAATTGTCAAGAGAATTCCATCGAGTCAACTAAATCATATAATAATAATAAGAAACGCTAACGGTCTTACAATCACACCCTGTGCTACATCTCATGATATCGACGCTTGAAAGGAAAAATTGACTAAGCGACATTGAGCTAACTTTACAGGAGAACAGTTTGAAGTTGAATTTTTAGAAAAGTTGTTGTATATGCTACAATATAGATGATAAAATAAGGATTCCAAAACAGTAAGAATAACGTCGGTAGGAGGATTACAAAAAATATATGATTTTTTCTAAAAATTCCAACTTTAAGCTGCTCTCCTGTAAAGTTAGCTCAATGTCGCTTAGTCAATTTTTCCTTTCAAGCGTCGATATGAACATTGAACACACACATAACACACATGACATACAACCAGCGATCAATGAAATGCTTTTCATCTTGGGTTTTATTTCACTTAGGATTATTGTCAAGCACTTACTTATTTCAAGTAAAAAAAAATTGTCATAAATATCTGCCCGGCCGGGAATTGAACCTGGGACCCCTAACCACGAAGCCAGTCAGTGTACTTAAGTTTTGGCCTAAGAACATTGACCACTCTAATCAATTCGAAAGTAATCTTCAGGTATAAAAAAAATCGATGTTTATAACGAAATCTCCCCTGTTTGTAATGTCTTAATAGCTATGTCCATCCAAATTGTCCATTCCATATCTCATTACAGGGGTGTGATTGTATAAGCGCTTATTTAATTTAAGTATAACTATTTGCTAAATTATTTACCTTTTTATTAAATAACACTGATCATAACATCTCTTTAAACCGAGCGACGAACACAAAAGCTTATAAATTGAAAGTGTCCATGCGTCGCTAATCGACCGCATAATAAAAAAGATCACGAGATTGTAGCCGCATAATGACTCGTACGCTCTCGTACGCGACTAAGTTGCGTCAAATATTATGTAAGTTACTCGTGTCAGTGTACTTACTTAGTAAAGTAAAGAACTATCTATCTCGCACTTGTTCTATAGCCGTAAGCTAAACCTGGTGACATTACAACCTCAATTTGTTTAGAATTACTAGATAATTAATTAGATTTCGTATCAGGGCAATGATATTATAAGTAAAAAGAGGTAGATATGTCACTAGCGCGCCGAAGTTGCAGATCGTAAGAGCGGTCAGTTGACCTCTGTCTGCTCGTAGTCGCTCTGTCCATACAAGACGATATGCATGCTTTTGTTGTCAGAAGTGTTTGAGATTTGACATACAAAGTTAAAATGCCTTCGTGTATTATTGTAGTGTGATTGGTGTAGTGAAACAAAAGATAAACGTGTGTGTGTTGTAGCTCTTTTCGGAACAGATTTTTGGTTGATTTGTAAGGGCATCATGTATTTATATATTTTTTAATAAACATCATTGTATCAGGGTATCATAATACGGCGCGGGTGCAGCGATTGCAAAGTTGCGTGACATTTGACACAAACATGTTTGTTTATTTATTTATTTATTTATTTATTTTGTACACACAAAAACATTTACAGGATAAATAATTTAAGAGACAGTTTGTACAAGGGCACTACTTATTCCGTTCCGTTCCGTTTGTTCTATATTTTTATTACATTTTTGAAACGTCAGCAAGAGCAGGCAATACATAAGCAGCATGTTCAGAATACTTGTATGCCACATTGAAGTATTATTACTAGCGTATACGAATAGAACAGACACCCCGAACACCATGTATGTCCCAATGCATTGGCGCCACGTGGTTTCAATCTTCAATGGATTCCTTCGATTTTGAAAGGAGAACGGGGGCTCAATTTTGAAAATCTAACCTCCCGGGCGGGACACACATGTTGTTCGAGATGTCTGTTTATATCATTATACTTCAATGGTATGCCAGTATTTTTTATTACTATTAGTGAAGTCATAATTACTGTACGACATGTCACCCTCAATATTCCATGCTGGGGTGTTTAGCGATGAAGTGATTAGCATAAAATAACTTCTTACAGCATTTAAGTATATTAATATACCTATTTATACGCATTAATATTTATTTGCTAATTATGTAAGTCACGAATGTTATTGTACACAACCTCATTTACATCTTATTATGCATGTTTTATTATTTATGATTTATTTTCATGAATAGAAATTACATTCAAATATTCACCAGCATCATTTAGATTAAGTGTTTTAAGCATTGAAGTATTATTACTAGCGTATAGAACCTACACAGCGAACACCATGTATGTCCCAATGCATTGTATTTTACATTGTATTTTCACATTTTGTATAAAAATTATTATATAATTACGTAGACGAAAATCTTTTGAACGATGAATCTAAATGAGTTTATTTTATTATAATAACTGTAAGGAGTATTCATGATGATTATATTTTTAACCGACTTCAAAAAGGATGAGGTTCTCGACTTGTTATTTTAACGTTTGTATCTCATACTTCAAGATTGATCCCATATTTATCAAAATTCAATTCTGATAACAAGACCTATGAGAAATTATAGAACTTCTCAATTTTCTAAGACAAACTTTTATTTAGTCTATGTCATAAAGGTTAATATAGGTTTGCGACCACTTTGAAAGTTTTTAAACTATCTGTGCTTTAAAAATGATCGTGCACCTTACATCTCAATTGAGCTTAATTTAATATTAATGAGATAAAACCTTCAGTTGGAAGAAAGGCAGTTACTCAATGGCGACTCATCCTGCATAAGAATGGCTACTGTCGAAACTGGAGCATGACATCGGTTGCCGACATCGATGCCACACTGCGATTTTGTCCGCGAACAATTTTTGACTTCGTAATCGAAGCAAAATGTACATGCTTCAATTTCCCTGTTGGATTTTGTTCGCTACTTCATCCTCAATAATATTGTAAGTCATTCCCATCCAGATCATGGTCCAGGCGATCTATTACGAACTCTTAATTCCAGCCAAGTTCCAGTGTAAACGTCAAATTCGTGTTACGAAAGCGGTCACGTGACACTTTTTAGGCAATCACACGTCGTTTAAAGCCCGAGAAATGAATTGCCTGGAACTTGAATGGTTTTATAAAAGTTCATAATAGGCCCGCTGTTCAAACGTAGATATCTCATCATCTAAACTAATATAATAAAGAGGAAATATTTGTGTTTTTTTTTTGTATGTTTGTAACAAATAAACTCAAAAACTACTAAACCGATTTAAAAAAATTTTTCACCAATAGATTCCTTAGTAACATAGGCTATATTTTACTGGGATTAACAATATTGTTTACTTCATCACAAGTAAAAATGTTTGATGCCCAGCGAAGTAGGTACGGTTCAGCTAGTTCACTAATAAAAATACGCTCGTTTGTCCTCACCCTGTCTCATCTCATTCATTTCTTTATTTAGGAATTCACAGACAATCGGGTGTCCTAATTGCACAGACAGATAGACATGAATTATCTAATAATAAGAGCTCGTTTTATTACACTTTACTATTTTAAAAAAACACGCATGCACTTATCATTTGAACTTTTTGCAATGCAAAGTAAAAAAAAAACTTTGAAGAACCAATACGCAATGAGTGTTGCAAAATAATACCCATTAAGCATTGAATTAAAATATTTTTATGTTTTAGTTGATGTTATATAAATTAATCGATCTTAAGTTTAAGTAAGCTTTTGAATATCACAATTGCATAATAAGAAATAAAATCGATTTCAGTTTTACTTCCTCATGTTGTCACCCCTGGCGTGGCGGCGTGGGTTCAAGGTGTCACCCCTGAACTCTTCGCGCGCTACATTAGCGATTATCAAATTTTTGCTTGCTTTATGCTAATTAATTATTGTTTTACAACATCTTAGCTTTTTTAATTTGACTCAGTAACATAATTTGGCATAGATTGCATGACTTTCAAAAAGTGTTTGTAAACCAAACCAATTTCGAATAAAAACATTTGAATACAGCGTGAAGTAATTCACGCGGCAAACTACTAAGTAATTATAATTTGTTGTATAGTAATGTATTAAATTATTGTATTATAAAATAATACATTATGAAGTAATTACAATGAACATTCATAATAACATTTATGAGGTAAATTTTTCTATAGAAAAATTAAATGAAGTGCATAAATTAGTAATTATTTAAACATAACATTTAAAATATGGATTATAGGGATATAAACGTATATACAAATAATAAGTATGTGCAAAATATATTTCTACTAGCTGTGTTCCGCGCGGTTTCACCCGCGTTAATTTAAAAAAAAAACTAACTATCCTTGTTATGTATGTATGTGTATGGTGTAGTTGTTCAGTATTACTTTCTAAACTACTGGGCTTGTTTTTTCTTTTTAGTTTTTTTACGAAATCGAGTGTTTTGTTTTCTTAATTATTTTTTATCAACATAACTATTCATAAAAGCTGCTCTTACATAAATTAACCTAGAAACAAAACTTTTCGTACTCGTAGATCTAACGTTACATCATATTCCTTTAACGAGCTGGCTTGTTATCCCAGGATTGCATATGCCATGCGATTATCTGAAATGCCATCGCAGAAGAAGGCGAAGGAAACAGTTAGTTCCTGCGTAATAATGCCTACTATGTCTCAATAACTTGGAAATCCTCCCACATTGACGTAATAATGACATGCGAGTAGAATATGGTCATATTGTAGGTACTACCCGTCTTAATTCGTCAACCACAGTTTGCTTCAGAACTACGCAATTCGTTAAAGTTCCACCACAGATTTTTGTTTACCTTTTCCATTACATTCCATGTCATTATCTAATTTTATGGGTCACAAGCCTTTATCAATAATCTATAATATAACTTTCATAAACAATGGATAAATTATTATTAGTGAAGTAATTATGTTGTGACATTTTGACAGTTGCTAGGCAACTAACTTGAGGTTTATGGATAGACAGAGTATTGAGAACGGCCATGGTTTAAAAGTTCACTTTAATACACACCTACAAACGCATTATTTATTTGCTTACACTTACCGTTATATAATCCTAATAAAAGACAAAATACACAGTAAAATTATACAACAGCGGTGCATTCAAGATTACTGCATAAATCACCTACCATCTGACATTACCTCAGCCAATTAGATGTCAGAATAAAGATGCGCCGACTACGTGACCAAAATTACTACAACGCAACTTCTATACTACACTCTAAGCTTAAAGGCTCACTCCCACATGGACAAACCGTTTTTTTTAATATTGTTAGCTGTTGTTAAGCTGGTCAACTGGCCATACACGATCAAAGTCAAAGTCAAAGTCAAAATCAAAGTCAAAATATTTTATTCATATAGGTATCACTGATACACTTATGCACGTCATTTTTTGGCTTTTCGGAAGGTGTTTTGTCGTGGAGGATCAAGTTTACTTGTCAAGTTTGCAGCGGACTTGATGCGGCATCCAGTAAACTTGACGGTGTATGGCCATGGTATGGCTATCTCTGTCATGATATGGCTATATCTGGCCACCATTACACAGACTCTTAACACAAAAACAGTGATCTATCATTGTCATCCGAATTTTTTTAGCGTAGTAGAACACGCTGGGTATCCACTAATTGTTAATACTCTTAATATGTAAAAATGACAAATTTTCAATAAATAAGTAGGTACTAAGCTTTCATACAATATGCAGGTAATTTCAATGTTCTATGCCTCTCTCTATCAGGGCTTTGCTACAATGATAAAATAACGTTCCATAATGAGAATACAAAATGATATTAGTATATAATTATGATCGGTGAATCCACAAATCAGATCAATAAATAAGGTAGATAACTCACCGGCTTGTATTTGGCTGAGGAAGAAAAATACCGTGCTGGATTACGTAATTCCTGTATTTACAAGCTACCATGCCCATGTCAAACATGCCACGTCAAAAACCATGCCGTTTTCTGCCAGTCACTTCCGGACATAAAAACAAAAATGGCGAGTTATATTATACCTCATTTATTGATCTGTGGGTGAATCAGCAGGGCAATTCACGTAACTTAAGAAGTTCGATTGCAGTGCAGTTGCAGCGACGTTCCGATCAAAATGACACTTTCCGTATTCTCTTGCGCTGTCAAACACGCTCACGTCACGCGAGCGCGTCTCAAGCGCGCTCACGTCACAAAAAGGTATTCTGATAATGCGCGTCAAGATAGCGTGTTCCCGATCGCAGTTTGATTGGTATTCTCATAAACTTTTGAAGTTTGAAGTCTCATAAAGTTTGACAGGCGCGCAGGATGCGTGCAGGAGAAGTGAAGTTCACATGCAGTTTGCGTGCAGTTGGCGTGCAGTTGACGCGCAGTCAAAAAATTATGACAATACGGTTTAGACGCCAAACTTCAACTTGATTGTAGCGTCACTCCAACTTGATTGCAGCGTCACTGCAACTTAATCGATGCGTCTTAAAGTTACGTGAATTAGGGTACTGGCATAGTGTGAAAACGGCATACACCAGGCACGTCGTGAAACATCAGTGGCACTAGTTTCATTATTTACAGCCGAAGTGAACTTTCTCCTGACCTGTGGCATAGTTTCGAAAGCACTTGTTAGGTATTTCTCGAGAAAAATGCAGATTTTGTAAACACAACGACTCTGATACTAGGTCGTAGGTTACTGGGGTTAGACAAACGACTATATTATTAATAATACGCAACATGTTAATAATCTGCGTTACAAATACGTCGCGTAACTTATTCTACTTAGTTGGTTTATTTCAACGTTTTTTCGAAATCACTAAGTAAGTCAAATATGAACATTAACTTAAAGACATGTACAAATAATGGTGCTGGACATTTGAAGCTGATTAAGGTAACTTAATCGGAAGGTATGCATACAATTTACAGCATGGCGAATTTTAATGTGACATGTGCGTATAAACACAAAATTTTTTACATTAAATGAACGGGATTGATAGGAGAAATCTTGCAAAAAGACTAAGAAAATTGGATGGAAATGTTATTACGCTTTTTACATTCACTGTAATTTTGATTCCAAATAACTTAAGCAACCGCATAACCGCAAATCAGTTCTAACCTGATATGTGACATAATATAATTCGTTTTCTCTCACTCGATCTACTCAGAGGGAAAACGCGTGACGATACGATCATATATTATAACGTTACGGTAATGAGCCTTATAATTATGGCAAAACCTCTTTCGTATAGCGTAATTAAACTGCCCATTCGTAACTTCCTTGACAAACGTTAAGAGTACTTACTGCAAAATAAATAAAAATCCAATTTAATTGAAATATGTATACGTTTTATATTAAATTATGTATGGTTAATTTTAATTATTTTCAGCTCAAAATACAATCTAACGTATGTACCTATATCCAGTACACATTTGCATTACCCCCTACTCGAACTCCCTCGAACGGGTTATCCCTTGAACCCCCGATCTCCCAGGCCACCGTCCCAAAGGACCCCGATTTATTTTTATCTTGATAAACTCAATTAGAGTCAATTTAGCTTAAAAGTACCGCCAGATGATAAATTATCCTCTTATTAATATTATAAATGTTCAAGTTTGTGAAGAAATTTGGATGTTTGGATGTTTGTTCCTCAATTACACCACAACTATCTACTTAACAAGGAATGGAGATAGTCTATACCCTGGATTACCATAAAGGCTACTTTTTATCCCGGAAAAGTTCAGGGTTCTCGCGGTTTGTAAAAAATCGATATCCCGATATGATATAAATCTAAATTAATTAATTAAAAATTTCGTTTCGAAACCACTCTATACCGCGGGCAAAGCCGAGGGCAAAAGCTGGTTTTAAATAAAATTTAATTATTAAAATGTGATCGCTTTAGGAGACTAGTAGTAGTAATAAAATTTTATTTAATGTAATATTTTTATTTAATCTGATGGTACTTTTAAACTAAACTGACTCGTAAGATAAAAACAAATTGGGGCCTCCAGGACGGGGGCCTTCGAGATCGGGGTACTCTATATGTACGGGGTACTATATATGTTTTTCTGACATGATAATTACAATTTCATTTCGAACTACCAATCTTCAGAGAAATACGGAAATGTGAAAGCACCTAACCTTTCCTGTTTAGCCGCAAGGCACTTATACGAGCAGGAAGGACTCTGTACACATACCTGTCGGTACCAGTAGTGGCTTCAAGAATAATTTAACGTCATTACATATAGAACAGATGTCGTGTTGTATGACTTTTCCAACGGTCACAGACGTCACTTTTACGCCTACTAACAGTTCAGCTTCATTTGCAATTGTAATGCTGTGGAGCTATGCATTCACATTAATATTAAGTCTGAGCTAAAAACAATGTCACATGTATATTTAGTTTAGTCAACTCAGGCATTATATTATGTGACAAATAATTACGTTATGTAATCTCTTCAAGTGTTAATATAATTATGTATAAATTAAGAATAATAACAATTAGATATTTACATAAAACCCCTCTTTGTTTCAGATCATACCGACCTCACTGCAGAGTCATCAGAAATAATATCTCAAGCAGTGGCACCACCGCTTGGTCTTCATACAAAGCAACATGAAGACGATTCCGTTGCAGCAGCGGATCAATCAGATCATTCAATTGAAGTTGTAGGAGACGCACAGAACTTCTTTCCGACGTTTGCCAATCTATTTGAACCACGACAGAATAATTTCAGATTAGGATTTGGCAATCAGGAAGGAGCCTACAGTCAGAGACCTAATTCCTATAAATCTCTGCTGAATTACCCATTATTCGGTGGATACAGAAATATTGATGGATTCGGAAAGCAAAATGCACCCGCTCCCGAACCTATCGTTGATGCAAGTACGAGCGTTCTTGGTTCTGGAAACTTTGGCATAATCAAAGGGGGCACATTCTTTGCACAGAACGACGAAGAATCTGATTATGGAGGCGGTTTTAATTCGTTCTATAATAATGGCCATGGCAGACCGTCAAATGGAGTCGGCTACATAGCGAACCCAAGACCGAACTATAACCAAGACCAATTCGCTAACTTTAGAGATTTCGCTGACATAAATACTCCATCTAACTCTGCATACTCACACTTTGTTGTAGTTTACGCTAACAAGAATGCCACAATGGATGAAATCAGTGAAGAGACAAGAAAAGTATTATCCGAACCCAAAAATATCATCGAAACCTTAGAGCGTCTTGATGATGTCAGTCCACCTAAGAAATCAAAGACTAAAGCCAAGCTAGAAGCAACGAAAGCAAAAATGCCCAACAAAAAGGAACAATGGAAGAAAACCAATACGAAATACTTCAGTCAAAAGCATGATCCAGAAGAACCATTATTAGCGCTTAGTTAAATTTAGTGTAAATAAAGTAAAAAGACTTGCAACCTAGTGTAAGTGTATATAGTGATAGAAAATAGAAAACGAATTTGGTCACATCGCTGATGGGACAAAAAATTTACTGCCTGTATAAATTGTGTGATTGGGCCGTGCAAAATAATGTGTAAGATTCGAAGTTAAAATTAACGAATGACTGTGAACGAATAAAATGTGAAAATAAATTAAATTAAGAAATTATTTATGATTTATTTATTCAAGTCCCAAAAACCTAATATGCTGGATTATGCTACCTCGATTACGAATGCAGGTGATTTAAATAAATAAGTAGATTAGAATAATATGGTGTTAAATATGAGATATCAACACATTTAGCGATCAATTATGTAATATAATCATTATCTTCTACTTAATTACAAGACTATTTTAGACGCATAATTGTTAGTCCGTTGTTTTAACCCGACTGCACATCGCAAGGAAGGGTAATGTGGAGGGTAATGCAGGAAGTTCAGTTTTTCATTAAAATATTCTTTTTACTTTTTCAAGTCATTTTATTTTAATTTTGAAGGCGGTTCACTAAAAGTTTTATTTTTAAATTTTTAGATATTTCCAAAGTTCAGTCAATGGTCAGATGGTCAATGGATGTACTAGTTTTGGTATCTAAATATTACCAAAAATAAATATTTTTAACACTGTTCAATTATTCCAATCCGTTGAGGAGTTACATATTTTGTCTCCAAGTCACGTCATCAGACCCTTAGTAATAAACGCACAGCTAGCTGCCGCCGTAAAAATAACTTCGTTCATATCCAGTTGTTGCTGCACTGAATTGCTCGTGTAGAACATATTGCCTAGTTTATTTAGTTGCTCCATATCGTCCAATTCATACTGGAGCCACAATGGAGCAACATAGGGCATTATAGAAATTGCTCGATGTGGCCGTGAAGTCAAAATTGCCACGTATTGACGGCAGTTCAGCAATTTCAATTGCTCGTGTAACTGCATCTTAACGATAAAAAGTTGTTTAAACAACCATTCTCGCTAATTTATTAACTACTTTAATGATAACGTTCAGAATTTTACCCTCTTATAATCCTAATAAAGAAGTCAATAAATCCTAACTAAAAAGTAAAAAAAAAAACCAAAAACGACTGGGTAAAAAAAACTGAAAAGAAAAAACAAGCCTTGTAGTTTAGAATATTGCTAAAGTAATACTGAGTAACTTCACCATAGAAGGATTAATTTAAATTTCAAAACACCATTTAAATTTTACAGGGTTTCTTGGGAAGATTTGATTAGTTGAAGAATGGGTCCCGACTGTTAATCCTTCTATGGTGTTAAACTTGTTAAATATTAAGTACTTTTATTGAGTCTCGGTGTAGGGGGGATAAGGATGAATTAATAATTGTAGACAGATGGGTATAGAATAGAATATATTGATTGACTCCAAACACACACCAAACACACTAATACAATAGATATATAAATAGAAAAGATACACTAAATATTGCAAGTTCGTTAGGACACCGGAAAGGATATATAATTTGATTGGATAAATATAACCTAACCTAACCTAACGCGACCTAACGCGTGTGTGTACCCATGCCTTGTATAACCGAGACTGCCTGTGCGGGGGGCTGCCGGCGCTAGGTAGTGCCTAATGCCGAGTCAGCTCCCACAACTTTTAAGAACATTCTATTATAAACTACTGGGCTTGTATTTTTTTACGCAGTCGGGTTTCTTCTTTTTTAAATATTTTTTTAGTTACTCTAAATAACTCACTCTCAATTCGCTTGAAGTAATTTAATCTTTAGGTACTCTTATCCCATCAGCCGGCGGCCTATCCCATGCTGTAAACCAGGGTGTCGTTAGTGGCGACAGAAGCCGGCCGGCTTAGCATTAATACTATTACTGGTGGTAAGAAGCGCTTATAGTCCGGTCGCTAGCGTCGAAGTGTTTTTATGATCACTTAGCATCGAGATAGCAGGCGCGGTCTGTAGTTAAGCGAGTGTGACCGCTAGTGGCATAAAATTCTTCAGCGTATTCGTATTTCGGAGGGCACGTAAAGCCGTCGGTCCTGGTTGATCATAAGATCGTAACAGACGTTAAGCAATATCGGAGGTCCTCAGTGGCCTGAAAAGTTCCGACACTTGGGTGGGCCAATAACCCCTCCACCAAACCGCACTGGAGCAACCTGGTGCAATACTTTCTTGGCCTACTCGAAAGGTGAGAGGTCCGGGCTCAGTAGTGGGATATTAATGGGTTGAAGCCAGCCAGCCATTACTGGTATCATTATCTTTCCACGAAGCCGCCTGGCTGGCCTGGTCTGCAGTGCAAGCATACCTAACGCGAAAACCACTAAGACTAAACGTATTCGTAGTATACCTTATTCTATTTGGCACTATTAAATTTAATATACATGTATTAAACGCGTTGTAGGCGTTTTTATATAGGATTACTGATTTTTATTATTCAACCTGGGTAAAAGTTAGTGTATGTATGGACGGACATTTGTAATGAGTGAGATCTAGTGTGTAGTAGACAAAACCTTTTATATTGCAGCGAATGTACAGCGAGTAGCACTAGCGATATCTAGCGGACAATAGCAAACAGCAAAACCACAGATTTCAATAATATTTTTTATCTATGCAATTACTCAGAAAAGAAAAGTTTAAAACATATTCCCCGTGTATGGTTTAGCTGAATCAAATAAAATATTTAAATAGAAGTATAAATATACCTAAATAAATAAACTTTTTCGAAATTATTTACGTAAACCATAGAGTACGTAATCTGCCTATAATAATTCCTATTACAGTCTGTAACCTTGCTTTAATCTGTGCATCTCATTTTATTACATAGACAAGACTTTTGTCTCTGTGAAAATGTGCAAGAATTGCAGACTGTGATCTGAAATGAAAAATATTTCAGAAGTTTCAATTTCTGTAATTACATTACGGAACATAATGTAAGTCCGTGCAAATGTCATATAACGCAGCTGTTTGGTGTGTGTTTAAAAATCCTTAAAAAACATTTTGTACATACAACGTACGACGTGCCACCATGTTCTCTGGCAAAGATGCCGCAAACCCTGCGTATCCCACGCAATGGGCTTTGAATCCGGTAGCGTATCAAAACGTGGATACTAGTCAAGTTGATTGGGCAGCTTTAGCGCAACAATGGATTGCTATGAAAGAAGCTGCTGCTATAGTGGGGGCGCCACAAACTTCTTCCAAGGTCGAAGCAGAGGAAGGGGAAGCGCCGATGGAAGTGGAAAATCCAGATGCAAACTCTGAACCTTCCATGCCGCCCGGCGCTGAATGGAATGCCTCGACAAACTCCTGGGGAGCACCTGCATGGAATCAGTGGGGTAATAATAATAGCATAAGCTACAAATTACCAATTTCTCTAGTAATCAATAATAACTTCAACGTTGACTCACAGATATCATGTACAGACAATGACAGGCATGTAACTTAAATATACATATAGTATTTAACTTATTTTACCTTGCAGAAATAATTTTACAATTTTGTCAAAGCATGACTATTAAATGATAAATGGTTACTTGTTAATGAGAAAAATATATATGAAGTTAATTGGTTTCAGTGACCACTTACCACCAAGTCATCCATCTAGTTATTTGTTCGCATAAGGCATAAGGGTTAATCGAAAAAGGTTTAATAACATTTTCTCTCCATCGTTGTGTAATATATCTGTTTTGTTTTGCTGTTTATTTTATCATTATTTAAAACACCATTGAAGGTTGGGGCTGGTCTGGCCCAGGTCCAGCGGACTCCAAAATAGCTCCAGACCCATCAATGACCATACCACCATTGATTGATGGCTATCCAATGCCTGATGGTCCTGCAGTGCCAGGGTAAGAAAAGTTTATTCATTAATTATTCACTGTTCAAAACTTGTCAAAACTGTCTAAGTAAAATGTAAATTGGAAATGAAATTATTGCTGACTGTTTTTATAATGATTATTGACAAAAAGATAGTTTGAAAGTAGTAATATTATGACCACTTCTACCGATATTTTTCTAAATAAGAAACTATTTGACAAATTGGAATATACAGAGTTAATAAAACATTTTTCGTAATAAATAAAGAGCTAAAAGTGTTGGACTAACAATGTACAACCAGTGAACCTAAAAACTTGAATTATTGTCCAGGATTCCTTAAATAACATGGGAACTGAAATTTCACCCCCTATAGAGTAAATAAATAACTATAGGGTTATTAAAAAACTCATATTCACACTAGTTACAAGATAATATTGAAGACTGAAAAGTATTAATTTCTATGAAATCTATAGAGAGTTCTAATTATCAAGGTAAAATAAAATGTAAATAGAATAAGAACAAAGTATAAGAGACCTATTGAAGGTCACATTGTTTGGAAATATTTTACTATCTCAATTGAACAATTTATTAACATCACACTTAAGTCAAATGTTTATTTTCCATGTTAGAATCAATAGCTGTGAACTGGCCACCACAATAGAATTATTATGTTTGTGTATGCACCTATTTTGCTTTATTACTAAGTATATTATTGTTGGTTTAGAAATTGACTAAAAATATGTGATCTTATTTACAAAAGTGATCCATCTTGGACAATTAAAAGGCAATGTATATTGTATTATAGAATTTTTATAATGGAGCCGTATTATATTTTTCAGTCACATATTAATGCCACTGTTTCCATGGTTTTACACATAAGTATGACAATACTTATTGCTATATAAGTTCATGTAACTAAATTATTTTGACACTTTCTATGCCATTCATTATGCTGATATAGTCAAAAATAGTAGTTAGTAGGTCAAACAAATGCAATTATTGATAGATGACCTGAATGAAAAGATATTAGACAAATCGATTTAATTATGCTTAACAGTATTATGGTATACTGCCAAGAACTAATTTTAGAAGTATTCATTACACACCTTTCTATGTTTTTATTATATCTATGTCTGTTCTAAAGGTTTGTCTGGAAGCGCTACTGCCGCAATAACACCACCTATTTCTTTGTACTATGTTATCTGTTCTATAACATCTATATAGTTTCTGTGTGCACAATAAAGCATGTTATTATTGAATTGTATTGTGTATAGGTACACGACAGGGCCAATTCCAGCGCCAACATTCCAGCATGGCTACTGGACGGCACCGCAAGGGGACGCGGCGGAGAACAGAGACAATGGCAGCCGGAATCGTGACATGCGACGCTCCAAAAGTAGAAATCAGGACCCCAAAACAAATAGGACTCGTCCTCCTAGGTGAGTGACAACTGATAATACTACTTACATGTTGTTAAACGTATAACTATCGTTAATAAAATGAATAAATAAATAAACGCTGACACACTCATCTCTGCAGTAGGTTTTTACCTGTTTCGCGAGTGGCATGGACGACACATTTAACAGCCATGACCGGAGTACAAATATTTATCTGTCACATAAATATCTGCCCCAACCGGGAATTGAACCAGGGACCCATCGCATCGCAGACAGGGTTGTTACAAAGTACAAACGAGGTTACAGGTTAATACATGATGTAATAATAATATACATATAAGTATTAAAAGAAGGATATTTTATTCCAACTACTATGATGTTGAGGTTCCATCACCTAAGTCGACGTTGGCGAATAAAACTTCTAAAACCTCCAAGAAATTTATTTATCTACGGCAAATTCCTAGTAATATTCGAAGTTTATTTAGTTTATTAATTTTTATTGAACAATAAAAAAATGTACATTTCAGAGAGAAAATCCCGGTGATGCCTCCAGTCATAGAACCAATAGTAATGCCTCCCAGTATGATTACTACACCTACTATAGATGCTGCTAAAAGACGACAATTACCTGCCTGGATACGAGAAGGTATATTTTATTAATTTCAACAAAGCAAAACTGAATTTGCTTGTATATTTTTTAAATGTTTCTTATTAAACTAAGCTGATTCGGAAATTTGGATAAAAGGAATGTAGTATTAATAAAACACTAAATGTTTTATACCTTTAAGCATGTTCTTTTTTAAATAGGTTTAGAAAAAATGGAGCGTGAAAAGCAAAAAGCCCTAGAACGAGAACAAGAAAAGAAAGCATTAGAAGAAGCTGAGAGGGAGAAAAAGAGATTGGAAGAAGAAGAGTTAGCGAGATTAAAAGCAGAAGCTAGTGGAGTTCCAATGATGCCAGCTAAGAGCAAATTTGTAAGGAATTTTGTCTAATTCATATTTTATCAGCAAAACTTTGACGAATACCAACACAGCATAGATCTAGCTATGTTTTTGTTCTAGGGCACTTTAGAATATTGATTTTTACTCTTCATTGAAGCACCAATGCATTTAAAAACTAATGAAAGCTTTTTCCTCATGTCATGAACAATGACAAGTATTTATATGTAACTAAACTATAGTTTAGAAACGATCATAACCCAGCAGCTTGTGGCGATTCTAAACGATCAAACTTTCGTACTTAAGAGGGCACATAAAGCCGTAGGTATCTTATGATAACAGTCGTTAAGACACGTCGGAAGTCTTAGGGTGGCATGAGAACATTTGACACTTGTGTTACCCACCTGTTGGAAATCCCTGTGCTTTATTTATTTCATATATAAATCAGCCGCCAAACAACTCATCGTGTTCTAGCTGGGGGCTTGAGAGCCAGTTCTTTCTGTCTTGGCCAGCAATGCATCAGAGATACCTTTGGTTGATGTTCATGGGCGACGATAGCCACTTACCATCAGGTGGATCGTCAGCTAGTTTGCCGGCTATTTCCGTTAAAAAAAAAGTTAAAACCGGACTGCACTATTGCCCTAATATTCCTCAGTTATATCCCTAATCTGCTGTCCTTATTTAAAACCATCCATTTTTAGCGTATTTCGATTGTACTCATAGAGCCAATAATTAAGATATCTCAGTTCCTTACACAAAAAATTTTGTGATTCCTTTGGTATTACCACAATATTGATAGTCGGTGATCATCAGTTATATTTATAAAAATATGGAGATCTCAACATGTTTCGGTTACTGGAATAAACTTCTATACCTAATTGGATGCTTTTTAACAGGATTCCGATTCAGATGGTGAAGAAGAGTCAAAAGAAGATAAAGTTGCACAAGGATCTTCTCGAGTGGAAGTGGAATCAGTGAAAGAAGAAACAGAAGAAAAGCCTCCGCTCACGAGGAGCAGGGAGGAGATTATGCAGGAAGTGGTGAGACATTATTTTGACATTATATTGCATTACATAATTAAAATTAAGTAATTTATCATATTTTTTTTATGTTATTACATTACATGGCTTTACCAATTATCAATATGGACGCTAAAGACCTACCTCACCTAAATCTCCTGGTAGATTTATAAAAAGATTTTATATGATTTTGCCTTTTTTTCGTTCAATTTCGATCTTTGAGCGTAACATATATGACGACAAATACTGTTTGAATATTTTATTTATTTATTTATAAGCTTTATTGTAAAACCTACAAGCTAGGCTTACAAAGGACGGACTTAATGCCATGGGGCACTCTCTCCCAGTCAACCCATGGTGTAAGTGAGAAGGTGTGGTATGCAGTAACAATAATTATTGGACGGGATAATATGCTGTACTAATACAATAATGATAATGATAAAAAGTATACATAATATTAGCATTCTAAATAATTGTCGAGATTAGTTATATATTATTTGACTGTATGTTATATGTTAAACTGAATATAATTTAATGATATAAATTTTATAATTAAGAATATAAAGATTACGTTAATTATTGGAACATTATACTAACAATAGATATAATAAATCTATATTACTAACGCATTGGCTACTGACCTGTAATATTAGTATGTTTATGGACATATAAATAAATAAATATAAATTATAATTTAATATGTAAATTTTCATTTTATATGTGTTTGTGTGCAGATGTTGGCAGTGCGTCGCTCTCTGACAGAAATCCTGCTAGAGGTAACGGACCAAGAGATTCAATTGGTGAGCCAGGAAGAATTGGCCAGATTTAATTTTCACCAAGGTACCATATCTAATATAGGTTTATACAAAAAGGCCCCGCAATCACTCTCAAGATTTTGTTACTTACAACAAACTGTGTACTGACTGTAAATGTGATGTTTAACGTGGAAGACGTGATGTATTACTTTATCGCTAACAAAGTTTTATTTCAGATGTTGCCAGTTGAGATATGAATACACGAGTGTTTTATTAATTTTCGTTTTATTTATATGGTAAAAGCATCGCACCTCAACGCTATGAAGGCTAGCAAGTCGAAGGCCCTCTCAGCCATCACCAGTGGGCTCGGTGAGTTTACTTCCTATAGACCTCTAAATATCTCGCAAACTGAAAGAATCAATCGATATTTGGTCTATTCGCAAAATGCCTTATCCCCAAAAGGTCCTATTTGCTGACCCATTCTTAAAAGGATCTATTCATTCTCAGTGTCATAAATTATGTTACGTTTTTATTTATGTTGTCGTCCAGTGAAAAACTGATTTAATTCGGGAATAGGTCTTTTTACAATTACTTTTAATAAGAATGGGATATTTACCGAATAAGGCGTTTTCAGAATAAGGCTTACTGCAGAAGTCCTAAGTCTAATATCGATTGATCTCAAATTGTGTGTAACAGTTTGCCAGGTACATGCTTTCAATATATGTGGTGGTTTCTGTAATATATAAAACCACCATATATGTTACGCAAACCATTTTATTTCAGCAGTGATTCGTCGAAATTAATATTTTACTATTGTTATTGGCAATACTCATGTTTAGAAAGGTGTTTGAATATGCTATGTTTAGTGGATTACATAATTGGTAAGAAATTTTGTTATTGATGTTATTTATACAGTAAGTGCATTACAGGTTTATGTATGATTTTTAATCTCTTACGGTTTTTAGAGTTGGTAAAGTTATTATAGTTTATTTTTTGAAAATCGGTTTGGGTAAAAATGTTTAAAATTGACGCAAGAATTTTTATGGTCTTGAAGTTATGTAGGATATACAAAATGATCTTTGCTGCGAATATTTACGTAATATAATTTACAGTAATTACTGTAATTTTGAGTAAACTGTCAAACTGAAATGTTTATTTGTCTTAACTCTTGTAACACTTGTTTCGCAATCTTTGAAGACAATTTACACAATCTAGGAGGAGACGTAATATGGTTGCGAATTATACAAGGTTATTAAAATTGTAATTCAAGAATTACTCAAAAATGGCATGGTTATACAAATCTAAATATATTTTTATTATTTTAGAAATGACACTGTATAATTCATATTGCTCAATCCATGCAAATATATTTCCTATATAGAAGACTGTAAGGCTTGGCCACACTGTCATAACAAAAGTGTTTTTCAAGACTTTTAATGCCAATCAAAACCGGAACCTAATTTTTTTGAATACCTGACTATCCTACAGTAGTCTACAGATACTATTACGTACAGTCAGCAAAATAATTAGGTATACGGGGTATGATTCTAAAACCTGTAATTTTTAATATTACAGAATGTTACTGTTATTATCCTTATAAAATCATACCTTTATGTATATAGGTAGAATTTAATAATGATAATAACTTAATTACCGAAGGTTTTAGAATCATGCCCTACATACCTAATTCTTTTGCCGACTGTACCTATTGGTGAAACAGTAGCACCAGTGCGGTGTAAGCCTTGGTGTGCGTGTTGGTCAGTTATCTCGTGTCTGACCACATATTGTTATCGGGAGGGTCTGTGTGTGCAGGGCTGGGCGCGTACGAGAGCAGTAGCGATGACAGCGACGCCGAAGACAACCCCAATGACCTTTCTGATCATCAGTTGATGGTAACATATCTTACGCCCCAAAGAGTCACTAACGATTACCTAAATCGCTCCTTAGTAAAGAATCACCATGCAAATTCTGTATTAAGGAGCGATTTAAGTAACCTTTAGTGACTCTGAGTTGGGGCGTTAATTTTTAATGTTTTTTTTTTTCTATATAAAGACTACATTTTTTTACATACAGTAGAGCCTCGATTAACCGGACTAAATAGTTGTTGTTATTAGGCATTCGGATAATCGAAAATCCGGTTATTCGAATGTATGAAGAAAAGCGGTTTTTGTATACGACAGATTATATTATAGCATAATATTAGATAATTATTAAAAACAATAAAAATAAATTAAACTTTTTATCAAAATCAATGTTTTTTTTAAATTACTAAAAAACAGGACCATTACTTAAATACTGCAGCCTTAAAGGTGACTTATTTGATCGAGGTTTATAGTCCGGATAATCGCGAATCCGTATAACTGAGGGCCGGATAATTGAGATTCTATTGTAAATATGCTGGTTGACTGACTGATTTATTATTGCACTACTGAAACAGCTTGGTCTGGAAGCATGAATTTATTAAATGACAAATTTATTTATTTATTTATTTATTTAAACTTTATTATACCAAAAACAATGTGGTACAAAAGGCGGACTTAATGCTAAAAGCATTCTCTGCCAGTCAACCTTTGGGCAGTGGGAGAACAACAAATGACCGAAGACAATATATTTTTCGAAAATCATCCAAAAAAAGTGAATGTGAGTGAGTGAATGCCTGTTGCATTCAAATAAAAGATCAAGATTAAAAAATAAGGAACAAGGAGATGAAATTAAAAAATCAAATGGTCCTCCGCCTTGGTGGAAAACAATTATTTTGAATTTAAACCCACCAAAAAGTATTTTTTATAATACTAATGAATTTTAGCGGGCCTTTTCCAACACTATTTTTTGAAGTTTAATTTCTTTAGTAACAGAATCTAGATGGCGTTATTACTGATCAATAACAATGCCATCTAATGATAATAACAATTTTGTTACTGATTTGACAATCGCAAAATAGATGGCGTTATACTCCAGTCGTGCGTCTGAACTGATATACATTTTTTTTTAATCTTATAACAGGAGGTGATTCGCCGTAAGCGCGCGGAGTTCGAGCGCACGGCGCGTGACATCGAGGCCGAGGTGCGCCGCGCGGAGGCCGAGCCGCCGCCCCCCGCGCCCCCAGCGCCTCCCGCCGCCACGCCTGAGCGCGCCCACCCCCCACCAGACAGTCAGTATACTACCACACTACCACAGAATACTTATACTAAACGCAAAGACTCGTGGCAGGCGGAGTAATAAAACGCAAAAGAGACGGTGCACATCATTTTCTCTCTCGCACTTGCACTGTTTATGGAAATTAGGTGTTTTGCATCTCTGTGCCTGTGTGACGTCATCCATAAACAGTGCAAGTGCGAGAGAGAAAATGATGTGCGCCGTCTCTTTTGCGTTTTATTACTCCGCCTGCCACGAGTCTTTGCGTTTAGTATAATAGTACCTATTGGTACCAAAGAGTCACTCCGCAAAATCATTTAAATAGATAGCGACTCTAGCTCCCACACAATAAAGTGTATTTCAGGTCGCACAGCGCTAATCGTCAACAGATGTTGATTTGTAGACGTTGCCTCTTTCTGATCATAACTTTTAAACTTTCTGACAACGTCAGGGTTGACATGTGTGATAGATTACGAATGTATGACACGGTGTGGCAGCCCTTCTGAAATTGGCCCGACACGTCGTACGTGGCATGAATGTACTTACTTGTAACATCATAACAAAAGTGCTGAGTGCATCAGTACAGACTCTACACACACACATACATCTATCTTTCTCTCTCTCTTTCTATCTCTATTGTACGCGGCACGGATCTTGAGCACTGAGACCTGCGCAGAAGCGGTTTTTCGGGCCAATTTGGCGGTATGAGGTGAGGTGCGGGTCATTGTGGGCGTTGCCGGGAATGCCTTTTTTATGGAAATAGCCGGCAAACGAGCTGACGATCCACCTGATGGAAAGCAGTTATCGTGGCCCATGAACATCAGCAACACCAAAGGCATCACTGTGCGTTGCCGGCCAAGAAAGAGACAAGAAAAAGAAAGAACTGGCTCTCAAGCCTGCGTCATGTCGTGCAATGTGACTGGCGTCTTGCGACAACTGAATGGCCATTTAATTTCACCTCAAGTGTACTATGCACGAAGTTTTTCGCCGAGCGCTCAACATCCGTCCGCCAACTATATCCTCGAGGTATCTCCATCAACCTAAACCAATCTCAAACGAAAACTATACTTACTGCTATATGAGATGTAAAGGAAATATTGAGTGCCTTCCTAATCCTTTCCTTTAGACAAATACCGTAACTTCTTGTAACATAAACAATATTCACAGGATCGTCCAGTACTCCCCCACCGCTCGCCGCAGACAGCGATACGCCCGAAAAGAAACCAGAAAGACGTCCATCAAAAGACAAGAAAAGTAATCACAAATCCAACGAAAGAGTCGACGGAACACGGAAAGAGAACAATGAAGATAAAAGAGATTCAAAGAAGTCTAGTAGATACGATCGAACGCCAAGTCCGCCGAACACTCCCGACCGCGTAACTAAAGATAACTCGAACGAGAGTTCCAGCGATTCGGAAGAAGACTCAGAGTCAACCAGCTCCGACAAATCATCGTCGGAAAGCGACGCGAAGGTGAAAGACGATCGGCCTAAAAAACGGAAGCGCAAAAGCTCATCCTCAAGCTCGTCTCCGAAGAAATCGAAGAGCAAGAAGCATTTGAAAGATAAGTACAAGCACGAGGAAAAAAACTCCTATTCGAAATCGAAACGCCACGACGATTACGGGAAGGAGAAGTCGAAGTCTAGAAGAAAAGACGATTACGGTTACGAGAAACGCAAATCGTCCCGGAGTAGGGATTACGATAGGCATAGGGATAAGTATAGAGACGGTTCGGAGGAGGACAGACCTAAGAAACGGTCGAGACGGTCACGGTCGTTGAGCTACGACCGGCGTCGGTCGCGGGACAGGTCGGAGGACAGATACCACAGACGGGACAGGAGGTCGTACGGTAGGGACAGGTCCCACGATAGGCGTGACTACGACAGGAACGATAAGTATGCTCGCGTTAGGGACGGGCGGCGATCGCGAAGCAACAGTCGCTCCCGACATCGCCGGTGAGCTACGCAGTACGTTACGAATGCGACAGGTTGTATTTTTATTTATATACCTTTGACAGAGTTACAGATACTTAGCAATTGTTATGTAAACACTAAACATGAGTGATTTTGAAAGTGATAAAGAAAATGATTATTTAAAGTAATAGGGATGTTGACTAAGTTTAGGATTTAATTTTGTTTTATAGATAGAACTTTAATATTCACGTAAAAAATATTTTAAAAGTAATATAATTTTCAATTTATAAACAAAAATTGATAAATAAAAATCATTATCAAATTTCCCACCAAAAACGTCACGTGACGTCACTAACCGATATTCAATACTATTATCTACTGAAGTTTGTTGAACTTGCATATAAAATACGAACAATGACGTCATATTCTCAAAATGGCGTTTGAGATCACTTGACAGTGAGCACTATTTTTAACATTTTAAATTAATGATATTTAATTTATTGTGGTTGATTTCGATAAAAGAATCATATTTTAGGCCTTTAAATAATACCACTAATACTTTAAACATAATTTATATTAATTTACAATTAGTGTCAACATCCCTATTGCGTAGATGTCACCGCTATAAGTTTTTTGTTATTATTATAAAAAATACTTTTAATACTAGTAAAAAAAGGTTTGAGAACTTATCGATTGCTAAGTTTATATTTTGATATGTACTTGTTTTATACGGGACATACAAAGTATCGAAAAGATATTAAAGAATAAGCAGTCCATGCCGTACAACATATCTGAAATTAACTACAAGTCAACTAGTTTAATATAAGTTACTTAAAATACTAACGTGATATCAATTGTTTTATTCAACATTTTCATTTTTAATATGAAAACGTGAACTAAACTTATTAATAAAGTCTTACAAATTAATGTTAGGTAGTCAGAAGAATTAATTAATTGTGCCAAATTAAGATAACATTTACCTCAATGTAGGTAAGATTAAAACAGTGGTAAAATCAAAAGACCATTTTATCATTTTTATCTTTTCTTTCGCAGGTTGGATGATCAACACTCAGTTCTCCTCTGGTGTAAATATTCTAGTATATATGTATGATAATTTATAATAATTTAGAATTCATCAATAAATTCTTATCAACCAATTTATTTTCTTTTATTTCATACTAGCTGACCCGGCGAACTTTGTATCGCGTATTTTTTTTAAAATAAAAGTAGCCTAAGTTATTCCTTGTTACATCAGCTATCTGCCAGTGAAAGTCCCGTCAAAATCAGTCCAGCCATTTCAGAGATTAGACGAAAAAAACAGACAGACAAAAATTGTAAAAAAAATGTTTTGGTATATGTACCGTGTATATGTATATCCAAATGCACATAATAAAAGTGGTTATTTTAATATTACAAACAGACACTCCAATTTTATTTATTTGTATAGAATAGATTGTACCAATTTCTTGTTTTATTAATAAAATCTATGAATAATAGAAATGGGTTCAGAAAGGTCGTTAAAGTAAAAAAAAATACTGATTTTTCTTGATTAATTCTATCTAAATTGATTATTATAATATAATTCATCCATCATCAATAAAGAATATTGATTTACTGCTAATCTTGAATTAAAGTTCCATTGATTATAATATATCTTGTAACTGCAATGTTACAACACCTTCAAGTATACACCGAAAAAAGGCATCAGTATTTTGAGGATTTATCATAACATTTAAGTACTTTGTGGAATTATCTAAGTAACCCGTCGCCAGTGGTGGGGACTTCTTGGTGATTTCAGAAATGAATCATGAAATCATAACAGCATTCTATATGCTACGGAATTTGAAATTAAGCCCATGCAAATACATCAAACATTTTAGTCTAAAAGAGATTGTTCTAATAAAATAGAAATATTGCTATATTTTGTGAAAGTTATAAAATTTATATTTGCATTTTTTTTATTTAGATTTTGAATTTAACAGAGCATAAAATCCAGCATAGACATGACGCTTTATGAAATTACAATACTTTGGCTCAATTTGTAATTCACTGAAAATTTTAATAGGAATGTGACGCATAAAGTAGAACACTAACGGTACCGATAAAATTTTAATTGAGGTCATAGGTGCATGCACTTTGCACCATGCTTTATTTTAAATGGAATGAGTTATCTGTACGGGATGTACATGTTGATTTATGAAAGACCTTATATAATTGAGTAATAATAACAAAACAACAGTAAGTTTATAAGCATATTTAATCTTAAATTAATATACATTATTACTTTATAGTATGTAAAACTACAAGAACCATCAAGAATTCAATAAATAACTTAATATATCTGAGTCTTTATTGCATAAAGATATCACTCATTGCTTAGGATTTTTGAAAGATACTGGTAAAGAAGTTAGGCCTATAAAAATATTGGCAACCATCACTGTATAGAATAACAATAAATTTTCCATACAAAGAAGACTTCAATATCAATGATAATGACACTGTTAAATTATATGCACATATTACACATATATGTGTGTTGTCTTGAGTTCAATACATTGCCTAAGGTTTAAATTATAATAACAAAACCTTTAGTATTTTAATTTTCACAATAGAAAGAAATAGCAAGATTCGCTAAGTTTGCATTTGCTATACAATTTTCTAGTTACATTTAAGAACAAATGAATTCAAATGTTCATTATTATGTACACCTATGGCTAGTACTAAATATCTCATGGGTCTATGTACCAAACCGTTGTTCACATTTATTATATCTGTATAAAGCACCTATGTAACTGTCTATGTGTATGCTATGATCGAGAGACAGGTTAAGTATTTCCGTAAGTCTTATATGCCATGGTAGAAGACCATTTGTGCAGCATGAGGGACCTGTATATAATGCTAAATCTGGTTCAGGAAAAGAGTGATATGCGTTAAGGAGAGCAGTATCCAACTCTTGTGCGGTCAATACTTTGGAATAATTTTTACATAAAGATTTGTTCTTGGCTAAGTTTTGTATTAGTTGTGCTATCTTTGGCCGGCCATCACAGTACAATACTATATTAATAACAATTGTGTTCGACTGGTTGCCATTTGTATAACCATTTAAGTCAGGTTTATTTGACCACTTAATACATCCGGGTATTCCTTCCTTCTTCTTTTTCTCCACGGCAATGAAAAATGTCTTTTCATTCTCTTTGAGATCGCCTGAAAAAATAAGCAGACACATTAAGGGTAATAATAATAGTTATTTCATTATCATTGCATCATACATCGAGTAGGGTTCTTTGATTTCAATGATGCATTATTAGTATTTGTCATGCATTCGACGATAAAAATCGATGTCAGTCAGTCGATAAAAAGAGTAATTTGATAACAAAACAAGAAATATGAATCACAGATATATTTTTAAAAATTATGCTGCACTGGGCTTCTTATTAAATTCTTATGTTCTAAGGGTAATGATTTAAATACCTGTGATGTCGTAGAAAGTGAGGTACGGTATTCCAGCCGCAAGACTCCAAATGACCAAAGAAGCCAGATCCTCAACTGAATGGTGACTAGTATCCGCCAACATCACCAAATGTTTCAAACTCTTCTGCATTCTTGGCATTGACCGCACTATCTTGAGAACCTCATCCTTGGTCACTGTTTCCTTGTGTGAGTTAAATTTGGTACTTTTTATAGCACAAAACTGATAATATGCATTTTCAATAGCAACAAGTTTGTTCACAATCCAATGTATGATAAAAAATAGAAACTCTCTGAGTAACCTCGACAGCATATTAGGTGGTGTATTGTAGGTCTGTCGAAAAATTTATTTAACCATTTTATACCAGTTATGAAATTGAGATAAATAGTATTTCACACTGGTTTTTTCAATAAAAATGTGAACATATCGGCAGGCCTTGCACAGAACAGAATACCGCTTCTTCTTGATAACCAATCACGAGCTATTGGGTGTCAACTCAAAAGTGTTGCCACGTAGAATATTTATTTATTATAAAATGGCTGCGTTCGCTTTAACCAGGGCGATTTTCATGTACTTGCTACGGTATTTTGTAAGGTGGTGAGCAATTCAAATTTTGCTTTTATTCCAAAGTTCTAAAATTATTGAGTCAATATTATTATTGTATTATTTTTCAAAACAAATCTAGAAGAAAATACATTAGAATAAAATATTTGAAACAATAAACAATAGTATCCGACTATCCGATCGAAGACTTATATCCGTTTCCCTCCGCCATTATTGTTTCTTTCGCTTGTCAGACGTGCCTGATAGGTTAGTATTGTGTAGTTTTTAAAATATTTTCCCAAAAAAAGACTGATAATCCTTTGTTAGGTAATGAAATTGGGTTATTTGTTTCTGAAATATAATATATGATGTGCGTAGATATAGTATTCAAGGATATACCTGTACGAATGATCATTGTTTCGTGTCGACCATGCTGTGATAAGTCATATTAACGTAAGTGATTCTCTTTCAGACACATCAAGATGCAGTTGCACATTAGAGGTCAGGAGACACATCTTCTCGATGTCACTGGAGAGGAATCCATTGGCCAGATCAAGGTAAAATCATAAATAATTTTCTATGGAAAGTAATACAAACATTGGTTTTAGGTTATCCATAAATGATTATACTAGTGTTCGAAAGAACAAAACTTTCCATAAGTGCATTTTTACGTCACTGCAGCTGATAATTTTGAAGTACATTTTACTCAATAATCTCTGCAACTTTTACAGTCATGATTGATGATGAAGTTTGCGATTTTACTATTCTGGTTCTCATGCTGAAAATCTTCTGGTTCTCATGCTTGCTTTATGTATTTTTATAAAGAAGAGACAAACAGATTGTTGACAAAGTTTGCATACAGTCATAAACTTTTTAGATGTTTCTTTTAAGTGTCTTTAAGTGTCTTCAAGGCAACAATGAATAGGCTTTAGTAAGTTAATGCATTTTACCACAACACCAGACTACATTGCCACTTACTATCAGGTGGTATTGGAGGCATTATACTAAAAAACTAAAGTTCTCTTTACAAAACATAGCATCATCATAATAATATAATATAAACTATATTTTAGGATCGCATCAGAGCCCTAGCGGGTGTCGGAGCCGAGGAATTGACACTCTCCGTCAGCGGAGCACCTCTTGAGGATGACTTCCTGGTGTCAGAGCTCTCCTCCACAGAACTGGACCTCACAGTGCCACTTCTCGGTGGTAAAGTGCACGGTTCCTTGGCTCGTGCTGGTAAGTGTTTATATTTTCAAGCTTCTAAATATCAGATTCCTTAGTAATTAGATATGTACTTTACAAAAATTACATAGGTTTCATTGAAATTCCTAGCAATTAGGATAGGTACTTCATCTTTATAAAACCAATAGATAACAGATAATTAATTATTACAATATATTGTTGGTTTATGGTCACAATGCATTAATATCTTTCAAAACAAACTTCTAGTAAGATCAAAGAATGTTACAATTATTGATGCTAATCTAACTAGTTTGTTGTGTTCCATTATAACTAAAGTTTTTGTTGATTTTTTTTATTATACCTTATACTTTAACTGATTAAAGATCCTCGTGCACCTTATGAAATATTTAATTATTTCAGGTAAGGTCAAAGGTCAGACCCCCAAAGTAGAGAAACAACAAAAGAAGAAGAAGAAGACCGGCCGTGCTAAGCGCAGGATCCAATACAACAGACGGTAAGTACAAATATTTAGGATTACAAAAAGATTGCAGACATATTTGCCAATTTGGTAATAAAATGAGATAAGACCGCAATAAGTTAGTTGGATTCTGATGTCTCAGGACCTTGTTAGAGTGGTGCATGTTAGTTGAGACCTATGCACAGCGGTATACCTCCAAAGGCTGTTGGATGGATTGTATAAATAAATATCACTGCTAACTGTTCAAGTTATCAACAATATCTAAAACTGAAGTCACGAAAGTACATACTTGTGCATCATCCTCTATTTTTGTAATATGTGTGAAAATAATGATGTTTGTAATGGATTAAAATGTTAATATATGTACTGCAAAAAAAATAACCTTTCGTCATGGCACCACAGTTCCAGAACATTCCTCTTATCATCTCCAAAAGCATTGGGATCCTTAGTGTCAACATTTCGAATGAAGTTCAGTTTTAGATTGCTTATGTCCAGGGCGGCGATGATCACTTGATTGAAAACATGATGTTTTACTTATTAATTTCTTCTGTTACAGATTCGTCAACGTTGTCCAGACATTCGGCCGCCGTCGTGGACCCAACTCTAACTCTTAGATTATGATTTGTAAATAATATGCAATTATAACATCTCGATTGCCCAATACTTGTTTTATTTATAAATTCTTGATAATAGCAATGTAAAAAATTATATTGATGGATTATAAAATGACATTCTTTATACCCAACTATAAAAGTATGGAAACTTAAAACTTTAATAGATTTTTACTTTCAATTATTGAGCTCCCAATATCTTATAATATAAAATTCTCGTGTCACAATGTTAGTTACCATATTCCTCCGAAACTATTTGACCGATTTTTATGAAATTTTATATGAATATTCAGTAGGTCTGAGAATCGGCTACTATCTATTTTTCATACCCTTAAGTGATAAGGGTTGTCCACCCCTAACATTTTATTTATTTATTGTTAGGCGATACGAAGTTCGCGCGGTCAGCTAGTATTATTATGATTAATACTTACTACCTTTCAATTAGTACCCCAGTTATGGCTTAAATCATTCATATCCATTTGAATAGTTAGAAGAAATTGTTCGTGAACGTAGCCAAGTTCTGCGTGTAATTATAATAAATCATGAGTCAGCTGCCAAACGACTCGTCGTGTTCCGGCTGGGGGCTTGACAGCCAGTTCTTTCTTTCTTGGCCGGCAACGCATCAGTGATCCTTTAGTGTTGCTGATGTCCATGGGCGACGATAGCCACATACCATCAGGTGGATCGTCAGCTCGTTTACCAGTTATTTCCATTAAAAAAAATCAAGATGTACATACAATATGTATCTACTTAAAAATGTTAAAATGTAAATGAAGTAAAACTTCAGAGCATTAGTTTTTAACCTCTGACGAAATAAGTTGAATCCTAAAAAAATTTTTTTTTAAACGCTTTTATTTCAATAATGTTTAGTTTATAAAATTACCTACAAGTTGTGAAAAGGAGAACCCCAGTTTCCATAGAAACTCAGGCCTAAGTAGACAAGACTGGAAATTGGCTGTTAATTAGATTATTGCAAAAAGTTCAACTTCTCTAATTTTCACGGCTGCCAGCAATGGCCAACTAAGGAAATCCTAGAACGAATCACCTTAATTATAGGTTATGATTATGTCATACTCGTGTCACAGTGCTATTTAATATGTATGTTACACTTACGTTGGCGGGTGTCTATTATAATTCTACTACTTCAATGGTTTTCACCCAAAACGAATGTCATAAAAAGGTTGTATAATAAAAGCTATTGCATATTTCAAGAGATTTTATTAGTTATCATTATAATATATTAATATTTCGTGTAGTTGTGCAGGAGGCGTTATATTTCGTTAGTACCTTGCCCAATCAAGATACTGTAGCTGCCCGACGCAGCTATCATATCCCTACCCACGAGTACCTCCTTCACATTATTGCGTAACAATTTCTAATGTTCTGACCTTGCTAATTTTATTACCTTTTACACGTGTTCGTCCCTATTGGTCCACGTCAACCAACCCTTTTTGTAAATTAATTCTAGCAATTTTCTTATTGGTCGTTCTTGCCGACACTGTATGTATATAAGCTGTGTATTTTTACAAATAAAATTATTCCTCTGATAACCAGCAGAAGAGTATCGTTAGTACTACATTACTACACCACTAAATTGGTGACCCCGACGTGATTTGAACACGCAACCTTCTGATGAAACTCTGTCCGAAGAATCTCTAAAACGGAAGAATCCCTGCTGGAAGAACCTACGCCGGTGACTCTCAAGCAAGTCACCCGACACGAGGAATCCCTGCTCGACGAATCCCTCGTCGAATCACTGCGAGCGACACCCTGCTGATCCGTCCCTGCTGAAGAAGCGTTTCACACTAGGCCTACCTACCTACCGCAACCTGTCGTCAATCCATCGTCATGGAGAAACACGCACAGCACGCCGAAGCCACTTCCCAGCCACAGACCCAATCAGCAAGTCCACAGCCGCAGCAACCCGAAATCGCTGGAATAGCTCTTTCCATGCGTATCCCGCCATTCTGGAGAGACAAGCCACGTCTATGGTTCATTACTTTTGAGGCAGCGACCAGCGAACTCAAAAAAGGACAAAACCAACTCGCCCAGATGGTTATTGCACAGCTGGAGAAACAAGATATTGAGCAGATATCAGACCTGCTATACGACCCGCCAGCGTCAGAACAATACAACACATTGAAGAATCGACTCATATCGGCTTACGAGGAATCGGACAACCGCCAACTTCAAAAATTACTATCAGAAGTCGAGTTAGGTGACCAAAAGCCTACGCAACTCCTTCGACGAATGCGAAGCCTGGCTCGAGACAAAGTTCCAGATTCAACTCTCCGACTCATGTGGTCAAACCATTTGCCGCCACACGTTCGTTCAGTCCTTACCGTCAGCGAATCATTCTCCACGAAAACATCGCTCGACGAACAAGCACTTCTCGCCGACAAAATGATGGAGAACACGAGTAATCACATCGCAGCCGTCGATTCATCAAAAAATTCTGAAACGCAATTTCTAATCGAAGAAATCCGAAAACTTTCAATTGAAGTTGCCGCTATCAAGAATTCACAGAATGCATTTCATTCATTCAAAAGTTACGACTCGTCACAAAATGGTATTACGCCGCACGCATACAATAATAATAGTCGAAGACCATTCGCCCGCCAAAACCGACATCGATCTACGAGTCGCGATACGTCGATATCTACGCGCCAGCGAAGCGAGTCAAGATCAACCTACTGTTATTATCATCGCCGTTTTGATTCAGAAGCCCGAAAATGTACGAAGCCATGTACTTATAAGCAAGAAAGTACCAAATCGGAAAACTGAAACATACGTTAGCCGCGGCGGATCCTAGCGTATCAGACATCAATTACCGCCTATTTATTACCGATAAGAAAAACAACATGACGTTTTTAATCGACACAGGAGCCAATATATCGGTTATACCTCCGTACAAAGGTCAACAACAAAGCCCTTTGAAATTTCAACTTTACGCGGCGAATAACACAGTCATACCTACTTACGGAGAAAAAACCTTGGAACTCGATTTTAACTTACGTCGACCATTCAAATGGAAATTCATCGTAGCGAAAGTAAGCAAACCTATTATTGGAGCCGATTTCCTACGACATCACCAACTCATCGTTGACTTGAAGAATCAAAAATTAATAGATGGTATTACCAACCTATCATCGCAGTCATACGTCGAAGCATCAAACATACCTACTATCCGAAGCGTCGATATTCAAAATAAATACCACAACATTTTATCGGAATTCCCCGGTACTACAAGAATTTCATCAATGAAACTTACATCCATTCATAACGTCGAACACTATATTGAAACTACGGGAGCCCCACTGCATTGTCGTGCACGCCCAATCGCCCCACATCGATATGAAATAGTGCGAAAAGAATTCGAGAATATGATTGAACAAGGTATTTGCCGTCCAAGCAAAAGTCCTTGGTCATCACCACTTCATATCGTACCCAAAAAGAACGGTGACATCAGAGTTTGCGGTGATTACAGAAGATTAAACGCAATCACAACGCCTGACAGATACCCAATACCACGTATCAAGGATTTCACGTATCAACTGTCACAGAAAAATATCTTTTCAACCATCGATCTCAACCGAGCATATCAACAGATCAATGTTCGCGAAGAAGATATACAGAAGACCGCTATCATCACTCCGATGGGACTATTCGAATTTCCCAAGATGCCACCTGGATTACGGAATGCAGCTCAAACTTTTCAACGTTTTATTCACGAAGTTTTGCAAGGCCTGGATTTCGTGTACGCATTCATTGACGATCTTCTAATCGCAAGTTCCGACGAAAAAACGCACGAACAACATTTACGTACCGTGTTACGTCGACTGGAAGATAATGGAATCACCATTAATCCATCAAAATGCGTATTTGGACAACCTGAAGTGAAGTTTTTGGGTTACTCAGTCAACAGCCAAGGAATCAAACCGCCTGTTGAAAAGGTATTGGCAATATCACAGTTCCCGAAACCGCAAACAATCGAAGATCTTAGGCGATTCCTTGGAGTTATCAATTTCTACCGTGACCACATTCCAAAGGCCGCTGAACTTCAAGCTCCACTCCATGCCTACCTCCACAATTCAAAGAAGCGTGATAAAACTATAATTCAATGGACAGAAGACTCAACTAAGTCATTTGAAGCGTGTAAAACTGCTATTTCAAACGCTACTTTACTCGCCCATCCATCGCATCACGCAAAGCTCGCTATTTTCACCGACGCATCTGACCTATCCGCTGGAGCCGTTTTACAACAATACATAGATGACAAATGGCAACCACTGGGATATTTTTCGAAAAAATTTTCAAGCACGCAGCGAAACTATAGTACATTCGATCGAGAACTACTCGCCATCTACATGTCTATAAAGCATTTTCGAAAAATTTTTGAAGGACGAAGCCTGATCATCTACACTGATCACAAACCGATAACTTACGTACTTCAAAAACCTCCTTCAACGTCAGAGACACCGCGCCGAGCAAGACAACTAATCTTCATTAGCGAGTTTACAACGGATATTCGACACGTCAGCGGAAAAGATAACGTTGTTGCCGACGCATTAAGCCGCATACCTATAGAGAGTATCACATGCCCTACCGCTATTGATTTCGAGAAGATCGCCGAAGCTCAACAGGATGAGAAAAGTACCATAGAGCAACTTTCGAAACAGAGTAATCTATCACTCAAATTAGTTACTCTACCACATTCGCAAAAATCTATCTATTGCGAGACATCAACATCATTCATTCGACCATACCTACCAGAGAAGTACCGACAACTCATTTTCAACGCGCTACATAATGTCAGCCACCCTGGTATACGAACTACTCGAAGACTGATAACGCAAAAATATTTTTGGCCGTCAATGAATACTGATGTCGCAACGTGGGCAAAACAGTGTATTCCATGTCAACAATGTAAAGTACAGCGCCATACAACAACCAACATTACATCGTTTCCATCAGCTGATCGTTTTCAACACGTCCACATCGACGCAGTTGGACCGCTTCCATCATCACCAGAAGGCTACAGATACCTGGTTACAATGATCGACCGAGCAACCAGATGGCCCGAAGCGATACCTACAGACGACACATCAGCCGAATCAATCGCCAAAATATTTTACGAGCATTGGATTACACGTTTTGGTTCACCGAAGTTACTAACAACCGATCAAGGACGAAACTTTGAAAGTCGCCTTTTCAACAAGTTACTGAACATCATGGGAACTCAAAGAATACGTACAAGTCCGTATCACCCTCAGTCAAACGGTATGGTAGAAAGATGGCACCGAAGTTTGAAAACCGCACTGAAAACTCGTCTATCAGAACATACTAAGTGGATAAACGAATTACCTACAGTTCTCATGGGTTTACGTGCAATACCTCGTTCAGACTCAGGTATTAGCGCAGCAGAACTTATCTACGGTTACAATTTACGTTTACCATCCGATTTCTTCACTGCAAGTATAGATGAGGAACAAAATCTCGACTACGATTACGTCACACAGCTACGTAATACTATAAACTCGATGAAACCATCTATACCTACAACTTCACACAGTAACAAGAAACCGATTTTCATTCATAAGGATTTACAAACCTGCGAGCAAGTTTTTATAAGGATTGACGCCGTAAAAACTCCTTTAATGCCTACGTACGAAGGTCCATACAAAGTATTAGAGCGGAATAGCAAAACTTTTAAAATTTTGTTGCCCGAGAGACGATCTGCAGTTATTTCGATCGACCGTCTCAAGCCTGCCTACACAATCAGTACTCCAGAGAACTCAACACCTGAAGCAATCACTCAAGATACCTCAGCTACATCACCACAGTCACTAGCGAAAACCAACGATGGAACTACAAGTACCTACACAAGCTACAGTACTTCGTCAAGCCCAGTTCAGTCATCAATTCTGAAGACCACTAGACTAGGACGCACTAGCAAGCTTCCGGTACGCTTTCGCTAGGGGGAGAGTCATGTAGCTGCCCGACGCAGCTATCATATCCCTACCCACGAGTACCTCCTTCACATTATTGCGTAACAATTTCTAATGTTCTGACCTTGCTAATTTTATTACCTTTTACACGTGTTCGTCCCTATTGGTCCACGTCAACCAACCCTTTTTGTAAATTAATTCTAGCAATTTTCTTATTGGTCGTTCTTGCCGACACTGTATGTATATAAGCTGTGTATTTTTACAAATAAAATTATTCCTCTGATAACCAGCAGAAGAGTATCGTTAGTACTACATTACTACACCACTAAAATACCATAATATACTCATTGTAAGTATGGCCACAGCAACTTCCTGATCTTCTAAAGATGTATAGGGTACGTTATCCAGTGTTCAGGACTTATTCTGAACCTTTGTCAGTCACAAAACAGGCGATTAAGGAGTCCATATTCATATAGTATTGGTTTGCAAGAAATTGTAGCGAAACTGCGAAACACATTCACCAAAACACAAGTACGAAAGCGAATACAATAGAAAATTAAAATCACTGTGTACGTGTCGATGAGTTTCAATAGTAAATAGGACTCCAAATACGCTGAAAATATTTGATAGTAAAAATATACAAGAACACGCGTAGAAAGATGAAAGATCGATGACAAATATGACAATACAGTGGTGTTATTTATAAATAGTATGGTTACCAAAATGACATTATTAGGGATTACATCATCATTGTTGTCAATCGATTAATCGATGTCAAAATATTCGAAATGTAATTTAATAAAATTAGCGTAACGATTGAATGGTAATTTTAATATATTACATAGTTTTGATTTATATGGAATACGAAAATATGTAAAAAATAAATTAATATTATAATTATAATCACTAAATAATACATAAAATATATTATTATGTTCCATCAATCGATCATTATCAATCGATTCAATCGATTATAAAATCGTATGTAATGAGGTAAATACTGTGAAAACTTTTTTGCATTATTTTGTTCATTTGGCAAGAGCAGCTGAAGCTAAGATTTAAATATGTTTATCTTATAAATAACACGAATTTTTTGGTATATAGTTTACTCTTGTCTAGTCCGATGTTCTAGCACAGATTACATATGGTTCGGGGCCGAAAATTGGGGATCGCCTTTCAAGTCTCTACGTAAAATAGAACATAGAGAATTATGCGTCTAAAGTCTGAAAATCGTTTTTTTTAATTTAACAACAAATAAACAATGAAAATTAGTTTAAAATATGATTTTCGTGTATTGTCATCGGAAATACACATGTCTGCCAAATTTCATCAATTTTCATTAAAGGGAAGTCATTCAAATTAACGTTACAAGATTTGATGCTTTGATGCTCCGAAGTGAAGCTAAATAAAAGCGTTTAAAAAGAGGGGTGTTATAGGTTTGTCGTATCTGCATCAGTCCTGGATTTGTCAATAGGCCGCGGTCTAGGGGCGGCAGATTTCAGATGATATTACGCCGTCACCTCTGGCAACACCCTGAATCAACTGACAACGCACTATCACTGGGACATGTAACGGTTGTGTGATATCACGCGTCATGTAACAGTGATAATTATTGTATGTAGCAGGGCGTTCGTTCCATGTCACTCGCGCGCCACGCGAAATTTTTATAACGAGCGATATAACCAGTGAAGCGCGAAATGTGCCATGCCTACAAACTATGTATGTACACTCAAGAGTGGCCGGTGTCCAATTCCGATCCCAATATCAATTAGTTCCAAAAATGGACACACAATATTAAAACACAAACATTGTGGCGCTAGTGTCGAGCTCAAGAGTACGAAACATCATAATTCCAATGTTGATCGATCGGAAACGGAATTAAACTCGAGAAGCCCACAGGTCATCAGTCCACCTGGTCGAGAGGCGTCTTTATTAGGGTTGAATTAGGTATTAGAAATTATTATAAGGAAGGAATATTATTAGGAATTAGGTATTCGTTTTAAATATGTATGCTCAACCTATATCGCTATCAAAATCGTTAAATAACATTTTCTGCAGTAGATTCTAAAACGGTTCATACTTCATATCCTTCTAGAATACGTTGGATTGTAGGTATCTCCAATTCAAATACCTGAGTCAACTACCTATTATGATATTACCTAATAGATAAGATTTATGACTACTTAGGTACCTATTATAAATATTAACAAATCATGAGACCTGAGAACACGCTGATTTTGATAGGGTTTTAGTTGTTTTTGATATCTCATCATTATTTTTTGAGTGCAGAAAAGCACACGAGCACGACACGAATGAAGTTAAATCTTTAAATAGGTAATATTTATAAGTAACGGTTGAGGTTTCAATTAATAAAATTAGCAACTTATAAACAACAAGTTTTTATTATATTCAATACAAATTTGTTGTGATGATAAATACGTTATAAAACCATTTCCTATACTAAAATAATAGGAAAGAGTCTTATCCGCTTCAAAGCCTAATTACAAAAATAATTACGTCCTTCAAAATGGCACTGTGGCATACATTCTTACATTTTACACAATCATAGTCAGTAATTAATTACATAATCATAGTCAGTAATTATAATTATGTAAGTACATAATAACTAGAAAAACACCAAAAAGCTTCCACAAAATCAACTTAATTAGGTAGAAGTAAAAATCTGTTCTTAGCAAAATAACAAATAAAATAAGTTGAATCCAAAAAAAATTTTTTTTTTTAAACGCTTTTATTTCAATTTTTTTTTTGATTTTCGTGTATTGTCATCGGAAATACACATGTCTGCCAAATTTCATCAATTTTCATTAAAGGGAAGTCATTCAAATTAACGTTACAAGATTTGATAATTTGATGCGGGAAGCGTTTACCTTATTGCCGTGTAAATAGAGTAGCATTTTGATCATAATATTGAGTTTGATGCTTTGATGCTCCGAAGTGAAAGTAAATAAAAGCGTTTAATAAGGAAGCAAGAAGAAGATTTAATATCTTGAAATAAAATTTACGTTATGTTTTTGAATATTTATTTACTGTTCCTTGAGTCTACCTTGCTGGGCAAATATACCTGTCTTATTAATGTTATGCAAATCTACAAAAGGCAGAAGCGTGTATTAGCCTAGGCGCACACCGTGAGTTTTTCGCCGCAGTTTTTGTAAATGAGCGGCAAAGAACGAATATTTAGTAGGTATATTAGCTCATTGATGAGCGCGAAAAAAGCTTTGTTTGCGAAAATTTCCCATAGCGGCGAAAAACATTATGGTGTGCGCCAAGGTTAAACGCGCATCATTTCTTCTTGTACTTGGTTCGTTAGTTTAAAAGAACTGGTGTGCGTGCTTTAAGTCTAAGTTTAATCTATTCTGTGTTTATTGGTAAAGCAAAACAACGAAAGAACCAATGACTATGATTTCTTATCTACAAACAACTACAATAGTCCACAGCCACAATTGTAGAACTTAATCTAACAGTTTTCGATATAAAACTAACTTCTATAATGTATAATTAAAGTACAATGGGTATTTGGAACTTTTTCTCCTTAGTAAAATATAAGGATATACTAATATAATTACCATTAAAACTAGGATTTTGTTAACATCTATGATAATAAGTATCTATCACTTTATTTTTAAGGCACAAACATCGATAACAAAGGTTGTAACCTATACAAATATTAACAATAAAATCACTCGTACGTCCCAGATATGCGATCTACAATATCAACATTTAATAATAAACTTATTAATTGATTACCTAAAAATAACCCGAACATGGACAAGGGTAGTTAACGTAGGTAGATACATATGTCCTAAATACAGTAACTATTTTTTATGTAGCACCACACAATAGGAGAAAACACGGATACCTTAGCCATCGGCCATCGCGCTTATAGGTAGTACCTATAAGTATAAAAGTTTAAAAATAAGCCGGACGGTGGCTTCGAGAAAAGCAATTATGCAATTAACGGCGATAAATTTTTAAATATTTAACTGAGACTCGGGTTGGCCACTAACCCCTCCACCAATCCGCACTGGAGCAGCGTGGTGGAGTATGCTCTAGGCCTCCTCAAGAGGAGAGACCCATGCCCAGTAGCGGGCCATTAATGGGTTGAAGCCAACTGAGACTCATGGTTTTAATTTTCATATTTAACACCTATTGAAAAAAGGAACTTTATTCATTATGTAGTAGGTAAGTTAACGAATACCTGATATTTAACTAAAAACAAAGCTCAAAAATCGATTATTTTTAATAAATTTCTAAGCCAAACCGGCCAAACTAAATTTATTTTATATATTGAGTTCTTTGTACTTAATCTATTTTAAATGCAATTTCCGACTTAACTGAGCTATTTAGAAAAGGGTAGCCTGAAGTATCTAGGGTTCCCAATTAATCAAACATTTATATCGGGGAATGTAAGCTGATGTCTACCTGTCAGATTTTATTGACGTATGATCTAATAAAAGTGCTTATTGCATAGAGGTTGGAGTAATTCCTTCAATACAGACTTTAATCTGCAAGATGTTTTAATTTGGTTCCGCCTGCGCGGTAGGTAGGTATATCATTAAACTTGCAGATTTAATTTTTTCCATATAGGTTAGGTAATTTTATTGAATTTTCATACGTCCTTAACTTAGGTAAGTACAAACTTAAATAAGTAAACCATTTTTCAGATTCTGAAATATTCTATGTTAAATAATATTCGATAGTTAGTAAAGTTCAAGGTTTTATAAAACTAGCAATTTTATAGATTTTCAATCCTACCTCCTCAATTAGTTCATTAAACATAACTAATTTGGTCTCCTTATCTAATACCTACCTACAAAGGTTTTGTTACTCAATACCTATGTAGGAAGGTACATAAGTATATACCTAATATACCACATAGCATGCAGGTAGCTAAGAAATATAACATAATAATTAATAATTATAAATTCTTACAAATTGGCAGTTTATTTTTATAATTTAGGTAAGTCATAAAATAGGGTTTCCTCTCTGATAAAGTCATACAATACGTATAGGCTAATATTCTTTACAAAATTCATTCAAAATATCATAATAACATAAGTACCCATTTTGTAAATTTGATTCTAAAAGTCTGACATCTACATCCTAATACCTATCGATTATTATTTTGGTCTGCTCTAAAGCACTTATCTATTATTATTATAATTCGCGTCGTATAGATACGTCACACACGACGTACAATCTATCCAACTTTCTTTTTTTTATGGAAATAGCCGGCAAACGAGCAGACGATCCACCTGATGGTAAGTGGCTATCGTCGTCAGTAAAAATCAGCAACACCAAAGGTCGCCATCACTGATGCGTTGCCGGCCAAGAAAGAGAGAAGAAAAAGAAAGAAAGAAATATTGTACTATTGCAGATATTAAAACAATAGGAATCCCTTAAAGGCAAACGACCTATAGGTAAAAATTTTAATCGCGTCAATTTTTTGTTATAAATCCACCACGTTCACATCACAATATCTCTCGAATGTCGTTAAGTCAATTAAATTACAGACTACCAACAATAACTATGTTTTAGGTCTACAACCGGGCCTTTAACGAGTCTATCGTGTGTGAAGGACCTATTATAATTTTAAAATTACATAATTTATTATATATTTAACAAAGGAGTTTCAAGTTTCCTCCAAATGTGAGGACAGACATCTGATAAAATATATGGTCACTCGCAAAGCTAGCAAGGACTGCAATATTGTCAGTGGAGATTACATAGGGTATTAGCCAAGGAACAACACTAACCCTTGGCCTTATTTTCTCATGGTTAGACAAGGCAAGAACACCTAGCTACTTCTCTTTCTCTCGCACGAAGCTTGGCAACCCCATAGGGGTTGCATTCTGCTACTTTCATTACTAATTTCTTTACCGAGGCCATTCAGTTGTTCACGCTTTGTTTGAATCCCTGAGTTTGTTTCTGGACTTCTCCCACCGACTGACGCAGTCCACAGGGTAACACATGATCGCAGAGAATAAAAGAAAACTACCGGACACGTAAAACGTGATGTCGTAGTTCTTCGTCATGTCGAAAAGTACACCTGAAACAACAAAAATAAAATTTACGTCATTATGTTGTTAATTCACTCAGTATATTATACATTCGTAATATCACTTTGATTCGGAAAACAAGAATCATAATTTATCCCATGCCATATCCCATCCATTCCCGTAACGTATTACGAAAAGAAAACGTGTCATTTCGTCCTTTAAGGAACAATTTTTTCAGAGCTACCCTTGAGCTACCCAACAAATTATTAATGAAATTATTAAGTAACAAAAATAGGCTACATTCAGCTTTATTTAATTTTTTATATACCTACTTAAATTACAAGAACGTGCTAGAAGTTTCTTTCCCCATTTCTTCTCCTGCATGACAAATCACTTTTCCGAAATGGTGGTAGATTAAAACAAATGACGTGCATAAGTGTATCATTGATACCTACAATGATTAAAGGACTTGACTTTGAATAGCCTAGATTCCTAGATGCCCTATTCCTACCAAATCGCAACGGTATTGAAAACTATAAACGTCGAAAATAATGTAAATAACGTTTCAACGCTGAAGTCATTCGAATAATTTTTCAATCGTACTGACCTTAATTATTCAATATCTATTAGTGACTATTTGTTCATTTCATGCGTTTGGTAGATAATTAGGCAAGTTAAAATTACGGAAGTGGCCAATTGCATTCACAGCGGTTGTGGTAATTGGAATCAACCTACACGTAGCTACATAATTTATCAGATTGTTTTGCAATTTATTTATTACCGTAATATATTATTATATTACGGTACTTATGTATGAGTAGGTAAATGTATGTTACTACATTTAATTGTATATTCATTTATACAGTAATAATGCGTCTTGCACGAGTTATCGTCGCTACGTCGCCCATGGACATCAGCAACACCAAAGGCATCACTGATACGCTACCGCCCAAGAAAGAGAGAAGAAAAAGGAAGGAAGAAAGAAAGAACTGGCTGTCAAGCTACCAACCGGAACACGACGATTCGTTTGGGGGTTGACTCATGCTCAAGTGTTACCACCCTTCTATCCAGGCGGAACCCATGGAGAAATAATAATCGTAATAATGGTATTAATAAACCTATTTTAAATTAGTATGCGATTTAATAACCTCAAGTAAAAGTTTAAATTGTCGTAACTACGGCCGTACTTACCACCAATTGGTGCGCTTAGGAAGGCCCCTAGCCCTTGGAAGAGAAGGAATAGCCCAAAACTGTTGGTGAGCTGCTCCAGGCCAATGTACTCCACCACTAAAATTGAACGCAGCGACGCGAAACACGCTGCAACAAAAAATACATTGACGTTACCTTACAGTAAAAGCAATAAGTTATTGCAAGGAGCTTCTTTTATTCTTCTACAAGCCTCATGGGGCCCTCTTGAACAACGGACAGAGTTAGTTGATTCTTTACCGACCTAACTCCATCTCCATCTCTTTCTATCTACCGTGAAGAAATTTTTAACACTTTGCAATTGAAGTATCAAGAAGGTTTGAGTTGAAGTTACTTTTAACTAGAAGATACATTTCGCAAAGGATGGCCACAATCAGGTGACGATCAGTCTGCTTTAGATCCATGTCGAGTAGAGACAAAAAAGTAGGCAGCTAAAAATTACTTTGTGAGAATTTACAAACATTATAAGATCAAGAACTTACCACAGGCAAGTCCAAATACAGCGCTGAAAGCAAACTGGTAAACCACGTTGTAGCTGAGTCCACTCATGATCGTCGCAATACCACCCAGTGATAGAGCAATGTTATTTAACCACAAAGGCGACATCTTCGGCATAGAAGACACGAGGCCACACGCGACACGTCCAACAATGTTCGATATTCCAATAGCAGATACGATCATCACGCCAGTTTCGCTATCAATGCCATTAGCCACAGCTCTTTCCTTGGAGTACATGTAGGGCACGAAGAATCCTAACATGGTAAAGAAGCCGCTTAGAGCAAGAATGCTGAATGTTGGCGATCGGAACAAACTGACGTCCAGCATGGTAGCCAGCGCACGTTTCACGGCCTCAGGACACAAGCGGCACTTTCCGGAAGCCTCCTCTTGAGTATCTTCCTGAGTTGGAACGTGCGTAACGGCCATGTGATATCCGAGAGAGGTTCTGGAAGTATACTGCGGCAACCTGGCCAAGCTTGCACCGAAGAAGATGTCGTCACGGTATAATGGCCTTGCCACGAGATCTGCATGAGAACGGCGCACTCTCGGCTCCCTGGGTACTACTTTTACAGGTGCAGCGATAAGTGGTTCCGCATTGTCGATGTTGCTATTGGAGTCCTCCTGTTCATCCTTTTCGGCGACGGGTACGGCGATGAAGAGGGGCTTGTTCCCGAGATGGTTCTTCAATGTTCCAGCTGTGGCCGACGACCGTCTGCTCAGATGCGAATTGCTTCCCTTGAAGACTTCCTCTGCGGTAGGATATCTCGTGTTGTTAGCAACGCCCATCCAGGTATGCGGGTTAACTTTATTCGTGAACCGATACTCTGCCGGCATCGCAATTCCTGAGTCCAGCTTATTGTGGAGTTTCAGCATGGAGTTCAATTTCTCGACAGCTTCCTCATGACGACGAGACGTGTCTTCTTCATTCTGGTCAGCGAGGGTGACTCGAACAGGTTTTATCGGGCGGAACATAGCCCCAAATATTACGCATAGAAGAATTAAACCTGAAACAATGTCCTGTATTATGTTTCGATTTATAGAAAAAATCACATTAGGTACACTGACATCTCTTACTGTGTCAAAAGAATAGGGATTAGGGAGGAAATTCATATATTTTTTCCTGGACATGGTTGCTTGTATGAATTGTTAGATGAATGGGTTTGTAAGGAAAAATATTATGAATGCGTCGGAGTTTCACTTAAATCAGTATGAGGTGACCATAAGTTGGCATAACTCTAGATGAGTCTTATCTCGTCCCTATGCCATAAATGTAGTCAAAGCTAATTTTGCATCACAAAACACTTGCAAAATACAAAATACAAAGTAATAGATTTAAATCTGCGATAGGATAGCATTTTAGTACTTCCGTTATGCACGAATTTTACTTAAAACTCTTAAAAGTATCACTAACATCAGTGTTATAATAATAACATGTAACATGTTATATAATATTTGCAACAATTACACACTAATACAATTACAGGTAACTTTAAAATTTTGAAGTGTTAAGGGCTCCAACTATTAATTCTCGCATTCATGGGCGAGAATTTCTCGCATTCATGAAAAAAGGTGCATTCAAGACCTTGGGTGGCAGTAACCATTTTATCATCAGGTAGGCCGTCGGCAAATGAAAAACGTGTCCATAATATACTATGTTCTTAACACCTACAAGTAATAGGATAATCGTACCTGCATGGACAAGCAGTGTTTGTCTCCAACCCAACATCTTGACGAGCATTTCAGTGAGAGGCGCGAACACGAATGTTCCTACTCCAGAGCCACACAGCGCCAACCCAGTGGCCAGAGCACGCCATCTCTCAAAGTAGAATCCAACAGTCAATACAGCTGGCATGTATATCATGCAGAAACCAATACCTGCAAAAAAATAAAAAGTTGCAGTTACATGAGTTGAAGCAAATTCTCCAGAAATACCTCCATAAATTGAGACTGCCAATTTAATATTTCTGTAAAATTAGTTCACAGAATTGTATCTAATATAAGTTTTCTCACCAAAGTCAAATTTAAAGTCGTATGTTTCTAATTCAAGTTTACTTTCTTCAAAATTCCAGTTCGCTCGAGAATAGAAGTATTTAAAGTTAGTAGAAAATTACCCATCGATGGCGAATATTTTTTTAAATTTGAGTCAACAAGACAACAAAGTTGTGATGCTCATAAAAACATAAAACTACTTTATATTTTTATTTATTTATCTAAAATAAATAAAGTAGAGACATGACTGTGTTCTGTTGGAATCTGAAAGTAAATATTTTCCCAGAAAAGGTCCGAACGTACGAAGAACAGATAAGGCGTCAAACGTTAATGTATGACTGTATGTGAACGCACCTCCAATTACCCCGTAAACCAGATAGAGGTATTCGACGCTGGTGGCGAAATACGACAGCGCGAACGCCACGCTCGATATGATGCTGCCCGCGATCGTCACTGCACGGAAACCGTACCTGTTGGATAACAGTCACTAAACTAAGGATTACTGACATTAAAAATGAATAAAATGCTTATGTTAAACTATCTGTGCCCCGCGGTTTAACCCGCATTAATTTGTGGAAAAAACTAACTAGTAAAATATATGATGTAATAGCCTTCCTTGATAAATGGACTATCAAACACAAAAATATGTTTTCAACTCGACCCAGTAGTTCCTAAGATTAACGTGTTCAACCAAACAAACAAACTCTTCAGCTTTATAATATTAGTATAGATTTTGCTAGTGATAATTATAAATTATCGATATAGGCAGACGCAAACTTTATAAAGTTTTCGGAACTGAGTGTCAGCACTTAGTACATTTTATTTCTATACCCTTAACTTAACCCTTCAAATTACTAGAGATCCAGGCTTTTATAGTTGTTATCCTGATGTGACTTACTTGTTCGCTAAGGCTGACACGAAGGGTCCCGCCACAAGATAAAAGCCAGCCAGGATGGAGTTGATAGGCGCCACTTGCCCCTCCGTTGCCTGATAAATAAAGAATAACTTATAAGTAATTATTTAGTTTCTTCATCTTACCCCATATTGCATATTAAAAAATTAAAACTAACTGAGAAACTGAGAAACAAGCCTAACTCTACAAGGCTTGACTCTACATGTTGATAATTGTCTACAAACTCTTCATCTTTGTTAACAATTATAAGAAATTACATATACAAAAAACTTTTAAATATCATGTTTTAAAAAGAAAATTAAGTACGTCGTTTATTCTTTTGTTTGTACTGATTTGAGTTATTTTTGACCGACTTCAAAAAAAGGAGGAGGTTCTCAATTCGACTGTAGTTACCTCAGAACTTTCGACTGTTTGAACCGATTTTGATAATTATTTTTTTAATCGAAAGCTGGTTGTCATGTGGTCCCACTTTTTGAACTGCATTAAGTATGTGCGCGACAAATGGACGCCATCACGCCAACGTATTTCGATGATTCTTTTTTTATTGGAAAGGATGTACTTCATTTGAAGTCGGTTTTTTTGTCAAAATTTTAGATTATTAAAATATTTAAACATTGCAGGGCACCCTATATTACGAGTAGCATGGAAATACAGAATACTCTAGATTCGATTTCTGTTTTTTTTTCTGTTTCTGTTTACTACTGGGCAAGAATCAAACCCATGACCAAACCACGAACTGATAAGAGTTAGTACAAATCAGGACCATCTTACTTATTTGCATGCGGTTTTAATTAAAATTTAACGAAAAAAAACCTTCTCATTTTCATACAATATCTACTTAATACTGGAGTAATAATAATAATAAAACTATACATGATAAATTAATTATACACATTTATAAAATGCTAATAAATTCTGGTTCATAGGTCAAACGTAGATAATTAAATTGAATCGTAAAAGGTGGAAGTTTATTTCAAGCATACATTTTTAGTTTTTGACATTTCCGTGTTTAAATTCTATGTCGTAATTTTTATGGAAATAGCCAACGAGTCATTTGATGGTAAGTGATTATCGTCGCCCATTGTTCCTCAATTAAACCTTAGACATCCCCGATGCGTTGCCGGCCGTAAAGGAATTATTTACAGGTCTCCGGTTAGTAAATGTTTATTGTGTTTAACTATTGCATATTTAAATAGATTTGTTTTTAAGAGACATTCAAAGCTTCAAGCAAGGATTTGACTGGTATTTTATCCGACTTCAAAAAAGGAGGAGGTATTCATATCGACTGCTTTTTTATTATTTATGTTACCTCACACTTTAGACTGGGTTTTTGATGATTATCTGTTTAATCAAAAGATAGTACTTGTCATGTGGTTGCACTTTTTGAGCGAGATCTGACGAGCAGTTTTTGAGTTGTATCCCTAATTTTGAAGTCGGTTATTTATTGTCAAGAATTATTTATTGAAATAGCCGACATGACATACGAGCTGACGATCCACCTAATGGTAAGTGGCTAACGTTGCCCATGGACGTCAGCGACACCAAAAGGATCACTGATGCGTTGCTGGCCAAGAAAGTGAGAACAAAAAGAAAGAAAGAACAGCGACAGTAAACTCTAAATTAATTACAACAAATTGTACGTGATCGTAGAAGTGTCTAGTTAAACTATAATAACAAGGACAAAAAAAATATGACACAAAATGGAAGTGACAGTTCTCAGTAATTGAAGTTTTATTTCCTCTCATCAGTAACCTGATTGACCCAGTAGCCTTCATAGCTGACAATGATATGTACGTACGTATTATAAACGGTCGTATGAATCTGTTCTCCGACACAATTAAAAATATATAATATCTTTGGTAGTATACTTTATTAGTGACAGTTGAACTCCAAAATAATTTATCGACCTTGTTATTAATTTTCAAGGTTTTATAGTAGGTAATGGCGAAGTAATAACAGTGTCTTTACAAGTTTCAAACTTTTTTAGATTTATTTCACTATTCTACTCTACTGGGACTAGCAGTAAGTGCTGTCTGTAACTGCGTAGGAAAACAAGCGGTAAGAAACTTCTCAGTAGTTTCTTACCGCTTGTTCTCACCGAATGGGTTTGTTGAATAAACGTCGTAGCTTGATTTTGGATAGTGTTCGTAAAAACTAAGTTCGACTAAATTTTTAATTCATTTGAGTCTTGATAGATTACAATTTCTTACAGTAACTACACTAATTACCTTCTAAATAGAGGTAATTTAATCGAAACCGGATTGCCATTTATGTTGTTTGGCGCACGAAATCAGAGGCTATCAAAATTGACGCAGTTACGCTTTATAATTGTTCACCACTTTATATTGTAGCTTTAAATAGATGTAAAATTAGTTAGGATAGGACCAACTGCTCTAGATTTCAATTCCATTTCAAAGTCACTGTCACTAATATATACGTAAAAAACTAAACACAAATGGCGACACTGAGTTCTCTCTCAAGGTTTTTTTTATATAAGAATAGTTATATTTTTACAACTTTTGATTATTTTTAACATAAAGCATAGATATATCGCACATAAGTAACGAGTAACTCGCGCAGTAAGTTGCCCCAGATTCGATTCTCAGACAGAGCGGACATTTTATGACAGGTATTTAATTTAATCCGGTCATGTAATTCATAATATTTAATTTGTTCTGATGCCACCCGCGATACGGCATCCGAGTGTGTGAGTGGCTGTTTATTTATTTACATGTGTGAATGATACTCTCACACCAACAACCAGAACACACAGGTTGACAATGCCATTGTGTTGTGTATGAAAGATGTTACTATCAAGTAAATAATTGTATGCTCATCAGTTGTAATGTCAACGCGGCATAGTCAGCATAATAATAAGGCAAGTGCGCGTGCGCGTTGCCACCCAATGATGTTTAAATAAATATAGATACGTTATGCCCTTACAAATCAACCGAAAAATCTGTTCCGATGTCCGCAAGGCACGCTTTATTGCTTGATCGCACGTCTTTATCGCTCTCGCGTCAAAACTCCATCGCTATCTCTTTCTTGACCTGAATAAGAGTTCCCAATTGAGAACTTTTTGAGTCACACAACGCGCGCGCTTATGACATAATTATCTGCCTCCTTTTAATATATAATATCATTGTTGCCACCGATGTTAACGGAAGCGTGTTACGTTAACGCCTTGGTGAGCTTGAATTAGACAAGTTTATAATAATGTGTGTATGAAGATACAAACAGTCTGAGTCTGGCTTTATGTGCATGCCTGTCCAACACAGCCACAGTAGATTTTAAGTTTACTAAACGGGACAAACTGTGCAAACGTTGCAGACTGTGCAGGCTGTGCAGACGGTGGAAACTGAAGTAGAAGGCTGGGACTACAACCATATTATTAAACGCTTTTATTTAGTTTCACTTCGGAGCATCAAAACATCAAACTCAATATTATGATCAAAATGCTACTCTATTTACACGGCAATAAGGTAAACGCTTCCCGCATCAAAAAATCAAATCTTGTAACGTTAATTTGAATGACTTCCCTTTAATGAAAATTGATGAAATTTGGCAGACATGTGTATTTCCGATGACAATACACGAAAATCAAAAAAAAAATTGAAATAAAAGCGTTTAAAAAAAATTTTTTTTCATTTCACTTATTATATTTGTACATTTTAATAATCTATACTAATATTATAAAGGGGAAAGATTTTATTGTATGTTTGCATTGAATAGGCTCCGAAACTACCGAACCGATTTGAAAAATTCTTTCACTGTTGGGAAGCTACACTATCCCCGGGTGACATAGGCTATATTATAATTTTTTTTTACTATTTTTCCCGAAGCGAAGCGAGGGCGATTTCCTAGTTTAAATTAAAAAATTGGAAATTGGGACTTAGAGGAACGTAGAGTTCAGTAGCAAGTTACCGTCTAAAGATAAAGATAAACTTATATCTACCCGGTCTCATTTCAGTGCCAAGGAGTTAATTTATCTAAATTACGATTATACATTACGAATGACGTTGTAATTTAACTCTGTGTGCTTTATGTCTACGTAGAAACATGTACCGTAATCGCTAACTTGTTATGTCTAGACTCAATTAACTTCGCAGCCGCGAAAAGGTTGCATGGTGTACAGTAGCTGATTAGACTTTGAAACTTATGCCTACATAATAGAGATTAGTTTCGCTTACTTAATTACTCGTATTTTTACCTTCACGAAGCTTATTGTATATAAGGGAGTCTATGCCAAAGGCGCCGTATCGGCGGTGACAGTTGCAGTTAAGATTTATTTTTTATACTTATTTTTGGAATAAAAATCGGTACTGAAGCGCAATATTTCACTCCATGGACGTACTTGTAGCTATAATTAGCACGGATCCATTGAAAATGCAAGAAATTAATAATTTCCCATCATTCAATCATAATATTTTTTTTCATTTATACTTAATTTATATTCTTACATAAAAGTAGACAACATAATTTGTGCAATGGGATCACCGAAACGTTAAAAATCCAAGGAAAATTAATAAAAAATAACTTTTAACTGCAACAAACATAACATAGGTTTTAACATATTACGGAAAATTTTAGAGAAAAAAGTGTTATCCTTCAAGAAAACAAGAAGAGAGAGATGCTTGAATTTAAAAATATACCTACCTATTAGGTATAAGTAATACCTATATAATTATGTTATACCGTATAACCCTATACATATTTAAAAGTTGCTTAATCTAACCAAAACAAAGGGCCCGGCAAACCTGACAACGGTTGGTGTGTAAACCTCCTTACCCTTGGAAATTCCTATTTACTTTGGCCATGATGCTTGCAGTGGCCTCTCGGTAGGTCATCCGCAGATTGTTGGTATAACGGACTTCTAACTACTTCGGTTGTATGTACGGAATGTCAAGAAGGCCCTTAGCAAACGATTAACATTCTAGGCTCCTCATTACTTCGAGAATAATTAGTTGAATTTTATTGTCACTGAGAATTTTGCAGAAATATAGGTACCTACCTATACCGTGCGCTTCATACCTCAATGACCAATCGTCATTCATTTAATAATAATTGTATTATAAGGTAGTAGAGTCATTCGGGGTAACCATGCGCAGTGGGTAAGTAAGCGCACCGTGTATATCTCCTGAAAGAGGTGCGGGGGAGAGGTGGTTCTTTTGGGTGAAACACGGACGCCGGAGAGGCAAACTAGTTGTGACATGATATTGCGCCGCGTGACGTTTTATTTAGTTATTGTCCATAATTAACTAAATTTCTTACTTTTATTCACAATTTTTGGCATTTTGGAAACTCGTGTCGTATCCATGTTTTCGATCCTTTAATGGTAAGTCATATTTTGCTTGATAATAAGCTTATTCTAGTAGATTTGTGAAAAATAATATTGAGGTTATGTTCGTTGCCTAAACCTGTATCAACATTTATTTGTATTTTGGCTTCCTGGGGAAAGTGTGCGCAGGTAAGTGTGCGCATGCGTACACTTACCTGCACATGAGAAAAATTTTAGATGGCATAATGTCTTAGTAATAATAAAATTCAAATTACACCTGTTGAAGGTGCTTATATATTTTGATTTTTTATGTTGCAGTGTTGATCATCATGCCGCGAACTTAAATTAGGAAAAAACCTGAACTAGCACCAGTGACAGAACAAAAAATTGCTAGGGCTAAACAACTTATCCGAAATGGAAAAAGTAAGCGAGCTGCTGCTACTGCCATAGGCTTAAGTGAATCATGTCTGCGCAAGAGGCTTAAAATGGATAAAGCCGCAGATTAAATGGGTCGTTTTAAGCCAACATTCAATAATGAACAAGATTCCTTCACTAAATAAGTACTGGCTGTGGCGACAATCGCAGTTGATTTCCAAAAATTTAATGATAAAAAATAATAGTCGTTTATTTATATAGAAAGTTTATTTTTGTTGGTCGTAAAAAATACTTTTAATCAGATTGTTCTTAGTTATCTCTATTTAATTAAAAAATAATTTTACTTGATAAGGTTTAATCTGACTGAACTCTGTGATTGAGATAAAAATATATTTTAAAAAATGAAGACTGAATTAATAGTAGGATATTCCAGAAAATATTGTTACAAAAATAATGTGTTTTGTAATTATTTGTGTATTTTATTGAGGAATGCGTTTACTTACCCCATACGCGTTCACTTACCCCATAGGGATGCGCACGGTTACCCGCAATATGGGTCAAGTGAACGCATTCCGATTTTTTCTCTTTAATTGTTTGTTGCAAAAAGAATTACTTTAAATTTGTTTCATTTTTTATTTCTATTTATAGACTAATAAATGCTCTTTTTAAAGATAAATTTTTTATTTCTTTAGCTTTAATATTTAAGACACAGTATCGTATTAAAGGCAAAAGTGCGCACAGTTGCCCCGAATGACTCTACACTATAAAATTTAAAAATAAAAAACTGCCTGCTATCAAAAAACCTATCATGTTATACCTATCTTTTTGAAATCCTTATGGTGAGCTTTTTAATTTGATACCCTATTGCATTATTCCATTTATTTTTATTTTTTGATACTTCAAACAATGGCATCTTACAGCTACCATATTTGTTTTTTTTTTTAATCTCAATTATCTAAGAACACTTGGGTTATCAAGCCTCTAATCTAATAATTTAACGATATCTTAATTAATTAAATCCATTCAGCGGTTTGGAAGATACGAGGTAATAAAGAATATTACATGCATGTATACAAACATACATACATAGTACATACAGTGCCAGATTTATATTTTTTATCAGTGTAGGCCAATTTATTTCCGCCGCCCCATGTACCTTTCTAAAATAATAATATTCCATTCATAGTAAGGAAAGCACTGAATTAGTCACTAAAAAAGTGCGTAAAAAAACAAGAGTTACAAGTTTTTACGGCACTTTTTAATAGCAAAATCATCTATAATATCATCTTCTGAAATTTGCCGCCCCTAGGACGCTGCCGCCCCTAGGCCGCGGTCTATAAGGCCTATTGACAAATCCGGGACTGAGTACATACAAGATACGCGCGAAAACCCTTCCTGGCAATCGGGGAAATACCTAGTAATCGATCTAAATAGTCCCACAAAAACAAACCATTAGTGTTTCCTGTAGAGCAGATGCCATGATTTGTCATGGCAGATGGCAGCGTGAATATTAATTATATTATAACTAGCTTAAGTTTACTTAATACATTTAAAAATTATATAATGATATTCAGAACAAATAAGTTTTAACGTCGCTTTATCTTTCAATAAATGTTAGGACCCGTCATATAGCTAACGGAAGGAAAATAAATTATAAAAAACAGTCGTTAATATCTAACTAGGTTACATTACATACAATAATATCATAAAATATGTATTATATTTACTATTTAAATTATTCGTATGTGCGCGCTATTCATGCAATCCTACTCGAAAAAATGTGTGAAAGAAAACACTCGTTGGATTTTTATAATATTATGTTTTTAAAGTGCTGAGAATTAATCTGTTTTGCATCCACTTCCATTAAGCCGGAGTCAAAAAAATGGAATACTTATAAAAATACATCTAGACACAAAGTTATAAACATGAAAAGCATCTACTCATGTGATAGAAAATTATATTAATCTCACTGAAAGTTCAAAGCGTACCGTTACTAAGCTTTCCATTATTAATCCACAGTAGAGTTGTTTGCTTACTTTGTAAACAAAGTAACAAAACTTAGTAAACTTTACTACCTCGAACAACACGTGCTTAAACAGAGGTGTGAGTGCGGTTAAAAATACACTACAATTTCTTGAAGGTCTTCAAATGCCTTTCGTCGGTAATTGCTTTTGATTTCCTGAACCTGCGTCGTTCAAGTTTAATATTAGTATGCAATGCAATGCAAGCGTGATAATAGTAGGATGATAATGACATTAATGTTATTTTAATATCATGTAAATAAATTTTGTAATACTAAATATAAATTTGCACACCATCAACATGGTACATTGTGAACTGCACAAGAACTAAAAATTAAGACCTCTATTGTAACCACAATCGTTGCAAATAAAATATTCATTCATTCATTCATTCATTCATTCATTCATTCATTCATTCATTCATTCATTCATTCATTCATTCAATGCAAATTGCGTGTTGTTTATAAGTAAATAAGATAAAATGGTTATCTCGCCTGTCACAAGTTGAAGTAAACACTGATTGATTTTATGATTCATGAGATGTTGTTACTTTACTCAAAAACTTAGTAAAACTTGTAGTTATGCCTCTGATAATGTGCTCCTAAAATCCGTAAATGGGTTGTAGTGACTTCCTTAATTACTGTAGATTGATTTAATGATTCAAGAGATGTTGTTACTTTACTCAAAAACTTAGTAAAACTTGTAGTTATGCCTCTGATCTGCGTTCATAAAATCTGTATATAGGTTGAAGTTCTGACTTCCTTAATTACCTACTGTTGTTTACTTTGAAAAGCTTGTAAAATGTAGCAAACACTAGAAATTATCAGCCAATTCATAAAAAAAATACTATTTTTGTAACGAAGACGAAACTCGGTCACTAGGATAAGTAATGTAATTACGAATTAGTGTTGTTTCTCGGAGATTTCTAACACGTTTACTATTGAAATAGCTGGCTCATTTACAAATAATGTGTAGTGACACAGAATATGCTTGAGAAGCGTGTGATAAATACTTTTAATTTTCTGTTAGTGTTCCGTTGATACGATAGCAAATCTCATAATAAGGTAAAGTAAGGTAAGTTAGGTGAGTAATTCTGGCCATCCGTTTGAGTTTGATGGCATACTCTATTTTAATGGAATCTAAGCATGATTTTACGCTGATTTTGTTGGTTAAAAAAATAAAAAAAATATATGAAGTACCTAGGCATCATAAATCAGAATGACCCAAATAATAAGGAGTTATTAACTCCATTTTGTTTTATTGTCAGCACCGCGTCCAGGATGCCTTTGGTGAGTGGTTAAGCAGACCAACTTGGTATTAAAAAAAAATTAATAAACGTACAATTTTTTTTTTATTTAAAAATACTTTATTGCTTTTAGACAAGATGTAGATATACATAATTATGCGTAAAGTAGGTTAAAAAACCAATAGATAGCCGATAGCTTACGTTTTGCATTGATTACAAACTGTTGTTCTAATAATATATGTAGGTATGTACAAGCGATGTTGTTGTCACAGCCGACTATAAATTTTTGCTAGAGTTTTGGCAATAATCCAGTGGTTGCTAATTGTTGTAGCCGACGACGAAACGTTTATTTTAGAAACAATGCGTTATCTATCATTAGAAAGGTCGATGCAACTAGCGCACGTGAAATTGCAGTTAATGTTACTAAAATAATTTTATTTATTTTAAAATCCGTATTCTGTTTGTGGTATTTATTTTTTAAAGCGACATGTTTTCTCTATCATTAGAGAATTCTAAATGTCTAGACTGCTCTGAACCGAAATAACTTTTTCGTACCTATACTTTTTTTAAAGCATTGTACTTAATATCAGAAAAAAATATTATTTTTAGCGTAACTGCAATTTTAATCACTCAACAAACGCTTAATAACGCAGCTTAATACGTTTCAATAAATCAATTAATCATATTAATTCAGTAATCATCAATCAATTTATAATTGAATCAATCAATCAATTAATAATAATTTGAGACATTAAAGTAGTAATTGAAAATAATAATAACAAAAAAATATAAGTAGGATAGTGTCATTAAGATCGTCTACGATTCTATCAAAGCTCAGAGCCTCAGACCAATTATATGAAAATAAAAGGAAAAATAGTCAACTAAATCAGTCAATGCTGATTCACCGAGAGCTATAACCACGACAATTAGCTATTAAAGTCGATTCGTAACGATACGGATCGCTAACGATACAGATCGAAAATGCAATAATGGCGTCCTGAGGTCGATACCGTGCGTTGAACCCACCATGGATACTCTCTATGCATTTCCTTTCGGTGGGTTACCTACTTTACTATCCTCAAGTCTGGGCCCAGGAATGAAATCCACAAACATGAGGCAAAGTAAGGAATTGTAGATGAAGAAACTATAATTCAAACAATTACTTTTGTTGGCTAAAAACAGGACAATATTTATTTAATGTCGGTCTTACTTTATAAATTGGAACAATTTCGGCATACAGTATTCAAATAGGTAGAGTGTATTAATATAATAGCATTTTAGCACAGGTCACCTACCTATGGGTATAGCGTGATTTTTTCACAAGAGCAGTTTAATTTCATGAAAAAAGAGTAATTGCTTGACAAAACTATTCATATTAGGACAGGTATGCAGTAATACAAATAACCACAAAATTGTAAAAAAAAACAGTTTCTTCTTTCTTGCTTATAAAAAATTCTACGTATGGAACAACCATGCAATTTTTAAAAATATGTTTCGAATTCATGTTTCTATAGCTAAAAAAATACAGTCGAATTGAGAACCTCCTCCTTTTTTGAAGTCGGTTAAACATGACGACTTATCAAATAATTTGGACGAGCTAAAGTCTGGTTTTGTGCAAACGAAATAAGTAATTACTTTTTTTGCGCGCTACTCACTGACAAGTTTCTAATTCGTATTTAATGACTAGCTCAATTTGCATTAATATAATTCCAGAACATTCCAGTTAAGTTGACCGACCAGAGACCAAAAAAGATTACGAACATTGACATTGCAAGGACATAGTTTTTTTATGTTAATATCATTTAAAGATTTTATTTTGCCATTTAAAGCGAAATGACAAGAACACGTCACATAAAATCGACCGATTTGAATATTGATTCACTCAGATAACTAAGTTAGGGGATTTTGAATGAAAATAAATAAGTTACCAAATCGCACTGCAAACCCTTTTATTGTTCATTGCTGCAGTCATTTAAATACAAGAAACCTAGTGCTTCTTGTATTTATTGGGTTGCAGTGGATGAGTCATTTCTACGCAACGTTGGATTGCGTACGCAGCATAAACGTAATACCATATTTACAAACATTACTTGCAACCGTTTTCAATGTAAATCATACGGAAATAATGATTGCAAGGTAAACCGGAACTATGTAGATGTAATAAAAATTAATAAAAGCTTGTTAATTATTTATTGATAATCCTGGTGATAGGTTCACCCTGAAGTAGGGCGTATTCGTCGTAAAGTGACGCTGAGCAGTAAATGATGTGGTGTAATTTATTACCATCAATACTTCTTTGGCTTCGCTAGACTGGGACGTCTTTCACACAGCAATTTGTGCATTAAATTGGCTTGTAAATCAAACCTTTATCCATATTCATTATCTAATATTTATAGCGATCACCACCTAAGTCTCTATTACCTACAAATACCTAGTTTCATCAATATGCAAAGTAATACGATAGAGAACCTTCGACAGATTTATACAAGACTGCATAGAAATTTACATACATATTTTTAACCTACTAGGATGATTTGAATAACTTTTTCTGAGCACCTCCCAGACAAATACACCACAAAACGATTGATAACTTTATTTGAATACTAAACCTGCAGGCAGTCTAATCGACTCAACAAAACAAGTCGACAATTGTGTCAATATTACTCAATATCATCTGAATATGTCATGTTGTTCAGAAGTTACGCAATCAATAACAGACGCACCATCAATTATTATGTAGAACATTATCATAAAAAATACTAATTTCCTTCTGATCACTTTCATAGATCGATAAGGTCACTAAACTAGAATGTCTGACTGACTGTGCTCAATGAATGAACGCTGTCCGATACCTCGCAAGTCTCGCGACGTGAAGGCCTTGGCCTTAACATTATGGAAATCGCAGATGGCTGCATTGTTCCGATCGAGTTGTGGTTGTATTTTATTATAATTTGCAATAAACAGAGTAAACTGTATTTCATATTCAGACTGGATGAATACGACTGGCTGAAAAAATAAAACAGATTTCCGCGTTTAAAATGTGCTGTTTAAACATTTTAAATTCCGGACACCAACAATTAACTAAATCATCAAAGGAAAATTTAAAATTTAAGCAATTTTTTTGTACAATGGTTTTGATTTCCACTAGGTAATACCCTATACGAAAACGGGGACAAAAACCTATCCATCCAGGTTATTGAAATTTGAAAAACACGGCGCGATGCCGAAAGAATAAAAAAATATAAACATTACGCATTGAAGTATTATTACTAGCGTATAGAACCGACATCGCGAACACACACCATGTACGTCCCAATGAATTGCCGCCACGTCGCTTCAATCTTCAATGGATTCGTTGGATTTTGAAAGGAGAACCGGGGCTCAATTTTGAAAATGGAACCTCCCGGGCGGGACACACATTTTGTTCGAGATGTCTGTTCTATGACATTATACTTCAATGACATTACGTAATATGACTGTGTTTGAAACAAAAATATCTACGATAAGTTAAATTAAAATCTTATCGTTTTAAAACGGGGGCACGGTTCTGACGCAAACGAAATCGCCCGCACGACGCATGGCATGGACGTAGGGAGGCGCATAGTTAACTTATACACAATGTGAGGCGTCGCGCGCCTCGCGCCTTGCGACTTGCGAGGGTGTGGTCTCCGTCTGTTACCATCTAAACTAAAAATAGAATCCTCATGCATATGCGCACCACACTAAAGTAAAAATACTATTTTCCTTAACTGCCGAGAAAATAAGCCTATTTCTTCAAATATCTGATAATAAAACAGATCTATTTATCTGAATCCAAATACAGTTATTACCAAAGATATCTTATTACCTAAATTTAAATAAAAAACTGGTTTGTCGAAAAGTTTTGAGATGGAATGAGTAACAAACGTCTTGAGTACATCGTTCTAAATGAATGAATTATTTTAGTTCTCGACGTATTGTATTATCACGCACGTCGTGTGTCGAGTTCGCAACGCATCATGGCGCCACGCCAGTATGTATGTTATCCGTTGTTAATAGGGCTGCCATTACCTAAGCAACGGCAACGCGCACCGGCAATTAAAATAAATAAGAATATTTTAAATAATCATTGTTCTCTTCTTCAGACATCATTATACTACAAATTTTTACAAGGAAATAGCAGACATCATGATTTATACATTAGTTTTTGTAATCTTTTAAGGCATATTAAAATTCAACTTCCGTATATCTGTGTCTACAAAACTCGGAAAGTAGTTGATGGTTTGACTTCTTTTGGTCAATAATTTAACAATATTTTGAATATATTTTATTCCTAAATTCCCATGAAAATGGGAAATCAGAACCGTTTGAAATTTACTTAGTTACAATAATTATGGCATAGTTGTTGTTTACATTACTGTTGATTTATTTATTTATTTATTTATTTATTTATAAGCTTTATTGTAAAACCTACAAGTTAGGCTTACAAAGGGCGGACTTAATGCCATGGGGCACTCTCTCCCAGTCAACCCATGGTGTAGGTGAGAAGGTGTGGTAGGCGGTAACAATAATTATTGGACGGGATAATATGCTGTAATAATACATAATAATAATAATGATAAAATGTGTACATAATTATAAATTTATTATTTCAATACTTGCTCTAGTGATTCTAGTGATTTAGTGTGACTGTTGTAACAATTGAAAAAAAAAACTTAAGACTGGACGATTGCGAAGCGTTACCTATTTTATAATTAGCCTAATAGCCTCTTTTGACCTGAATATCATATACAGTAATACTGATTCAAAGAAACCCACGTGCTCTACATGCCACATAATTATGTCCTCATTAGATTCTAGTTCCTAGCCTATTTCAGTGCCCCATTCCATATTCACTCTTTCATAGACGCATGATTTACAGTCAGTACTCAGTAGGAATTTTCATCTCTGATTCGAGATCACCCTACTACTATAATTATAGTATATTTGTTGTCCGAGTGACAAGTTACGCGCCAGATATTTCGTCAGATAATTTGTCACGTGACTCACGTGTCTATTGAGCAGCGAGCCTTACAATTGATAGCATTATTACCTAACTGATATAAAGACAAGACGTGAAAATATAACATTTTAATGGTAAATGCTTTCGTCATACAAATAAATAAATATGTTACAACAAGTGGTCTTATAAAAATATTTCTTATAGACACCTTCAGAGTGCGGTATAAATATAGAAGTCTAGAGGCGTGTACCAATTGGAAATTGAGTAAATGTCAGGTCAGGTTCATTGTCAGGTTTTAAAAACTGGTTTTAAGATAAAGCGTAGTGACAACTTGCTTTATCTGACTAGTGGTTTGAATATCGGTCTCTGGCATGCTCCCTGAATTCAACGTTACATGTCATATATTTAAATACATATTAGAAAGTAATGAATATGACTTGTTTGCTTGCAAATAATAAACTCTTACACACTAAAGGTCGTAGCTGACTTATACGACACCGCTCCCATCCAACCGAAGTATGAGAATTCAAATATAAACTTAAAATCGTGCTCTGTAGGTACAACTATTGAGTGGCAAGGTTGCGGTTAGCTTTCTTCCCGCGCGCGGGCTGCTAATTTTTGTTGTTACTGTAAAGTGCACCTACAGAGCACGATTTTAAGTTTATATTTGAATTCTCATACTTCGGTTGGATGGGAGCGGTGTCGTATAAGTCAGCTACGACCTTAAGTCCAGAAAAGGATGCCCTGTGTCGCTATAATAAGACATACATAAATAACACCCACGATCCGAGAGCATACAAATTACAATTGTATCATAAGTATCTGCTGTGCGTAATCGAACCCAGAACCTCTCGCTTCGCAGGCAGGGACACGACTAGCATACAGCCTACACGGTCGTAAAAACTGTGTAAAGCCTTCTGCTTTAGCCTATTTTGGAACGAAATGAAGAAAGAAGAAGAGAAGAACAAAAGCTAAGAACTTACCCCGAACTCCTCTCTGATTGGAGCAGTGATGAAGGATCCGGAGAAGATGATGCCATCGACGAGGAAGTTGCACATGAAGGACGCTGCAGCCACCACCCAGCCCCATCCTCCATCTGGCGGTACTGCCTGTTACATAAACAAATTGATCAATACACTACAATACTGTGATGTTCTAATGTAATGCGCCTGAGCCGACATAATATGGCGCCATACTTCAAGTCCGGAATCATCCGACTTCCTATACTGAATGTTTTGAACATAATCCTAATAATATTAGTTTTGAGTTGTATTTGTTTGTTGCTCTTTCACGCAAAAACTACTGAACATATTTTAATGAAGTTTAGCACACAGATAGACCATGATCTGGAATAAGATATTAAGTAGTTATTATTTTGGAAAACTCGGGCAAAGCAAGCCGCGGCAGAGCGCTAGTAAACTATAAAGTATGTGATACTTTACGCAATCTTCGAATTTCACATCGCCTACGACGTCGATAGAGCTTGTCGATAAAATTACAAAGTCAGGCATGTGTTGTAATGCCTGGTCGCAGTGGCCGGAATAGCCCTTGGGATAACTGTCCCAAACCCGATAACTATCCCAAATAATATGCTATGAAGCGATAGTTCAATTTACTTAATTTATTTCTCGATGTTTACATTAGGCTTGTTTTCTTAGCCTTGACATAAAGCTTGACACCGTGCTTGACACGGTTAAGTTTTGAACCACAGATAAACTCTGTTCTAACGTCATCTCGTCTTTTATTTATTTTTGATCCTTGAGAAGAAAATAAGGTATAAAATATATTATATGCTAAGCAGTGCCAGTTGTTCCGTCACGGGACTCAAAGGGACTAGTGGGATAGACCCGTCAGTTTCAAGATCTGTCTTAGTTGTCACATTGTGCCCCTCTTTTATAACGGTCATCCATTCCCGTGTCTAAGTTCAGAAAGTTTATTAAAATTACATGTAATTCACGTTTAATCTAGGATATATACTAATTATTTTTGTTCCCGTGTTCCTACAAACTAAATCGGAATTATACAATTACTAGCTGACCCGGTGAGCTTCGTATCGCCTAATAATTCCTAATAACCTCTCTCTTTCCCGCTCCCACTCTCTCCCTTTAAGTTAATTTTGGTTTGTAACTATAAGCTTACATGCTCGTATTAATTTTCACATTTCTGAGTTTCAAAATAACGAAGTTTCGTATAAACTTACATCCCCTGTTTTTCCCCTCCCCCTAACCCCTATAAACTTAAATTCATACTTACAACTCTGAAACTGACGAAGTTGGTTTGTATGAAAGTGACTTCCAACCCTATTTTTACCCCTTAGGAGATGAATTTCCAAAAATCCGATAGCTTATGACACTCACAAATAATGTGTCTTTTGGTTAAAAAAATTCAAAATCGGTTCAGTACATCCAGAGATTACCCTTTTGTCTCTGTATTCCGTGGATCACCGCCTACAACCTCACAAACTCATAAACTTTACCTTTTTATAATATTAGCATAGATTTCATCTTACATAATTTAAACGAATACAGAAAATTTATTGACCTATGATAATATTGAGTCTTAAATATACATATTTATAAACATTTGGGGATTTTCCTTTCCTTTTCATTCCTAAAAAGTGGTGACAGGTGGCAAAATAATTTCATAATAATTAATTATTCATGCCCTATAAATCAATAGGCACTTGAAATAAAACTTGTTATTTTATTTAAGTTCTGCATTTAATTATTTTAAATTCGCAGTAACATAACGTGGTAATTAAATATAATAAAAATAACATTTTATTAATTAGCTAGCAATTATCAGAAAAGTACGATTTGACCTTGTGTTATGACTTATGAGGTTATGACACGATGTGGTGTTGCCACGTAATAATATAATTATTTTTATCCAATATCCCCCGTCGTTTGATGTTTGGCTATTAGTGGACTACTATCACATTACACGTAGGTATTATCTAGATTAAAATTACTGGGTAGTTTCTTTATGTCCAATTATAGCCAAATTATTAATCATTATTTTACTGCCTTTAAATCGTTATCGGGTCACTATAGAGCATGAGTCTCTTGCGTTTTTTTCTCCCCTATCCTAATTCTAAAATAGAAAAAATGCCTTCAAGTACATATTATACGTAAAAAAGAGGCCTTCAACAAGCCTTGTCTGCTGCTGTCTAACAATAACACTGATTCAATTCTTTCTGCAAGACAAGCTATGGAATTAAAAAATTTTGACGGTAGCAGCACAAAATAGAAAAATGTGTGGAAACGGTCACCAATTTTATTCGCGACCGCGCCCAACCCTACTCTATCTCTAATTTCTATCTTTATCTATCACTTGCGTTTTACAAAAGCTGTGTTAGTACATTAGGTTAAAAAAAAGGCTGAGTCTATTAATACGGGTGCTGTACGAACAATTTATAATTATTTATACGGTTACCGTTAAACGGACGAATAAAATAACTTTAGTCGTCCGTAAATTATTATCGTTACGTGACTTTTGCAAAGCGGGTGGCTTCACCCACACAATTAACATCATGATAATAGATAGGGCTCTGTCACAGATGTCGCGGAACCTCGCTTCGCGAGGTCCCTTTTTCCATGAATAAAAACAGAAACCTAACTAACCTAACCTATCCATCAATTTGTCGGACGACTAAGTTATTTTACTTGTTCGATAGTGTTTAAGTATTTTTTATTTCGGATAGTCCGACAAATAATACATATTATTCATCCGTTTTACGTATCAATAGTCAAATATCAAAAAAAATTGAATAAATGTACGAATAAATATAATTTATTCGTCCAGTACCTGTACAAATAGTCACTTCGTAAAAAAAATTATTACATAATTGTGGAAAAGGGGAAAATTAAAATGATACTAAAGTTACATTATTTATAATTCGTAAGTGATGAGTATTATAGTAATTTTAACGTTTAACCCAAAATTTTACAGTTATCTGATTATTTATAAAAGCTGAGGTAAATGGACACACATTGAACTATAAATATAAAATCATGTAAGTTCCTAGAATCAGAATACTCCAACATAATGCATCCGTGAGAAATACTGCTGCCTTGTGAGCTGCTAGCCTGCTCCTCTGCCAGAATCTACTTGCAGCCATGATTCCTCACAAATCTCACAGCAGTAAAATCAATATGGTCGCAGCTATCTCTGCCGACGCTACTGTTATGGTTGCTAGTAAACAAGCACTGATCAACTTTTCCGTTATTCTCTTTAGCATTTTAATTCTTCTCTCATTCTTCTCTACTGCTGTCATTTTATGGGGATTATAAAACGTTAAACTCTTGTTGTGATACTTTTTTATTTTGTGAGCTTTCCTCTTTTTCAATACATTTTCTGTCATCCAGTCAAGATCATGATTTTATAGTATCAAAACTTGTTCCTACGCATACTGATCTCTTCTCGACTCCTGAGAATATACCATTCCAGTCAAAATTCCAGTGCTTACACTCAACTTTTTCGAAGGTACATATAACTATACAAATGTGATAACTGACGACAAAAACTATAACCGTCTTAGCGCATGTTGAATTCAAGATCATATCCAATTCCAAATTTTGAAGGAGGCATTTCGTTTTGTATTGCTATATTTATATTATTATTATATTTATTTATTTTTGTAATCTTTGTTATAACTGTGAATGTGAAACATTTTGATTGACGTTTAATATTTTATTGTTTTTTATTTCGTTGCGAAACAATGAAGTTGCCATGAATATTTTTATGTCAGTATAGCCTTCTTTTATAAAACTATATCTAGATATGTAAATAAAATTGAAGCGTTCGTCTGTCTGTTTGTCCCGGCTTATCTCTTGAATGGTTGAAACGATTTCAATGGGATTCACAGAAAGATGAGAAGATTAATAGGGCAATACGTAGACTACTTTTTATCCTGAAATTCCCACCACGGGTTAAAAACTCTCATGCGATTGAAGTCGCAGGCAAAGCTAGTTTTTAATATAAATTAAATAATTTATAAAACTGGGCAAGTGCGTGTCAAGCTACGCGCAATGTAGGGCTCCGAAGTAGTAAGTTACTATTACTAATACGCGTTAACTATAATATTTATGCTAACATAGCCGTGACTATTTTCCTCGTAAATTCATCGTATAAACTATTTTTGAGAATTTTTTCGCTTGTCCAACTCCAATCGTTTTAGCTGGCAGGGACCATTTAGGGGACACTTGACTCTAACTAAAATTAGCACTATAAAGTCAAATATTTTGCATACGGACCCCTTAATTCATAAATGGTCTTACAAGACCCATAATATTTTTGAAGGAACTTTTCAATGATACTATAGGGTACGCGACGAATAAATAATTCATCCTCACATTACCTGTAAGGGAGGTACCTGTTTTTCAATATTTTATTGTACGATTTTGGATTAATAAATATCTTATGTATGTATAAATACCAAATTACAGCTTCTAGCACTATGCTCGGTGCTATGCTTTGGAAAGACAAACGGACGGACAGATGGACATGATAAACTAAGATATAAGGGTTCCGATTTTACTTCGGAACCCTAAAAATTAAGTACAATGGCATATTATGTAACAAGTTATTGCATTGAACGCTAAGTGAATATTACGTTACAAAGAATCCGTACAAGTTGAAGAATGCGAGCATTGGATTCAATTTAATAAATTGTTTATGCTAATCGCGTGTCAGTGAATACTGTTTGTCTCATAATTATTGGTGAAACAATAAACTTATCTGTGAAACGTGGTGAAACTTCATCGTTGATCATTATTGAATCTTTCAATTTAATTAAGTACAATCATGTGTAATTAAGAACGAGTAACGATCTGGTGATTAAGTACTTCAAACAATTACTTGCATGAGATTTTACAAAAATGAAAGCAGTAATATTTATTGAACCATATTATTATCTAAATCTATAATCTAACTAACATTATAAAGCTGAAGAGTTTGTTAGGTTGAACGCGCTAATCTCAGGAACTACTGCTTCGAATCGAAAAATTATTTTTGTGTTTGATAGTCCATTTATCGAGGAAGGCTTTAGGCTATGTAACATCATATTTTAGTAGTTAGTTTTTTCCACAAATTAACGCGAGTGAAACCGCGAGGTACAGGTAGTATAATATAAATCTAATATCTATCTAAATATGTTGTATCTTACCAGAAATATTATATTTTTCAGACCTCTGATTGAGTGGTAGAGAGAGATTTTAAACCATCAGTCCGCCTTTTGTACCACTTTGAATTTGGTTTCATAAAATTTAAATAGCAACGATATAATCTATGCTAGGTACTACAAGGGTACTCACCAATGCCGCCTCGGGTTCCGATTCATCAGGAGAGTCACTCCGGCCCAGGCCGCTCTCGTCTGAGGATGGTGTCTCAAATGGACGTTCATCCGTGGCTACCCGCTGGACCATCGTACAATCTGATAAAAGAAGTACATCTTTAAGAGAATGCAAGACAAATTACTTTAACACGTCGGGGTCACCACTTTAACTCTGAGAGTATGTATATGTGATCTTCTGGGTGTAGTGTTATGATGATATGAAGTCTTCAGTTTTGTACATATTTTATTAGCGAGATGACAAGTTACATATAGTTACAATAGGATTAGAACGAGACTGAATCGATTGAGCGCTAGAGCCGAACTGTATACATATTTGGGAAGGTGCCGCAAATATATAGAATTTGAATAACAAAGATTATACAAGTAGGTACATTACAAACGGGCCTGGTGGTTAGTGATTACCGAGACCTATAGTCGTGAGGAACACCAGAGAAGTTGTCAATATAACACCAGCCTAACTTTTTTGTACATATTAAGCACCCCGTGTCGCATCGCGGGAATCTTCAGAATAAAACTTTAACTGTTCTCTGTACATCCTGAAGGTTGACTGGTAGAGAATGCTATTTAGCATTAAGTACGCCAATTGTACCACTCTTTGGGGTTCAATAAAGACTAAATAAAATAAATAAATAAAGCGCATTCAGAAGAAACAGAGATAAACACGTAAGTACAACCTGGTATATTATAGGGTCCATGGTTGTGACAAACTTATTTCATAACATCTTTTCATTGTTCCAAAAAATATATTGTAATTTTTATAAAAAATACTAGCTGACCGGACGAACTTCGTTTCGTCTAACAATCAATTAATGTAGTGATACTTTAACTAAGATTTTATAGTTTAACAAATCAGAGATCATTAAAATCGGTACAGCCGTTCTTAGCCTCTCCAACTCTCCCTCTTCCTCTCCATCTCCCTCTCCTTCTCCCTCTCCCTCTCCCTTACATTAATTAAGCTTAAGCTTACATATTATTATGTTTTCAGATTTCTAAGTTCTGCTAAGAAGAAAATAATTAAAGTACAAATAGTATTGCTATTACAAAATAGGAGTTGGTGGTAGAAAGGTGAGAATTTAGGGTTGTATGTATTTTAATGCCAAATCATAAAAAAAATAAAAAAATTGTCCAAAAACTAAAAATAAAATTTTGGGGTAGACCACCCTTATCACTTAGGGTGATGAAAAAAGGTTTATGTCCTTTTCTCAAACCTACTGAATATACACACATTTCGTAAGAATCAGTCAAGCCGTTTCGGAGGTGTTTTGTTACTATCACAATGAGCGTTTAAAACTCTTAAACATTGTAAGTAGTAGCAAGTTTCACGTGTCCAAATAATAACAAAATATTACGAGTATAATACAATGCAATCATTATGCCATGAGTGCTATGACGTAAATGTTTTATTTACACTGTTTGGACAACTGCTTTAAACTGGACAATTGCAATGACTTCTGGAAATTTCCTGCGAATATTGAAATTTATTTAAAATTAAAATATTCGAGCGTCACTTATTTAAAAATAGATGGAAACAATTGAGTACTGTTTCATAACCACTTCCGTGCGTCTGAGTATACATAAAAATACTGCAAATTTCATTCACCATCATTATTCACTACAGACTCGTGTAATTGTCAAGTAGGATTGTATTTTATTGTCATAGCATAGCACGGAATCTCGTATTAAGTAAGTATGTAATAATAATTGTAACTTCTAGAGTATGTAGAAATATAATTTATTATTAATCTGATACGAATGGTCACGTTTCTCCACACAAATGTAATAAATTTTATCATGTGTCTTAATTTATTGTCTTCTCAATTATAAATTACAAATAAGGGGGGACATTATTAAGTAGATTCAAGCTCTAACTAAAATTACCACTTTAAAGCCAAATATTTCGCAAACGCACCCCTAATTCCAAAAATGGTCTTAGAAGACCCATAATATTTTTAAAGGACTTTTTCAACAATACTTCACACCATAGGATACGCGACGATTAAAAAATTCATCCTCACGTTACTTGTTACCCCCTGAAAAAAATGTTTTTCAATATTTTATACTACGATTTTGGAGTTTTAATATACAGATATGTACTATATCCATGCCAAACTACAGCTTTCTAACACTAAGGGTCATGATAGACGGACGGACGGACATGACGAAACTAAAAAGGTTCCGATTTCACTTTGGAACCAATGATATATAAAAAATATCATCTCTATTTTACTTATAATATCATTGTTTGGAACCCTAAAAACCGCAATTGTGTAGCCAAAGCCCAAAACCAACATTAGTATCATTCGTTGGGTCGCTAAATAATAATGTGTATTTAAACAAAGTTGTCGTCAAGAAATATGTAAATTTCATCAGATTTGTAAATAAATTAGGTACCAAGCTATCGTCAATAAATAAGATTGGGGAAACAGACCAAAAAAAGGAAAGTTGAGATCTAAATTTTCCATTGAGAAGAAAATAAATGGAATTCTCCGTCGAAGCTCAATATATTCAAGATTGGAAACAAACAGAAGTCATTATTTGGATCGATGACCGTGTGACCTATCGGACGTAATATGCGTCTGTAAATCACGACCATTATTACACACACGCTGTGATAGCGGCTGATAACCGGCTATTTTAGTTAAAGTGTTGTTTTGACAATTTTATTTGTTTTATTTGACTTATAACAACTGTTTTAGAAATAAGTAAGCTAGAACTATTTCAGTTTATTTAATTTTTTTGGTGAATTTGTAAGAGCATGGTGACTAATGGAGAGGACTTGTTGGTTGTCGGTAAGTAGGTACTTACTTAAATAATACAGACTTATTCTAGCTCCATAATTCAATTAAATTTATTATACAATGCCTGCTTGTTTACTGAAAATTCAGACTTCTAGCTTTATCCACAACGAAGATATAGAGGTTCGAAAATGGCCTAAACTGCTTCGAGAAAAGGATGGTACGGCCGTAGTGCTTTTTTGCTTGACTTGGCGGGGGCACTCCCGTGCCCACAGATGCTTTTCTGTGAATGTTGGAGTGCCTGACTGAGAGTGGGCGTGTCACTAGATGTTCATCAGGTGATTCGATGATTAGGAGAGACGTTTCAAAATCAATTTCGCTTGAAAGACCACACATCAATACCAGCATCTGCTCTTTTGAAGTTAAATAGGTACACAATGAAATGTTACTAGTTATTTATCACTTATTAATACATATTTCTGAATGGAGTGTACCTACATAGAAAGTAGCTTCACTTTTCCAGCGTGGAAGGCTTTGCCTCGCGGTTTCACCCACGTTAATTTGTGGAAAAAACTAACTACTAAAATAAGATTGTAGCTTATAGCCTTCCTCGATAAATGGACTATCCAGCACAAAAAGAATTTTTCAATTCGAAGCAGTAGTTCCTGAGATTAGCGCGTTCAACCAAACAAACTCTTCAGCTTTATAATATTAGTATAGATATTAACCGCTCTTATTATGAAAATAGACTCGAGCACAGCATTGAAACAACTGCCTGCTACAGGTTATCAATTTAGTTTGATCAATTTTTTTAATAAATCCATCGACATGTTACTAAATCAATCCATATTTTAGACTTGTATTGTGTTGACCACGCACTAGGCACTACACTATATAGGTATGTACCATATTATGAAGAATACGTTATTATCGTGTTATAAATCACAGTTATTATACAATAACATGATGCAAGTATCACTAAGATCGTTACTCCAAACATGTTTACATCTTCAATGACCTATTTTGATCGAGAATCACTACACAAATAGATATAGAAGGGACCAAGGCGAAATGAATAAATTGTGAACGATAGATATATTATATAAGCTGTGATTAACAATAGATCTCATTTATAACAATAAAAAATATCTATATTTAATAGAGCTACTGCATTTTACGCAATTCACGTCACAAGTGATCTAAATAGCACCAACTCTTATATGGAAGACACAGAAGCAGGCCCCATAAAGAGAAACTTAAGTAAGCGCCCCTTCAGATGTGTTGTGAAAACATATGAATACCAAAACATATATTTTAATGATTTTACTAAAATCAATGATATCTCTAATAAAATTCTCGTGTCACTGTACTCACAGTGTTAGTAACAAAACTCCTCTGAAACGGCTTGAGCGATTGTTATGAAATTTTGTGTGTTTATTCAATAGCTCTGAGAATAGGACGTAAACTATTTTACATACCCCTAAGTGATAAGGGTGGCTTTTTTGTATTTTTCGGACAAATTTTTTACTTTAATTTTTTTATGATTTGTCATTACAAAATACATACAACCCTAAATTTTTACCCTTCTACCACCAACTCCTATTTTTTAATAGCGATATTAGCACTTTATTATTATTTTCTTCTCTCGGCAGAACTTACAATTGTGAAGCATAATGTAAGGGAGAGGCTAAGAACAGCTGTACCGATTTCAATGGTCTCTGATTTGTTAAATCAACTAATAAAACTATGAAAGCTTAGTTAAAAGTATCAATACATTCACTGATTATTAGGCGATACGAAGTTCGCTCGGTCAGCTAGTTGTATGTATAAAAAGAGGACTAAAACATAATTTAATTAGTAAAATGTTTATTATAACATATTTAATTTGTAGCATATTTGAAAAATTATGTATGTATTTTTATTAGTTTGACCAGTATGTACGAGTATGTAATGGAAACTTTTAAAGTAATTTTCACCAATACAAGACGTCTGATCAGCTTGAAACGGACGTAGAAATCAACTAGGTCCGTGTTAACAACATACTTACTTAATAATTTCATAGTTTCGTTCTGATGTCCTAACTAGGATCGTCAGGATAAAAACAAAATATCTAGATTATTTGCCTTAGCATATTGATACTATGATACTATAAACGCGTGTATTTAGTTTTTAAACTATTATTTATTTATTTCCCACAAAATTGTGGCAAAATAATTTAATAGGACTACGTAAAGTAGCCAAACGCAAGCTTTCATGTTACATTACAGATAACAGTTTGATAACAACTGTGAAGTTGGAATGTTATCTAACATAGCCCCGGCGATACTAATACTAACTATGAGTTTATGAATTTTGACACAATTATCTATACCTATGTATCTATACTAATAATAAAGAGGAAAGATTTGATTGTTTGCATTGAATAGGCTCCGAAACTACTGAACCGATTTGAAAAATTCTTACACTGTTGGAAAGCTACTCTATCCCCGAGTAACATAGGCTATATTATATATTCAAAAAAATTAGGGATCCTTTATAAAACTCCAATAATGTAACCCAAGGTGTAAAAAATAAAGAAAACCGAAGCAAAGCGCGTTAGTTATATTTTTATAACAGTACGGCCCTGTTTTCTTTGATCAAGTGAACTTAACGTTAATACATAGGAACACAAAGATAGAAAAACCAATATTTTACATGATATGTATATACATATTATATTATATACATATTTTTATAAATTTTAATAATATTATATCTATAGTTATATACGAAGATCATTCCAGTATCACATTATGTACCTTAACAATAAACAATAATAAAGCAATTTGCAAGAATTAAAATATAATTTGCGTATGAAAAAATCGAATGAATAAATGTAGAGAAAAAATTATAATTCAATAACTATACATAATACAGATAAATACAATTAAGATTGATCTGTGATAAAAAAGCTTATAAGCTTAAAAGGTTTTTTTATAAATAAAGTAAATAATAATTATAAATTTACACTCAGAAAGTCCAAATTATTATAATTACCGTTAAGTTCCGTTATTTACATACTGTACCTAAATACCTGATTGAATCACAACTTAGCTACCTTTGAGAATGAATCATCACAATAACAAAACCAATATTATCTAATAGATGTAATATATTTTTTGTAAATAAACATTGCTCCAATCGGTCAAGCCAACACGAGCACCAATAACTCACAGGTTTACCAATATAAAAATATTAATAAATAATACTAATACATAGATTATTTTATTAAAATATTTACCTTTCTTGGTGTAATTTTATGTTATGAACACGTTGTTCGCGCCTTGTATCGCACCTATAATGTAACCTACTGTGATAATATACTTATACATATATCTAAGATTACGTATAAATCGCATAATCTTATGTAAATTTTCAAGTTCTATGTCATTCAAAATACTAGTAATTCCAGTTCAGGTTTATAGACCAAGAGTTTAATACTTAACACGTTCTTGTTTTAGCGTTTTAAGAATTGGTAAAACTAATGATTGACAATACAAACGAAATTAAATTCCTAATGTTAATTATATAGCAAGTCCATGGGCGACGATAGCCACTTACCATCAGGTGGATTATCAGCTCGTTTGCCGGCTATTTCCATAAAAAAAATATTTCCATAAAAAAATGTCTGTCTATATTTATGTAAAAAAGTGAAACGCGATTTCGAGTCCTTTCGAAGTTAAAACTATGTTACCTACTATTACTACTATTTAATTTTGGTACTGAATTCAACTAAGACTCACGCCGGAATAATTATATGTACTTATTTTATATTCAGGTTTGCTACAATTTTTGAAAGGTAAGTATCACTATTCTGTGTCTTTATAGCTTTATAATGCGACATGGAAATTCGCCTTTTTATCTCAGTCATCCATTCAAAGTAATTCACAGCATACAACATGATCTATCGAAGATTTAAAAAAAAAGCAGCATTTAGTGTCTAGCACAACTAGTAACTGCCTCCTAGACTTCAAAGGAAGCTACGTCGTACGTTGAAGAAAACATTACGCGTTTACAATATTAAAATACATTATTATTATTGTTTTATAGTCATAAATAAATAGATATGTAATAAATTGTATGTTGATTATGCTGCGTCACTGTAAATAAGTTGTGTTTGTTACACAACATTGTCAAGAAATTAATTAATTCCTAAGAATTTTTATGTGAACTCTACGAGGCAGTCTTGATTGTTAAAATAATATGGTTCCATTAAAATGCTGATTTTAAATAAAATTAGTATCTATTCGTTTAAGTCATTCATTATATTCTCCTCGTCAGAGATACAACGAAAATATTATGTTACTTTAAATAGCTGGAAAATATTTAATAAAATAATTATTATAAAGTTTAAAAAAAAATTGGTTTGTGAGTACTCGTTAATTTAATTTAATATTTCCTAACTTGATGCTTCCTATTTTGAACTTAAAATTCGTACTACAGTTTTATGATTTTTGGGTATTATATTTTTATAGTGTGTTGATCAAAATAACTGATCGTCAGCTGTCTAAACTAGGTGCCTGTAATATAGAACTGAACTCTCCCAAGGGGTATTAGTTTACTATAATGAAATTGTATTAGCGACATGGTATACATAAACATAGTACTTAATTGATGTTTTAATATTTAAATTAACAAAGAACATTTTAAATTACCATGTGATGCATTAAAAGACCTAACAACTAACCGCTAAAAATATTTTGAACCAAACTCATAAACCTTTATTTATCATAGTGATCGAAGTCATCAACACATTATGAAATAACATGGCAAGTGTTAATTATTTACATAATCACCTTTGAATTTATGTACGTAATTACTCGAAAATAAGTCAAAATTATTCAATAATAATGGTTTCACTGAACGAAGATTACCGTAATTTATTGGTTTTCTAATTACAGAATTAAGTAAACAGGTAGAGATTGAAATTCTATTTCGTATAAGAGTTGTCATAAACGCGTCGGTATATATAAATAAATCAAATCATTTTGCAAGGAATGTGGTCGAAACGACTTTCCATGAGTTCTACAGGTCTCCATACAACGTTCACGATGCTCACTTACAATAGTCGTGCGATAAACTTCCAATCTTCCATCTAATGCTCTTGACAACGATGTCTTTAGATATAATATATAGACATTGATATTTAAAAAATAAATATAATATTATCATTGTATATAGATGTCAAGTTGACATGTTGACATTGTCAACACTACTTTGACACTAGTGACACTTCATTCCGGACGTTGGAGGCAAGAAATAGCGGGTGGCGGGGGCCCGCTCCCGCCCCTCACCTCAGACCCCGACTGCATTCAACTCGCGCGCCTACTGTAGTTTCAGTTTTCACCCTCATTTTATTGTGTCCGCCACAGATCGATAAATAGAAAACTAGTTAAGTAAACAACTCATAAATACTAGATACGTGCCCCAAAAATAGATGGAGGTCCACATATGTTAGTTACATATCATACGGTTAGTTACATATACATGTAAGATAAACATCGTAAAATGTAAGCTTGAAATAAATTTATAATTTAGTTAGTTATCACATATCAGTCAGTGTTTGTAGTTTAATTTTTGTCATTATACTGGAGAAGAATTAATAGTATTACATTACATTATAATTTATGACGTAATTAAACTAATTAAGTATCACGTCACGTAATTAAACTAATAACTTAGCTATAAAGAAGTTAAAATTTGTAATGAATGGTTTATGGTCGATGTATGGTCAATATTTGCCAACAAGTAGACGCATGAGCTTTAGCGGAAATTTTCCAGTCGCCAGTCTCATGACATTTAAAACGGCGAGTCGAAAACATTCTATCCAATACGTTTATCACCATTTTATCACTGTCTTCGTAGTAATCAACGATATTTCTATACACTTGCAGCAATCAATAAATTGAGATGATGCGGAATTCAAGGTAATGGAATAACTCACTGGTTGAAACTGCATTAAAGTAGGGTATACATATAGAGAAATTGTAGTAAAGTTGTAGTGAAATTGTAGTGATGTGTATATAAAGAAAACAGTGAAAACTCTTTTATGTTAAGTTAAGATTACATCTGTCAATTACATTGAAGTATTATTACTATTTTTCTCACAGTGAGCAGTGAGCAGCAGCAGTGATAGCCTAGTGGTTAGAACGTTGGTCTCCCGAACGCGGGGGCCCGGGTTCAAATCCTGGCACGCACCTCTAATTTTCAAATATTATGTGCGTATTACAAGTTAATTATCACTTGCTTCGGTGAAGGAAAACATCGTGAGGAAACCTGCACACCTGAGAGTTCTCCATAATGTTCTCAAAGGTGTGTGAAGTCTACCAATCCGCACTTGGCCAGCGTGGTAGACTATGGCCTGTACCCCTCACATTGTGAGAGGAGACCCCGAGCCCAGCAGTGGGACAATTATGGGTTGTTGCTTTGCTTTGCTTTGCTTTTTATTATTACTAGCGTATAGAACCGACACCGCGTACACCATGTATGTTCCAATGCATTGGCGCCACGTGGCTTCAATCTTCAATGGATTCGTTCGATATTGAAAGGAGAACGGGGGCTCAATTTTGAAAATAGAACCTCCGGGCGGGACACACATTTTGTTCGAAATGTCTATTCTATGACATTATACTTCAATGGTCAATTACAATATTCTACAAATCCTGTGTTTCTTTTAGCACACTCATGTTAAAGTTAACATCTTTGTCATACAGGTAGGTATGTATTTGTAAATACTTAAAGGAGATTCAAAATCTAATAATGACGTGTTAATATAGGTAATCATTACTAGTTATGTCACGATATTGTTTGAAGTAATTTATATTTGCCTAAAACTGTAAATATTTCGAATAGATAATAGATATTATAACTAGACATTATAATTTATGACATAATTATTAAGCATCACGTCCACTTTAGTTAACTGAACTTTTATATTTTATCTAAACTATTTCTTCAAAATATAAAAGTAATTCTTCTCCAATATAATGACAAAATTAAACTACAAACAGTGACTGATCAGTGACTGATAAGTGATAACTAACTAAAATTATTAATTTATTTCAAGCTTACATTTTACGATGTTTATCTTACATCGATAACCGTATGTTATGTAACTAACATAATTATGTGGACCTCCTTCTATTTTTAGAGCACGTATCTAGTATTTATGAGTTGTATACTTAACTAATTTTTTACTAATTTTCTATTTAATCGATTAAATATTATGAGGGTGAAACTACAGTAGGCGCGCGAGTTGAATGCAGTCGGGGTCTGAGGCGAGGGACGGTAGCGGGCCCCCGCCACCCGCTACTTCTTGCCTCGAACGCCCGGAATGAAGTGTCACTAGTGTCAAAGTCAAAGTAGTGTTATCTTTGATATTATCGCGCGCATTCGTTGATATCGTTGTTATATTTAGTGTGTTGAAAATAAAGCTTTTAAAAACTTATGTTTTAATCAATACTACATAGCTTTGCCCCGTACCCTATGTGTTGTTTCAGGATTTAATTTACCTACATACATCATATCAATCAGTTCAGCTCATTTTAGTCAGATTTTATTTTTTATCAAAACTGGTTTAGTGTTTACGAGGACTCGTACCTACGTGGTAACAAATTCAAATTTATGATTCAATTATGTTTAAATTTCTAATTCCAATTTATCGACATATCACTAATTAATTAATTACCAATTAGGTCTCAACTCTGGCCGCATTCCTAAGCTCTACAGTCAACTCGCGCGGCTACTGTACATATCGCATCCCGCCATTACTTTATCTTACTACAAATGCCCCTAAAGCTTTGTTCACATTGGTTATGGTTTTTAAATATGAATGAATATTCTTCAGAGTCAATATTACTTATTCTCCAGCCGGCTACTAGTCAATGATAGTTTGGTGTATCAGAAGTTGGCTTTTTATCCGACAGCGCCAGAAGGAGGGTTTCTTTTCGGGTGTGTTTGTGGGTCCCAACTTTTAATCCTTCAATGGTTTAGTTGTTCAGTATTACTTTTAACCCTTCGATCACTTAACCACATTCTAAAGTACTAGGCTTATTTTTTATTTTTAGTTTTTTTATGCAGTTGGGTTTTTTTAATTGTTTATTAGATAAACAACTCGCAGATGCTAAGTACTTGCAGAATAAAACCGTGTCTTCATTTACAGCTTCAAAAAGTACCTACCGAGACTTACCGAGACCCACACAGCATCCATCGGAAATTTAATTAGGTATGTCCCTAATGAATATAAAGAGGAAAACTGACAGGTTTACAAAATACCAAATACCGAAACTTATTCTTTATTATTTTCCTCAACAATAATAATTGACATACCCATTTATTCAATTTAAGTGTACCGGGTAAAGTATTTCGTTGCACACTAATACCTATATTATTTAACATTCATGCAATTAAACACAAGGCAGTGAGAAAAATAATTATTCATCAATTTTCCTTAATATGATAATTACATGAACATTTATTCAATGTATTAGTACCTATACATGTACCTATGCATAGATGTATGTAATTAAAAACAATAATTTTATTTTTATTTTTTATTTCCATCATTGTTATTGTCATTGTTACCTAATAGGTTAGGTACACTTAGGTTTAGGCAACCGACTTAGGTTTCGGCTTTCACACTAGAATTATTTATTTATTTAACCTTTATTGACCACAATAAAATATACACAAATGTACAAATTAATGGCGAGCTTAATGCTGAATGCATTCTCTACCATTACCATTCTCTGTTTTGTAACTTAAATATTTTTATTTTACAACTTACATGAAATACAATATTCGTGCACACAAAAGCACGAGGCGGTAAGATAAATAACACGAATTTAGGGTTGGCGCCAAGCTGAAAACACTTTTTATAGGATAACTTTTATCTCCCGCTAGGCCAAGGGTCGACACTTCCGAGAATTGTCGAATGTGGGGACTTATGAATGTATTTTGTAACATTGTGAATGGAATAGCCCAGCTATATTCAACCTGCGGCCCTCCGGGCTTTTGTGTGCGGCCCGCCGGGCTTTTGGGGTTGGCCTAACTAGTGTTGCACTATTTTAAACCATTTTGAATTTCGCGGCCATAAGAAAAATTGAGAGCGCGCTGAATAAATAGATCCTACATAACACAACCGCACCGGGTGTGCAGTACTATTATTAATAATAATAATAATAATAATAATAATAATAAATCTTTATTTCAGGCATCGAGGCCCATAACATAAATACCTTACAGACATACAAAAATATAGACTTAAAAACTAATTCACTTATTCGCGAAGTGAGACGCGTTTTCGCGCTTTTTTAATACGGTAATTTGCCGTCTTATAAGTATTTAGTATCTTCATAAACCTTTAGGACCACAATATTGAATTTGCAAAATGTTGAATTTTATCGTATTGAATTGGCAAAATGTTGAATCCCAATATATTGAATTCGTAAAAGTTAAATTGCTAAAAGTTTCAGAGTTCGCTAGAAGTTGATTAGTCTATTTTTCACCATAACTAACACGAGTTTGTGGCCCTTATGAAATAGATTGACTACCACTGGAATAGCCGAACCTATTATATTTAACAGTTTTTATCAATATCATCCATACTAAACAATATGGATTATAATGGCGCATATAAGTAAAAATAAAATGAAACGATTCATTCCCAAGAATTGGAACCCAAAGAAATATTTTAGGTCAGTTTAAAGTAATTATCGATGTCAATTTAACAAATTGTATCTATTGATAGAAAATATTTACTTGACAATTACTGATGATAAATCAGTTTTAATTAAAATTACTGTCAATTAACCATTGTTTGCCCTTTCATTATTGTATGAAGTAAAGAAACATTTAATTATACAGTAGTTAAATTTAATTCATAACTTAACTCAGTGCCGGCCCGAGCATTTCTAGCGCCCTAGGCGAAAAACTAAAACGGCGCCCCCTTAAGAAAAATTTTGTAACAAAACAATAAAATAAAGTGTGTAATTTTTTATCAAAATTTATTACCATAAACAAGATAATTTGCCTAATAATGTGTTAACCGTTTTTTAACTAGAATGTGTTTTCACCAGTTAAGGCTAGGTTGTGATGACTGCGTGCCTTTTTACAACTAGAACAAATCTGTGGTATTCTCATTCTGAGTATTTTAAATAAAATAAAACTTTTTAAATAAAAGAATTAAAAAAATTAAGATATTTTGTCAAACGCGTTTCATGTAGTACAAACTAGTTTTAACTTAAATATTAATAATTAAATAAATATTCATTTTTAAATAGAAGGAAATTCTAGGTCAAAGTCAAAGTCAAAGTCAAAATATTTTATTCATATAGGTATCATTGATACACTTATGCACGTCATTTTTTGGCTTTTCGGAAGGTGCTTTGTCATGGAGGAGAAGAAAAGCCTAAAGAAACTCCTCAGCACATCTTTTAAAAAAAATATTACAAAAATGATATTATCATACAAAAGTTTACTATTCTGAGTGGAACTGGTTGCAGAGCTAATCATTTCCATGCGTCTTTGTCATTTAAATACTCGTTTACACTATAATATCCCTTGCCTAACAATTGTGTTTTTACACGTTTTTTGAAAGATTCTATTGGCAAGTCACGTATTATTTTTGGGATTTTATTATAGAAATGTACACCAAGCCCTATGAAAGATCGTTGCACTTTACTTAGGCGGAACGAAGGCGTAACTAATTGATACATTCTTTTTGTTTGGCGATTATTAATATCAAAATTTTGTTTATACGCGTTTATATTCTTCCTTATAAAAACTACATTATTGAAGATATACTGGGAAGCTACTGTAAGTATACCTATTACCTTGAACTTTTCACGCAAAGATTCCCGAGACTTAAGTTTATAGATAGCCCTAACAGCCCTTTTTTGGAGAATGAAAATTTGTTCTATATTGGCTGCTTTGCCCCACAGCAAGATGGCATATGACATAACACTGTGGAAATAAGCAAAATAAACTATCCTAGCAGTTTCGACGTCAGTATACTGCCTTATTCTCCTAACAGCATAAGCAGCCCTACCAAGTTTTGTCGCGAGATTTGTTATATGTGGGCCCCATTGAAGTTTACTATCTAAGGTCACCCCTAAAAAGACCGTTGATTCCTCCATATGCAATGTTTCATTATTTAGTTTAAGAGATTTGCTGACTTTTTTAACATTAGGTAGCACAAACTCTATACATTTAGTTTTTTTTGCATTTAAAAGTAAGTTATTGATAGTGAACCAACGCGACACATGCGAAAGAGCACTATTTACGTCGTCGAAATTTACTTTATTCCTTTCACACTTAAATATTAATGATGTATCATCAGCAAATAGTACAATATCCGCTTGGTTCTTTACATAATGTGGTAAATCATTAATATATACCAGAAAAAGAAACGGACCCAATATAGAGCCCTGCGGTCCTCAAAGGTATGTGTGGCATTAAAAATAATATTATTGAAATACTACTGAAAATGAATGAAATTGATGAATTATGAACGCAGCCAGCTTCAAATAAAGAACACATAGCTGTCTATTTAATGTGACAGAATATTTTCACAGTTGACTTTTACACTGCTCTTTGCTATGATTCTGTAAATTTGTACTCCGTATACAAGTTTTATATCACGCACAGTTTTATTTATTTAGTAAGCTTCCTATTCCCTATATATCAGTTTCATCAGAAATGAACTAGCTATAAATGGGTTTGCGCTGTTACTAATGAACTAATATACTACTGGCTGTTACATTTTTAAGTATACCTTTTTTGCTGTATTAAAGGCTAAAACTTCAAAAAAAAACATTTTCACAGATCATAAAGTTGCTAAAATTTATTTTTCTTGCCTTAATTTTGGCAAGAATGGAATCAATCTCCTCAATCCTTACTGTGCAGACCACGCCAGAAGCCTTTGAAAACATTGAAGTATAATAATAGAACAGACATCTCGAATAAAATGTGTGTCCCGAAACCGCGATGACGCGTTCTTTTTTCAAACTCTAGAAGGCGATTTACACACTTGCCATAGAGTAACTTTGTATAAGACACTTGCCGAACCACGACAAACAGTCAACGACTTTAAATCTTTAGCTCTTCCAAATGTTTGATTGAATGTTTAATTGAATTCACTGAGTAATGTAATACACATAATTTATTATTTACCAAAGAGTAGGTACTATAGTCATTCTTATCGGGCTTATTTATTTGTCCATACGGCTTGCCAAGTGTGTAATCCCGCCTCATGATTTTTTCAATTCAATTCAATTCAATTCAATTCAATTCAAGTCAATTTATTTGCATTTCATTCAAAAATGGCGGGAACATTACACAATAATTGAAATAAATTCGTTTTAGTTGATTTAAGTTAATATTTTGTTTTTTTACTGATGATAAGTAATACCATTTTCTTTTTTGTTTTTTTACGTGCAATTGTGCTCGATTTCCGGCAAAACTACAAGTCCTATGGAATAAGTTAAATGGCAAAGTTGTAGGTAATAAAAAGATCTACAACTTTTGTAATTACACTTTTTTCACGTACCTTAAAAATTTATGTGAAAAATAAATACAAATAACCAAGTTTTCGGTTTTTTATTTTTATCTTGTACAATTTTTTTTTTCACGGATAAAAACGTATTAGGTACCTTTGTTTTTCCCAAATACTTACGAAGTAATTTTTTTGATTTAGAATATTTCTTTTTTCACCTTATTTTGAATTAATATCGAAAAAGCTCCCTAATTTTCAATCGAAAATTCTCTCGTCAAAATATCTGCTTTTTTTAAAAAGTCGGTACGCTTTTTGTTCGTTAGAATGTCTACTTTCTGATGGTATAAAAATATATAACTACATTATATGGTTTCAAAAATTATCCACACTTTGATGAAGTTGAGAACTTCACTAGACTTTCTTGTAGAATATTGTCATAATTTATAATAGAAAAATTACGGTCACAAGACAGTAAGCTTATTGTAATTAGGTACAAAATTAGATATTTTCACAGATGTAATTAATTTTATGCGGGATTATTCTTTTTCTTATAGGCAATAGTCGGTAGTTTGTAATTTTCCATATACTCTGTTGCATTAAATTATAAATTCTCTATGACAAAAAACTATTTCAGCTAGGTATACTCGTATACAGGGTTCTGGAGCAGCTTTGGTAGTTTTATTCTGCATGTCATCCACGTTATAAAGATATAACATTATATTTAATATTTTTGTCTGTGTAGATCTTTCATCGATTAAAATAAAAATAAAAATTTCTTAGTATATGTCCCGCCGATTTGCGCCCCCCGTATCCCAGCGCCCTAGGCGGTTGCCTAGTTCGCCTATATGGACGGGCCGGCCCTGACTTAACTTAATCCAAAGTCTCATCTTAGATAACAATTTACGCTTTATTTTACCTATGGCATAGGACGTTTAAACATCCAAAAAGGGTTTTCAAAGCAAAGTGAGTAACTGTATAATTATTCGTCGTAAATGTATGCTGCCTTTCCTGACTTTAAGCTCGAGTAAGTTCTTCTAACGACTAGTAGTGACACCGTCAATGACATCCTAACAAACAGGAATCGTAGAATCAAAGGAAATGCAATTGTTGGTTACCTGTTAGACAAAACAATGCTTAAGTTCGGTCTTTGTACATATCGTGAGATTTAATTGGGGGCAATAAATACAGAAATAAATTAAATTACTCAAATATATGGTAAAAATTGAGACAGCTGTCGACTATTATTTTTTTGGTATATTTATATCTTTGTTAAATATCATTGGCATTCGCTACTCTTAGACATTCGAATTCGTGTATATAAAATTAAAATTAGTTTGATTCAGTGAGAAAAATTAGATTGCATAAAACTTGCATTAGAAATAACCAACATTTTATTAAAATTATTTTTATGAAATAAAAAAAAGTTAATCCTGCCTGAATAACATACCATTGTCACAGTAGCAATTACGGCGTTTGATATGTGGGCTCACGTCAGACACGCCAATGATAACCCATAAGCGGTAATAAGCTTTGATTTACTTGTGGTGCAAGTATGGGAAATGCAATTTGAACCTTATCGGAAGTGAACAAAATATTTAGTATTTAAACATTATAAATTACGTGGTCTAAAATTGTATGAATACGGTTCTAATAACAAATTGCATTGTCCCTAATATAAAAACGAATTTGCCACGACTCTTGTTTGTTCCTTTGTTTAATTTAAAACAAATTTTTCACATGCTGAATATCGACTTTTGTTTATAAATGTTTTTTTATTGGGCAATATTATAAGAATTTATCCTACTTAAGGTAATACCGTATTAGAAATACATAAATTAATTCCTTCCTCTAAACTGAAAGAAAATATGTACCTACCTAAATATTTGGAAAAGATTAAAACCAAACATACACAAAAATGTTTTTTTTAATTTATTTTGTGTAAGTAGTAATTATTTATAAGTTGTAAAAGATTTTATAATATTTTTACTCTGTGACATCAATGAAATAACGATTAAACATCACATTACAACATGTAGATATTTCACAATAAATCAAGACCGACTTCGGAATAAATGAAGCTATACCTAACCAACGTTCCTTTTCAAAATGCATTTGACCAGTTTTTCGCTTGATACCAATTTTCCGTGCAATAAATAAAAAAATAAATACGTAACTAAAAGGTCGCAAACAATGCATCATGTCTAGTATCCACATTCACCGCAAACAACTTTTTTTACTTCAAGGCTTAATGCGTTCCTGACTGAAACAGATGGTCTTAAAATATACACCAACCTACATTATTAGTCTTTGCTATTGACACTGTATCCGTCCACATTGTTTAAGCAATATAGGAAACTTGTGGTATACGTTAAACCAAATTTATATGCAGACGGTATAATTAAGTAATCCGGCTGAACGTATTGGAACTCTTTATGAGCGATTGGAAATAAACCAGCCAACATACTAAACGAGACTTTACTTTCTCTGCATTTATTGAATTTCAAAGGTCTTTGACATCGAATTTTTTCTTGGTAATTTCTGTGTACACAATAAAGTGTGTCGTATTCAAAACTGGATGGAACGCTACAATTTTGAGTCTTATAATTGCTGTATAAATCTTAAATTTGCATACAATGTAACAAATGGTGTCCAATGCGTGTGTCTGATAAGCTGCGTAGAGGACTGTATCATACGAGGGTAAGGTCAAACGAATCAATTCGCATTCAGTTTCGCACGGAATTACGTAGTCACGTGGTTTGCGCCTTCTGGCAGGGTTATCGCTGTTAAGTTATTGTAATCATCTGTTATTTGTTTTACATTTAGGATCCTTGAGTTCATCAAAATATTATGTACCAAAATAAACCACTGTTTTACATTAACGCGGTACATTTAATTCACATTTAACGATCTTTTGGCAGTTTCAAATATTTTGTTTGTTGTCAAACATCTGGCGACAAATCATTATGGTCCGAAATAAGATGCTCATTTGTTAATTTGGGAAGTTGTTAACTAGTTGCACGATTTGTCTTTTTACCAACATCAATTTAATTTTCAACAACGCACACAAAACAAAAAAAAAACAAACAAACAAACGACTAATGACATAATTATAGTCTTTAGATCTAACTTCTGAAATGTGACAATATTGCAAATGGTGTAACAGGACAGATTGTTTTTTAAAACTTGAGAGCTAAATCTTGAGTTCGAAAAACAGATTTTAAGTCAGCGTATACGCAGCCTTTTACTGTCTCGACTTTGGCATTAGTGGCTCGTGTCCTTATTTATAGTCTAGTCTAGAGTTGTTAAGGTTTAAAAATAAAACAAAATTTAAGTTCTGAACGTAAAGTTTTTGCAATTCTATTCTTGTAAAGAAGTTTTATGTGTGTGACCTTGCTGTAGATAAAGTTAGTTACCTAACCAAAAGTTTTATTAGTACTTAATATAGCAATTAAAATTTATTCTTCTATTACATAACAATTATAATTTCTTATTGATCTGAAACTTGAGATTGAAATCTAGTCTGTGTCGTGTGAACGTCAGGTGGACCAAAAATAGTTTCGTCTGAGCATCCCGTGCTTTCTTAAGTTTAAAAATAAAGCTGCGGTTAGCTTTCCTCAGATGTCACTCACCCGAAATGCACGTAGCTTAGAAAACAGTAATCGTTGCTAAATCCGCAATTGGACCTTCACCAAATTAAATTCCGAACGCTCCGTAATGCCGGCTTATTAGCATACACGCGAACGCGTCGCTATCACTCCCGCGCTTTTTGATAACTTAAAAAAAAATACACATCAAGGCTTCAGATATTAAACCAATGTAAATTTGAACACTAGTACGTATCATGCGAGTTTAGTGATAATAACATTAATATAACTTTTATCGTAATTTATTTTAGAATGTCGTAGCGCGTGCCTTCGCCGGCGGTTGCGAGAATACTGAACGTCGCCGGGTGTGATCGGCCATGTTTAAAGCACGCGGAGTTTAACTCGATAAAAATATTTTGTTACAATTTCAGCGTATTGTTTACACGTCTAGGTCAACCGTAATATCAATAAGTCGTTAGACAATTCATAGAATGACAACACGGCTTAGGTACTTACTTAACGTTAGGTTCATTGAAATTCATACGTCAACTAGCTTTTCCAATTTTCTTTTTCACAATCTAAATTAAATAATAGTCGTTAAGTTCCCAGTTAGCGTGAACTATAGAAACACATGTTGGTACGTACTCGGTTACTGTAAATATTATACAGGACAATGTGTCTAACCGCTTGATTTTCTAATCATTGACGTCCACCTTTAAAGATATTAGGTAAACTTTTAATGTGATTTCGCTATTTTAATAGGTAATCCTGAATAATGTATCAAATAGCGTACTACTCAACTTTCAACATATAAATCTAAGCTCTAAATCTGAGGATTAGACGTAAACTCCAAGTAATTCCCCACAAACTGGTCACTCTAGTCTGAGACGACGTAATTTTTTTATCTCGCTCAGAAACAAGTGGACCGTAGTAACGTGACCTAATGAAGAAGAAATTTCGACCTTGTATGTCAACTGTCTTATAAGACTACTTGTCACTTGTTTATCGTTTGCTAAAATAATTAGGTCTAATTTAGATATTGGCTGTGATAAAACATAGCAAAAACGTTGAGAATTTCAGCGGAGCGGATGAACTTTATTTGTTGATGCTAACATTTGCCGCTTTAATCTATTACACATTTCTGAACACCCTGGCCTTCTATGCGTGTCCGTCCTATGATTAATTATTTGGCAAAATCTCCGACTTCAGAGGACTGTAAGTGTAAAGTACAACTGTAGAATATCCTAATTATTTGACAACGTAACGGTCCACTGTCCGGCATGGCCAGGATTCCGGAACTTGTACATCATTTAACCGTAAAGTTGACATCTCCAACAATCATACAAGATTGATCGAAGAACCGAAGCGCTTATGTAATTGATTGGGGTCATCCATCCCATCCCACACTACAACCGCTCCCGACCATGCTTAATTATATCGGCCACACGAATGACGCAAACCACGTATAGAAATAAAAGCGCTAACAAATTAGCAATAATCGTCGGCTTGTCTTCGCACTCTTTATGGGATTTGGAAGCTCAAATTCATGCTATTGAAATCACAGGTCCGATTTAATGATTCGTTCAAAGAAATAAAAATATTTAATCACGTACCTTGTGTTTTGAAATATTGTAAAATCCTATTACCTACTTTCCTGTCACATAATGAAAAACACACGTTCATAATTATTCATAATAGATTATGATGGTCTAATCATTCTGTAACAGCGTCGGATGTGGGTAAATTCTATATCAATATGGAGCCTTTTTTCGTTTACACCGTGTTTCGGTACAACTGAGGTAGCCTTCCCCGTTACAAAAATCTTTTGTAGGTTTTCGTGATTGGATTGTTTTTTATTAGGAGATACAACATCACAAGCCTTTATAAAAAGGGTAACTTTATTTTTATATGGCCCTTTAAAGAATTAGGCTTGGGCCTAACCGGTCACTACAGAGAGCGCTCAATTTAGTTCATAATCCAAGGATGAACTAGTTCGCTCTATTAGTTCATTAGTTCTTTTTTTGAAATAATTTAGTAAGAACAATAAATAAAGAAAAAAATATAGTTATGATTATTGTAAGTTTTGTTTATTTTTATTTAAAAAATACAAAGTATTACATGAAAATTTTACACGTCCATTTATGTAATATACATAATAATATTGTAATGTATACATGAATAGAAGAGAATTTTTTTAATTTTAATTAAACTTACCGTAAAATAAGACATAAATGGTATTAGTATTCTGTTTGATAATTAGCCAGCAATACTTCAGTTGACGATTGTTATGATTTCATATGATTTGATAAAATTTCAACCATGGGGATTTGAAGTTGTTTAGTATCGATATCGAAATATCAAAGCGCGCACAGTAAAAGTAAATAACTCGGTTGGTCACATAGCGCCACTGTCTAGTAAAGTGGACGCTAACAGAAATATAAAAAGAACTAAGAGCGGGATTTTCAATGAACTAGTTCGCACTTCGCATAGTTCACCTAAAGGAGCGCTCTTCCCACCTAGGTCGTTCGCGAACTACCCAAGACTATAAAGAATCAGTGTTTCTAAAGATTTGTAAAAGTGTGTAGGAACTCCAGGATAATAATGAAATCTTTACCTATGACAGACTGGGAATTCAGATTTAACTGGGGAATATTTAAATGCATTGTTGTCGCGTCACATCACGGCGTACAATAAGTTATTGAACTTACCTTAAAATATCTGAAATCCCTGATTAAGTACCTACCATTGTAAACGAGGAAAATTATTTACGGAAATATGGAATTCCCGTATGCTTTATTTGTATGACCCTTTCAACATGTTATTTGACTAATATGATAACAGAGCGTCAAAAACTTCTAATTATTAAAATCCCCTTTTTAATCATGTAAGAAAACTAGAAAAACACTATCTCAGTGCCTGAAGTCGAAGGTGTTCGAGCAATGTGTGTTGCCAGTGTTGACATACGGATCCGAGACGTGGTGCTTTACTATTGACCTAATCCACAAGCTCAGAGTAGCGCAGTGGGCTATGGAGAGGGCTATGCTCGGTATTTCACTGCGTGATCGCATCAGAAATGAGGAGATCCGTAGACGAACAAGGGTAACCGACATGGCTCAAAGAATTAGCTGGCTGAAGTGGGCTGACCACATAGTGTGAAGGACCGATAACCGTTGGGGAAGAAAGGTCCTCGAATAGCGCTCACATCTCGGAAAAAGAAGCATAGGACGCCCCCGACCAGACTGACGACCTGAAGAAGACAGCGGGCATTCGTTTGATTCAGAAGGCTCAGGACCGGTCAGCGTGGCGCAAGTTAGGGGAGGCCTATGCCCAGCAGTGGACCTCCAAGGGCTGATGGATGGAAGAAAATTAGACGTTAAGCTATTTGCGTCTGTACGAGTGTCTTTATTTGTTTTTTTTTTGTTTTTTGTTCCGTTGGTGCTCATGGTTTTATTTCTCTACATACGGAGATATTCGAATCAAAGACAAAAGAAAGTGAATACGATATTTACTTCGATTTTTCTTGTATCTGCTACTCTCTAGGATCACTTTTGAGTTTAGTATGTAGGAAACATAGAATAGAAACTTCTAGTATAAATGAATATCGTACATACTTGAATTACAATGACTTCTCGTTAAAACGGCTCTACTACTGTATACGTCGAAACACATTTGGTATTCGGCGTCACCACAAAATTGAATAACAAATTATTCTAAATTCTTTACAAATGATTAGAATAAATATGTCGTTTAAGGTAAAATACATAAAATACATTAAACACGGTGAATATTATATCAGTTACTTGAGTGTAACTTAAAATGGAGAAGGATTAGGCCATTAGTAGTAAAAGCGCTTTTTAAATTTTAATCAATTAAAAACCGGGCAAGTGCGTGAAGAAGAGAAATACCGTGCTGGATTACGTAATTCCTGTATTTACAAGTTACCACGCCCATCCACGTCAAAAACCATGCTGATTTCTGCCAGTAACTTCCGGACAGATAAACAAAAACGGCATGGTTTTTGTAATTTGCTTCTTTTATCTATTGATCTTGCTGAAACTGACGTTAAAAGAAAAAATTGACTTATATAAGACATTATCTAATGCATTGTGATGCATTTATGCAATAAATAAAAAGCAGTCAACATATTGCCCTTACAAATTATCTCTCTACACAATTGTCTACACAATATACTTATATTATACTAATGCTTCTACCACAGAAGACATAATAGTCTCATAATAGTCTAATCTTTCACTCTCACATCTATACGTCTCTGGAATTCACTACCCCTACCGATAAGAAAAGCTGAAACTGTGTTTTCATTTAAAAAGCTACTTAAAGAATATTACCTTCTTTCCTAACCTGTCATCATCCTTTCTTTTTTCCTTTTCTTGGCTTTCATTAACCTTCATTCACTGTTTTTTTTTTATTATTATTATTAGTATGTTTTGTTTGTCATTTTGATATATATACTTTTTTTTCTCTTTCTTCTCTCTATTTCACCTTTTCACACTGTAATACCTTATGTAGGTACGCCTATACCCAATTTATATTCTTGCTGTTTTCTTGCTACTGCTGGGTTGCCTGGAAGAAATCGCTACAAAGCGATAAGGTCGCCCATTGTTTTGTATTCATTTTACTCGTGCTCTTATGTATATTATTGTATGGTGTACAAACAATAAAGTGTTAAATAAATAATAAATAATAGTACATAATCTTTGCGCAGTTAACTCGATAAGTTGATGTTTGGTCATGTGATCGGTGTTACGAATATTTTATGTTACGCAAAAAGATACTACTGTTGACACAGCTTTAATGAAGCAAATAACTGCACTGACACGTTTACAAAATTGGTGTATGTTGATAACGTACAATACAAGGAAAATTTACCCAGACCTACTTAATTAATTTATTCTATTTCAATGACATTTTATCGTTACCTGGAACGGCTGATGAAACAAATGGAATGAAAAGGGGAAATGCAACCGAATTGAGTCAGTCAATAAAAAACTATGACCTCCAAATTCATTGTTCTTCTAGATTGTAATTTAAAACATAATTGCATCATAATAATGAGGCGTAAGTACTTAAGTAGGTACCTACGAATCTTGATAAAACAATAAAGTTAATAAGTTAAAGCTATAACTTCTAATTTGATTGGCAATCAAATATAAATTTAATAAATAAACTTCCTTTTTAGAAGGATATAATGGAAGGTAATAACATGCTTGATTCTATTAGAGCTTTTATTTTACTTTTCTGTATTGCAATAATTTTGTTCATTTATTTGACTAGCCTCTTTTACTAATTTCCTCTCGCTACAGAGACAATAAAAATATCAGGAAATAAAAAGAAATTTATAACATTTAAAATTAAATTTATCTATACTAATATTATAAAGAGAAAATATTTGATTGTTTGTTTGCATTGAATATGCTCCGAAACTACCGAACTGATTTGAAAAATTCTTTCAGTGTTGGGAAGCTACACTATCCCCTCGTGACATAGGCTATATTATATATTTTTTTTACTATTTTCCCGAAGTGAAGCGAGGGCGTTTTTCTAGTACTACACTTATTATTATCTTATGAAAATAATGATCCTACCAAAAACATAATATCATGTAAAATAGGTAGCCAAGACTCACAAATTCCTTAGCGTTTTTGCAGTTAAAATGTTATCAGATCTCATGAAGAACCAAGCCCTTACACTACACTAGGTACAAGGATTGACTGTTCAAACCACAGAAACATAAAAAATGGAATTCCTGATGCGAAACCTATTTGGTAGAAATAGAATTGCGGAAAAGTTCAATAAAAATACTTCGTAGAAAATAATTTTGTATTGTCATTTGTAGGTAAGACCATTGTAACAAAGATTGATCGATGGATTAAACAAAAATAACTTGATAGTTTAGTGCTTACGTGAAATGTTTTATGTGTGGAATTTAATAAAATCGATTATTATGATCGATTACCACCGCGTTATTTCGATATGTCGACGTTTAAATCGCAAATTAAACAAAACACTAACTGATACGAATTACGAGTTCACAGTGAAATAAATATTCATTGCAATTCATCTTTCTATGCGTACTCATCACATATGCGTAAAGGTTAGGACTCGTGACTTGCCACTATCAGTATTCGGTGTGCATTTAGCTTTACAGCTCCAACCTTCTGGGAGTTTTGCAAAGTATGCAGTGTGAACCATGCCGTTTGTTGTTTTATGAATTACCTGACGATTGGCGCCCGTATACATGCAACCTTCTTATTGTTAACGTTTTAATAGGAATAATGATTTATATATCTACCTATTTATCGTTTGTTGTTTTAACCAGTAGTGGTCTGATAAAGCTTGGCCCTTTTCTCATACTTGAGGTAAGGAGAATAACGTGATAAATTATGTACATAGGGTCAACTATGTATGGTACATTAGTAGTATCATCAGCATCTCTGCATTCTTCTGTCATGCTTCTGTGCAGTTTGGTGAAGGTTCTTTTCACCTTGGTTTTTACGCCGCTTAATATCGACAAAATTCAACGACTTAACGACTTCCGATAACAGTTGTTCCATACTACTTGAACTGAGTTCAGTTTGCTAATTTCCTCTCGATATTTTCCTTTACCGAAAGATTATTAACGATGATAGTGTGGATCCAAAACCAATTTGTCTAATGATTTTGGACTGATAGTAATTAACAAAGTTATTTTGAGTTTATTTCGTTGATAAATACCTCTTCGTATAGTAATACTAATAACGCGTAATCACATTTAATAGGTTTTTTTTAATGTACGTAGATACCTATCTAATAAATATCCCATGTCAATATTTTCTTTTTTTTATGGTTACAAATGATAAACATACAAAATACTAAGAACTAATAACAGCTTTTGATTCAAATGTAATGAACCACTTACTTTGGCATTAATCAAACTAGGTACCTACCTATGTCCTCAATATATCAAACTCGATGCAATAAAGCGACATACTTTAGACAAAATAAAGTGAACCAGACCAGCTACAGTATACTATATCACACTATATTTACAAAGGTCAAACCACGTGATATACGGAACAAATAAATAATTATAATGAACAGGACGTTATTGTAATCAATAATAGTATTAAAATTGCATATCTTGCACCTACATAGTTAGATGGTAAAAAATAATCCTGTAAACGACAGTAGGAAGTTGATTGTTGAGTTGATGACGAAAATCCGGAAATCATAATACTTGGAACTACCTATGCCTATACCTACTTACCTTTTTATATCTGCACATGCGCTGCGTATTTATGATATGCCAAGAGCAAACCTGTATACAAATCACTTGATTTTCTTATGTCTTATCCAATGGCTACAAATCTTATCCTAACTTGTGAATTCCTGTTTTTTGTATTTTTATTCTTGTGACATAATTTCTCGATTCATAGTAAGTATATGTACCTAGTACTATAAGAAAACCACAAGTTCGAACCATTTTGCATGTGCTTCAAAGCCTGCAAGTATAACTCAGTAATACGGGAATTGAAGTGTGTACGTAAAACTACGAAATACCACGAATAGTGCATAATAATGCATAATATCCAGTAAACATACAGAGCATAGAGATAACTTAAAAATAAAAATAAACATCGCGGTTGCTATCTCTAGGCATGGCAGAGAGAATGCAGTCAGCATGCGATCATCAAAAGAAAATGGTAGGGTAGTGCAAACTTGACAAAAAGACGTATTTTTAGGGTTCCGAACAAAAAAATGAAAAACAGAATCCTTATAGGATCACTCGTGTGTCGGTCCGCCTTTTACAGCCAATTACTCCGAAAGTACTGGAGAAAATGAATTGAATTTTGGTACTCCCGTGCTTTTTTGTGACCAAAAGGCGAAGCGAAAAACAGAAGTAAGCGAAGTAAACAACAGAATTTTGAAAAAAAATATTTTTAACGTAAAAAAAGCAAAGCAAAGCAACAACCCATAATTGTCCCACTGCTGGGCTCGGGGTCTCCTCTCACAATGTGAGGGGTACAGGCCATAGTCTACCACGCTGGCCAAGTGCGGTTTGGTAGACTTCACACACCTTTGAGAACATTATGGAGAACTCTCAGGTGTGCAGGTTTCCTCACGATGTTTTCCTTCACCGAAGCAAGTGATAATTAACTTATAATACGCACATAATATTTGAAAATTAGAGGTGCGTGCCAGGATTTGAACCCGGGCCCCCGCGTTCGGGAGACCAACGTTCTAACCACTAGGCTATCACTGCTGTAATTTTTTAACGTAATTAAGATTAATAAAGTACTGTTTTGCAAACCGTATTGTGTGGCATGTCAAATGAAAGGTCTTGTTGTAAAGATCTCAAATATATTTTTGCTATAGTTCTACAACGGATAGTTTTAAAATTATTCAAGAAAGAACGAAAATTGAAACCGAAAATTGACCATTCCCCCCATTTCCGTAACTATAGAAGCTAGACTTTTAAAAAAATACAGAAAAAAGTTCTTTACTTACGTATTACAGGAAAACCTATACGTACCTATAAGAAGTCTCAAGGCAAAAACAAATAAAATATGAAAATAACAGTAATTACATAATCAACGTACGGAATCCTCTCCACGCGAGCTTAACTCGCACTTATCCAGTTTATTTTCTTGCGACGAAGACGAAAATATATCACCACAACATGATAGTTTATGCCTCACGACAGAAAAAAATTCGATCGTCTACGGGTGACGACATTTAAATAGGCTTCCGTAATCCGTAAATCTGTACTCAAATATTTTATCATGGTTTATGGTAAATAAGTAAACGAATCACGTGACGATAGGGGTCACGGCCGCTAATGGATTCACAACAAGGCTGGAATCGACTGTTACACGAATACAAAGATTTGGGGGGTAATATGAATATAATCTATACTAATATTATAAAGAGGAAAGATTTGATTGTTTGCATTGAATAGGCTCCGAAACTACCGAACCGATTTGAAAAATTCTTTCACTGTTAGGAAGCTACACTATCCCCGGGTGACATAGGTTATATTATATTTTTTTACTATTTTTCCCAAAGCGAAGCGAGGGCGATTTCCTAGTATGAATATAAATAAAATTAAATTCTCGCGAAATACTTTGGAAGTTATGCTTTCCTAGTACCTATCTACTCAGAAAAGCTTTTTTATTTTAATGACCCGTATGGTGTATTGGTTACCACGCCGGATCGCCGTACCAAGGGTCCTAGGTTCGATTCCCAGTGAGGCGGGAATTTGAATGATGAGTTTGAATTTCTGTTCTCGGTCTGAGTGTGTTGTGCTTGTCTTTGTGTATTGTCCATGGCACCCACGACACAGGGAATCCTAGTGTGGGTCTATGAGTGTGTATCGTTATTTATTTAAAAAAAATACTAGCTTTTGCCCGTGGCTACGGCCGCGCCAGCGATCGATTTTTTACAAATCCCGCGGGAACCCTGAATTTTTCCGAGATGAAAAGTAGCCTATGTGTTAATTCAGGGTATAGGCTATCTCCATTCTAAATTTCAGCCAAATTAGTTACGTACTTAGTTATGGCGTGATTGAAGAACAAACATCCGAACATCTAAACATCTTCACCAACTTTCACATTTTACCCAGAAGTGATGAGGAGTGGACATATTGTTGACACAAATGTTAGTGATACTAATAACGCTTAAAGAATGTCATTCATAGACAAAGCAAAGAATATTTTGGGTTAATATAATTTAATTTGGATAATTAACTAACGTTATGGCGGCGGCATTTTGTTATCTTATCTTTCAACCTTTTGGCGTTCAAGTAAACAGTTAATTTCGCTTTCTTTACTTTTAGGAAGTAGGTAAATGTTTGACAATTAAATGCTGTAAATCCGTGCAGATGTTTTCAGCAACAGATAACGCTTATTGTAGATAACTATTTATATGACTCAAGGTAATAAAATTTCTCCTACCAAAATAATTCTGCCGAGGACTGAGATGGAATCAATGTTGCCAATTTAGCCCTTTTGGGGCTAGATCTAGCCCTTTTTATGGTTTTTCAGCCCTTCAAATAATAATTTAGCACCTAGCCCGATTTATAGCCCCAAAACCACAGAACATCTAATAATTAGTTAGATGTTCTGTGCCCCCATTTTCCGCCATCTTGAAAAAAAAGGGCTAATTCAAGTTTTCCACGAACTTTTTGATGCAATCGATCGAAAAAACCAATTTAGGTAGAGAAAGATAACGAAAAAATGACCATTATCATACTTGTAGAGCGCCTTAAGACCTTTTTTTGCGCTCACCTCTATTAATTAAGCAATAGCCCCTATTTTCAATGTATTGGACGAATCTAGCCCTTTTTACATGCTTTATTAGAACTATATTTAGCCGAAAACCTGATACCAAGTTGGAAACACTGGATTGAATGTTTTACTCCATTTATTAATTGAAACAAAACATTTATTCAAGGCAAGAAAAAAAACGGTGCATTTTAGCCCTTGCCTCGTGTTTTTTTTATAATAGCAAGGCACCATAAAGAAGGTACCTATAGCGTGGATTCTATGGTAGAGACTGGTAGAGACTCCATACCTACTACTAATTGATTTGAAAGTGCGAAAAAAAAAATTCTGTAAGTTTGAAGTCTAAAAAATGTGAGACTTTCCAGTCCAGTCGTGAAACATAAACGTGTTCTTATTAATACGTAACAATGAAGAGCCTTCAAATAATGAGGTAATCGGTATAAAGTGCGTTGATCTTTCGTGTTTTAACTTAACGTAACCTCAGATCAGGGTCTCTAATAATAACTAACTGGTCGTAAGGTAATAAATTTTGTTAAATTAAAATAAATATAAACTGCGAAATTTAAATATGTAAGTATGTAGAGGTATGTAACTAGTATATCAAGACCCTTTTTGTGAGTTAAAAGTAATTAAGTATTTAACTTTTATTTAATATTTGCGTATAGCGTTTTCATGTTTACAATTTATATCATTGGGTGATTAACAAGTTCTTCTTTCGTTAAGGTAATTCTATAATTAAGGGTTTTGTTTTTTCATCATGTTTAATGAACCCTAATGTAACTTATATACTTCAGATTTACGCGCCTTTCAAAATGACGTAAAAATTACTGAGATTCTGATATCAAATGGATTGACAATATATCGTATGAATGTCGATAGTATGATTAATTGCGATATTTATATAGGTATATTTGGTTATAACTAGATTAATTTTATAACCGGTAAATACTTACCTACGTCATATCGTATTTGAGAAAGAAGAGGTTCTTTATTAAGTAAACCTATGCTTATAATAAAACTCTAACTAGCAGGTGTCTGTCTATACATAACTTTAAAATTGAAAAACTATTAGATACATTTATTAATATGGCAGATCCTATGACAGTGATTTTTTTTATTTTTTTCTGTTTTTTAGGACTTCGGCGTCGGACTACGCGCGATGTAGAGTTTCTACCAGTTGGACGGACGGATGCACATTTACTTAAACATTCTTAATGTAAACTTAGTATACATACTTAGTAAATTTACTACCTACGTTGGATAATTTATTAATCGAGCGTATACAGTAAGGATTTTCCCTATTTTCGGTCACATGACAAGCAAGTCTTGACCCTACTCAGACTAACCCTGTGGACTAACCCAATGCTATCTTTGAACACTTGAAAATGAAATTACATATTTCGTAGATGATAAAGAGTTAATCCGCTGTATATACTTCTCAGAAATACTACGTTTATTCTTTTCTTTTCTCTAATTCGAGGCTTAACGACCACGAGTAATTTTAATTATCAGAATTACAATGCCCACAGATCGTCGTTAAGCTTACCTTTAAGTATAAGCTACGGGCTTATCTACTGAGTTGTCATCCTTAAATCACATGTTCGTCATCTTTCATGTGTTTTTTTATTTATTGTTATATATTATTATGTATGTATGTATATATGTATGTATGTATGTGTGTATATATGTATGTGTATTATGTGTGTTATGTATTATATTTATGTGTATTTATATCATAAGTTATGTCGCGTTTATATAATTACGTTTTTATACCGCCCTTCGTGTGTCTCTGTTTGGCCTGGTTTTGGTTAGCTGGTAGAGAATGCATTAAGCATTAAGCTCGCCATTTGTACCGTAATTTTATATTGTGGTCAATAAAGTATAAATAAACAAATAAATAAATAATCGTCGGTTGAATAATTCTTTTCTTGCATAATATACAGTGGAGTGGTGATACTTCGCACGCTCAGCGGAAAAAAGGCATAAGATGAAAATTGCAATTTTACAGGAGAGCAAAAAAACTGTTAAAAGATCAGTAAGTAGTTTAAGGATATTACGATTTCTTGCACAAAACCGTCAAGATTAATGATAAAAATTTGAAAAAAAATTGACTATAATATGCAGCTTTTGTCCCTCTTTCCAATCATATTAATAACTAAAATTCAACGTAAGACGACTTATGCTTTTTTCCACTGAGGGTGCAACTTATCACTGAAGACATTCGATCGCGAAATCTCATGGTATTTTACACTCGAACATGCATCCCCTGTCACGGAAACATGATTTATATCGTCTTCCCGGAATTAGTTTATTTTTAAGTTACTTCGAAGTCATAAGTTATTGAGAACGAAGCTTCAATAATTCCAGCAATTTGAAACAACAATACAGATAAAAAAGTTAAGTTTCTTTTGTCGACCCGTATGACCCAATGTTACCATGCCGAATTGCCGTGCCAAGAGTCCTGGATTCGATTCTCAGCGAGGCGGTTTGAATGATGAGTTTGAATTTCTGTTATCGGTCTGGGTGTGTGTGTTCTTGTCTTTGTGTGTTGTCCATGGCTCCCACGACACAGAGAATAGTGTGGGGCTATGAGTGTGAAGCGTTGTTTATTTATTTATTTATCCTTTCCTTAGCCTTAATTTAAACAGACTTTATGAGAGACGTCATAAGACTTACAGATGATGGTGGGCGGTGGTGATGGTGGTGATGATGAAGGGTGGTGACCACTTATTATTAAAGTCTGGTCGTTAGTTCGCAAAAATAATGGAAAATAATTTACTCAGGTACTTCGAAATATTTTTACACGCTTTATGTTTCAAATAAACTTACTATGTAATTGTGTTTAAATTGCGAACGCAACACATCAGGATTTTCAAGATCTCTTTTAATTAGAGACTGACTGAACATTCGGTTTCGGTTTCAGGCTGATACGCTATTCTCAGCCTATCAGGCTAGCATCTATCGAAAACGCGTAGTCTTTACCTAGTGGTTTTAGACTTAGTTTACCTATAGTGGCCAACCCAAGTTATTATTACTAAATACTCGTATTAAATAATAAAAATAAATGAGAACATCTCTATAAAAAGCCTAGTAGTTAAGTAAATTACAGATTAATTTGGCCTTAGTCGACCGCCTTGGCCTTCTTACCAACTGCGATGTAACATCTTCCAATTCCGTAAAATGGATCTACTTCCACTGATTTTTCTTGTGAAATTATTACTTCATTCTGCTGGCTGTCACCTGTCAATCATTTTCAGTTACCGTTACTCTTTCCTCAACTCGAGGCTAACTTTACAGCTCTCGGCAGTTTTTAATTGTTTGATTTTGTCCGGATGAGTATTTTTAAATCGATAACATATCAACTAGGTGTATTGAATCGATAGGTTCAGTGTTCCAGGACTTTTATAAGGTATTTCGTAGTGCGTGCTCTAAATCTCGATAGTTAAATTAAGAGGATTTTTAGTGGAAACTCAATCAGGCAGTAGCGCCAATTTATTACAGTTTTGGCATTCCTATCTCAGGGATTTCCTGTACCTTTTGCATTTAATGGTTTTACTACTAGGTAAATATTTTAGCAATTCTACTCATATTATAAGAAATCGTCTGCTGCAAGTTTTCTTAGAGTTACATCATTCATTATATCATTGGTTAATGTGACGGATTGTTTAACATGTTCACATCATTGCCACTTCATTTGAAATTTTGTATTGTGAATGGGTGATAGAAGTTCAATGTAATGCGTGGTTTACTGAAGTGGTCGTTCACGATGGGAATGCATCACCTCACGCACGCGACCGTCTTGTTGCGTCTCGCGTCCCATTATACGTGTCTATTTTTAGTAATATGTTATATGTACCGTTGGAATGCATGTCTGTCCATTGATATCGGTATCTATCTGTATCCGAAACGGAGTCGGTTCGGTTGAGTCACTCTGAATCAAGTTTTGTAGTATCGTTTAGTCATAATCGTGTCGTTTATAAAATTTAATGTGGTGAAGGTTAATCCATTCAATGATTTCAGTGAACTTGTTGTTGTTACGCAGTACTTACATTACGTTTGTTACTATAACTCATTATAATAAACTATTAGTCGAGAATTCTATTGTTTGCCTTAATACTTAGGATAGAAGCCACTTTAAACGATTCTGGGTCTTTTATTTTCAGCGGCTTGTTTGTTGAGGTGATTGAATTGTAAGTGATAGATAAAATTATACCCTATGGGCCTATGACATACCGTCACCTTTTCTAGGTTCATCCTACTGAGGAACGGAGAAGGTTCAGACCAGGTTTCTACTAGCACGCTACCATCCTCCTTTTATATTCTGCAATGAATCGTGATTTCATGTTGGAGATTCAGTTGAAGCTGTTTTGTACCGTTAATACCTTTTGTTTTACAATTTATGAACGGCGAGCGTAGTAGTAAGACAATCCAAATTGAGTAAAAAATATTTATTTATTTTTTTATTTATTTAACTCTTTATTGCACACCAAAAATAGGACCAAAACAATGTAAAGTAGGCGTCTAGGTGAGTATATAGAGTACAAAAGGCGGTCTTATTGCTACACAGCGATCTCTTCCAGACAACCTTAAAGCGCGTCACATACGGCGAAGATACGATAATATTTTATGTTAAGATGCCTTGCTATAAAATATTATAGTATCTTAAGGTATCGCACACGGCTAAGATACGATAATATTTATATCCGCTCGAATAGCTCTGGGTCACACTGGGGTTATTTCCCCGCAATCTATATACAGGATAGTCTAATATTAATAATACGGCCTTACTATTAGATTTATTGGATAGCTCATCGGATGGTGATTCTGACTTCGAATATGACTTAAAAATTTCTGCCGCCATTGTTGCCATTTCCGAACAATTTGGGTAGAAATTAATCATATAAAGTTTAGGAAAGACCGCGGTGAGTTTAATCTTTACGAAGACCTTTCATCGAAAATGTTTCAAATATATTTTAAAAAGTCAAAGGAAAGTTTATAGTTTCCAATAGTTTCCAATATTTTGCGTACTAATAATAAAAACAAAAACATGAGAGGTGTCAAGGGACACCTGGATGGAACGAAGTTCCTTTCGATTTAATTATTGTATTGTTGTACAGCGCCTGTTCAGACTTAAGATATTTAGTTTGGTTAGTTGCGGATAGATGGCGTTAGTAAATTAATTCTGAATCACGCTATCAACTTATACTTGTAACATACGTAAGTTCAAGGAAACTATTAAATTTTTTGAATTCGCTATGGATACTTAGTTTCTTTTACCTTATATAGTTACGCAGTTTGTACAGCGCCATCACTGTAAAACTAACTGAATCACTTCAAAACAAGTATGTCATTCGCAAAATCAAAAAGTGTCGAAATTTTCCGTCTGGCCCCCTTTCACAACGCGCGATAAGGAACTTCGTTCCAACAACAAAAACAGAGAGAATAGGTTTTTTTATGGAAATATCCGGCAAACGAGCTGACGATCCACCTGATGGTTAGTGGCTATCGTCGCCCATGGGCATCAGCAACACCAAAGGCATCACTGATGCGTTGCCGGCCAGGAAAGAAAGAAAGAACTGGCTCTCAAGCCCCCAGCCGGAACACGACGAGTCGTTTGGCGGCTGACTCATGCTGGTGGTAGCTATCCAGGCGAACCCCTGGAGAAATTATAATAGTAATAATGGTATTAATAAACAATTAAAATCAATACTACCAATATAATCCCTCCGAGGGCCCTACCACCAGCGGGCTGGATTAAGTCGCCTCTTACGACACCCATCCGGCGCGGGATTGGGGTCAGTATTCTAAGCCGCCAACACCAACACGGCTAAGAAGAAGTAAAATTAATATATTTAATTCCATTTTGCATCGAATATTGTGCACACTCTGTGTAAGGAGCTTACGATATATTTTGGATCTTAACATGGCATGTTACGATATATTAAGCATCTTAACATAAAATGTCCATATCGCTCGATATCTTAACATGCGTAATATGAAAATATTATCGTATCTTAGCCGTGTGTGATGGTTCATACAAAATGTATAGTGAGCGATATTTTATGTTAAGCTGAAATGTTATAGTATCTTCGCCATGTGTGACGCGCTTAAGATGCGGAATGCTGTATATACTTAAATAAGATGAGGTAAAGTGCACGAGTAGAATTAAAGAAACTGTAACAATTTAGAATCAAAACGCAAATTTGAAATTATAGATGAAGATAATGTCAGAAAACAAGCTATTGAAGGTCTTATCGCTTAGAATGATCTCTTTCAGATAACCACTAGGAAATCAATGTTTTATTAACAAGAAATAATAATTCATTTTCCGGTAACACACGTGAATTATCTGATACATATAATATCACTGATTATCTGTTACATAATGTACAGACAAGTTAATCTTCAATGAATGTAATTATGTTTTCTTCCTTTCATGATTTAAATACCTACCTAACTGACAACTTGTAAGTTACAAATTTTCCTTTTCCGACTTGAAAAAATGTTTGGTGAAAAACCGTCTTATTATTCTTATGGGTTCAATCCTTTGATAGCCAATTACTGAGTTGCTCAAGTGCGTATTGGCGGAGGGGTTAGTGGCCAACCCAGTGTCGGAAGTTTTGTGCCTCCCGAGAGGCTTCGGTAAACCTATCTTATACACACAACTTATCTTATACACAGACAGCAAACACAGATTGTGTCGCGGGTTTCCGTATATAAATTCCTAAATATATAAGTACTTTCGATATAATCTATACCTACTAATATTATAAAGCGGAAGAGTTTGTTTGGTTGAACGCGCTAATCTCAGGAACTACTGCTTCGAACTGAAAAAATATTTTTGTGTTTGATAGTCCATATCGAGGAAGGCTATAGGATAACATCATATATTTTAATAGTTAGTTTTCCCACAAATTAACGCGGGTGCAAACGCGAGGCACAGTTTGTATAATATAAATTCCCCTTTTTTTCTTCTGTAAGGGGTAAGTACAAAAAAGGTAAAGCATAATTTCCGCGTGCGAAGCTGCGGGCAACAGCTAACTAGTAGGTGATAAACAAAGATAATGAAGGTATTTGACTCGAGAAAAGTAAACATATCGAAAGCAATGCCGGATTTATATTTTTTATGAGTGTAGGCCAATTAATTTTCGCCGCCCTGTGTACCGTTTTAAAATAATAATTTTCCATTCATAGTAAGGAAGGCACTGAATTAGTCACTAAGAAAGTGCGTCAAGAATTACAATTTTTTGCGACACTTTTTAATAAAAAATCATCTATAATATATCATCTATAAAATATATCATCTTCTGAAATCTGCCGCCCCTAGGACGCTGCCGCCCCTATGCCGCGGCCTATATGGCCTATTGACAAATCCAGGACTGATCGAAAGTTATACCTATCTGTGGTTATATTGACAAGTTGCGATGGTGGTGAGTTGTGATGGTACGAGGTAGCTGATAGCTCGTGATGACTGATGAATATTGGATGTGTGCCATACAGCATGCTTGGTGGATGTATAAATACTTGATAGTAATCGTAAAGCTTGCTGCGTTCGTGACTCAATTATGAAAAGCCTTTGTTACTAACGTGGGATTCAGCTAGATTCCAGAAACAAGAAAAATATTGCTGCCTTGTTGCTTTTGCTATTATTATTAGTAGGTAATGTATTCGTGATATAATATTATACATATTAAACTAGGAAATCGCCCTCGCTTCGCTTCGGAAAAAATAGTAGAAAAATATAATATAGCCTATGTCACCCGGGGATAGTGTAGCTTCCCAACAGTGAAAGAATTGTTCAAATCGGTTCGGTAGTTTCGTTTCGTATTCAATGCAAACAAACAATCAAATCTTTCCTCTTTAGATTATAGGCACATCAATTTGTAAAGCAGCAATTTCTAATTTGCTTTAAATTAATTCTAGTTAATAAAAATATGAACTTTTGAAATGTTTTCAAAAGAAGGGAAGACGTAGAAGGTGTCGGTATCTTCTTCATTTCAAAAAAGATTAACCCCGCTCAAAACCACATATTAATACCATACCCTTATATTAATTGGCTAGATTAATATCACTTGAAACGTTCAAAATTAATTTGAATTATGCAAAATAAGAATTGTGGTGAGTCGCAATTTGGTGCGAACGCATGAAAACCGGTATTGACGTACCTACATAATCTGTAATTAAAATATATGTATATGATGAGATACTCCTATTGTAGAGAACATATTTATTAAAAGTACAAATTGGTAGAATAAAATGTAAAAAAAATTTTTGGGTACCTACTTCCCCGATAGGTAAAGTGGGGATGATTTTTTTCTTATCTACCCCATAGTGTAAGTAATCTTTGAAAACGGCTTTTAAAAATATACTGGGTCTACAAAGATAATTTTTTAATTCAGGGGTCCGTTTGCTAAATATTCGGTGCTAAGGTGATAATTTTGGTTAGAATCATATTATGTCCCCCAGCCAGCCCTACCACCTAAATGGTAGGGGTGGACATGTGAAAAATTGGTATATGATGAATTTACAAGGAAAACTATCACGCCTTCTAAACGAGCAATCGTAAAACTACGGAACTCTACATTACGCGTAGCCCGACACACACTTGACAGTTTTTAATTATAATTACAATGCAAAATAAAATTCAACAGAACAAAAGCTCATTTCAACTCTCTTGTGGTACCCACTAGTATTCTATTTCCACCTGAGGTGTAGCGCCGGGGGCGTTACGATTCGCCATTGTTCCGCCTCGGACAAGGCCGGCTGATGTAACATTGCCGCCAGTTGCACCAAGCGCCGGTCAATGACCTTGTCCGTGCGAACTACAATATTGACGAATTAGAAAAGCTAACACGTACATCAGTTAGTAGTTGCCTACGACCTAGACCACGTATTTATCTTTACACCGTCTCATGCCATGACCGTAAGCATATTATCGATATAAATAATACTTACCTGTCGCTCGGTGCCTTGCATAGGTCACCTATGATAGTGCAGTGCATACTCAGCAGTTCATAGGTGCTCGACTAGACCGTAAGTACCATACCATAAAAGCAACCGTAACGGGTCGTAACGGGTCTAACAAGGTTTCCGCTGCCTACAATTTTCCTTAACAATAGGGTTTCAACCCATTAATGGCCCACTACTGGGCACGGGTCTCTCCTGTTGAGGAGGCCTAGAGCTTGCTCCACCACGCTGCTCCAGTGCGGATTGGTGGATGGAGGGGTTAGTGGCCAACCCAAGTGTCGGAAGTTTTCAAACCGCCCGAGGGCCTCCGACATGGCTTAATGACTGTTATCTTATGATAACAACCGGGACCGACGGCTTTACGTGCCCTCCGAAGCACGGAAACGCTCAAGAATTTTTGCCACTAGCGGTCACCCATCCAACTACCGACCGCGCCCGATATTGCTTAACTTCGTCGATCGCTTAAGATCGACGCAAGCCGCAGGGCTATGAGCGCTTCTTACCAATATAACCCCTTCATATTTTAATATTTTATAGCGCTTTATAGCTCAGTCATCTGATCATATTTGAATGGGCAAAGGACTTTATACAGAACAAATAAATCAACGTTCTCAGGCAGAAAGCTGGAACCATTGAACTGCTGACGTAACACTGTAACCTGTTACAGTTGACCGTCTGGGGCAATGGGGCATTAGTTAAGGTCTATTGTAACTAGAGAGTCTGGGGACACCATAGCCACCATGTCGTTAAGAGCTGCGACTTTTTTTGTTTTCATTGCAACAACAACTAAGTAGGTACCTACTGGAAAGGCAATAATGATGAATGGCAATAGTGACGCTGTTGTTTTATTTCTTTACTTTTTAACCAGCTCTTCCTCTGCTCAAATCTTCTGATATAATGCACTACTATTTGAACACATTCGCAGACATCGACTTTTTATTAGGTACCACTAAACTCTGTATGGTTGCCACTGTGGTGACACTTGTCACCCTCAAACCAAAAACATAATATTTTCACCCCCATTTTAGAGTCCATCGTGAAATTGTTTTAACATGAGTTTAGTTTCCAAGTTACAGTCAAATACCGCAAACCTCTTATTTTGTTCGAGAAACTTTAACAATATTTTGTAACAACGATGTCCATGGAAGTCTGTGATATTTATAGATCAATATGGCCAATCTGTTAGTTTCTCGGGTACCTATCAAAATAATTAAAAACATTTATGTACTTACCTACTTATCAAAACCTGCGACTTTTAGTTTTAAGGTCTTTGGGACGCCTCTACGATTAGTATAATTACGTACTCTCGATATTAAATCGACAGTTAAGTGTTACGCAGACTGATAACATCAAGTAAGCAGATTGACAACATATTTGTGTTGTATGGTCTAAAAGTAGATCATGTAAATTATGATTGATTTAGTATGCTTGACCTCTCTAATTATTGCTATTAGTTAAACTATGTCACTCCACTATCAATTAAATGTTATTTCCTTGACAGCACATCGTTGCCGCGTTGTTATTTTGTAAAACTAGGCTATATACCTAAGTAGGTATATAAATACATTGAAGCGGCCGATAACTTTTAGGAGATGCGTAGCTTAATAAAAAAAAATACTAGAGAGGTGTCAAGGGACACCCGGATGGAACAAAGTTCCTTTCGATTTAAGTATTGTTTTACGCGCTCAGCAGTGTGATTCAGCAATGTACAGCGCCATCTCTGTACAACTTTCTGAATCACGCTAGCGTCAGCGCCATCTCTGTACAACTTTCTGAATCACTTCAAAAAGTGTCGTGACAACTTTTCGTAAGAATTTTTTCCGTCTAGCCCCCTTTCATAACGCGCGATAAGGAACTTCGTTCCAATAAGAATCTAAAAGTTACATGTTAGCTATGTTTCTACTGTGCCACTTCTATATTTTACGCCCGCAAAAATCGTCAGTTTAACATAATTGTTAGCATGTTATGTTCCCTAGGTGTTCCTAGTCATGTTCGCGGCATTTTCTGACCGCTTTTGGACAGTGTTACGCTAGGACTGCGCTGTCATTTCCAAAACACTGCGAAACCAGATTGAAAGAGTGGACCTGCAATAAAGAAAAAACTTTTGAGAAACTTTTTATGAGAAATATGCTTTTATCATCTTCAGAAACATTTCTGGGTTGTTAAACATCTAAATTCCGACGCGACGGTACCAATCACAGACTAGGTCGAGGTACAAAATATGTAGAATAGCATGTATCAATGCCTAAAACCCGTCTGTGCCTGTGACCTTGTGACCCGTGACCCGTGTGACCCGTGTGAGCCTGTGACCTTCTGAAGAGCTATCTATATTTAACTATGTATTTTATATTTTTCTTCCTACCCCAATAGCGTCGATGACGCTCCATGTAACGGAAGTGTATATGTGCGGCCGTAACCTGTCACATAGAACGTAAAAGGAGGCCCTAGATGATTTTGCTTGGATTAATTTATAGAAGGTCACTAGTAACATTTTAAAAATCACCTGAAATTCTGAATGCCCATTCCAATTCCAATTAAGTATTTAACCTTCTTGGCATGGAGTAAAAAACGCTTGCATTGACGTCAAACTATGACGTGTCAGTTTTATGTCTGATGTTATCGGGGTAATAGCAGTTTTGTCTAAAGATTTGGGCAATTCATTGTTTTAAGAACCAGCAAATTATTTGTTATTTATAAATAGTAATAAAAAGTATTTTAAGTAGGACCTGCTAAGTAAGTAGGTACTTACTTATTTGAGCTTGCTTACTTATATCTATTAGTCCTATATTTAGGTACCTACCTAAATACATAATGATACCTACATGCAGAGGAATAAAGATATTGGACATAAAAACTAGGGACATAGGTGTGAGTCACTGTACCTATGATGACAGGAAATACTTCACTAGCTTAAAGTTATTTCACAATGCGTTGAACTCTAATTGCAACTCCATGGGAAAATACGTTGATGCAAAATCATATGCTACGAAAAATAACATGCCGGCGGTCGTTGAAACCGTTCAAGAAACGGATTTCCCCGAGCGTCGTGCGTCATAGCTAATCGCTGTCGCCGCAAGTTATTTGGGTAAGTAGTTAGCTATCTCAGCGAAACGGAATTCATAATTTCCAGGGCTTTTATCCTGCACTAAGATTTTAGTATTAAAACTGATTGTATTAGTGCAAAATTATTTGACTGTAATTTTAAAAAGAAAAGTTGCAAATAAGTAGACGAATAAAGTGGACGGCACCGATATTTAACATGCTTAATGCTTGCATACTTGCTGCTTTTCATTCCTTTATTGTATACATTTTACTAAAACTTTATTATGCCATCAAACGACATCTATCGTCGAATAGCATCAATTACCGCCATCTAGCGACATAAAATTGAAATTTTGCGATACAGAGTTAAAAAATATGGTCCAATGAAAGGAAAGGTGTCCGTTGTGCATGACTGTACTCAATTAAAAGTAAAACATGCATTTTTGACATTGTGATCCTATCTATATGTAGTAATAGTATGTGTTCGTATCTATAGACATGAATGTACCGAGGGGCAGGGAGGGAGGTACCTACCCCTAGATTTTGTATTCTTCCCAGTAGGTACGTACTTACTTCTGTCTATATAGTGATTTTTTTATTACGCATTTACAGAAACTCTTTAAGGAGAGCAACCAAAAAATCTAATTTGCCGGGCCTGGGTACGCCCATGTCTATATATGTACTAGATTTATGAATCTATAGACATGAGTACTCGTATAACCTCTCTGGTATGGGTAATATTATAACAAGACCTCTTATTGCAAATCACTTGAGGAATTTAGGTAGGCAGTACGTAAATTTAGGTGTGGTTGCGTTTACGCATTAAAAAATAAATAATAAAACAACTAATGTCAGTCATCATTATCATTTAATGAATCGGTTATTTACAAAACTTCGGTGGACAATATCAACAAATTAGCTTCAATTTGTATCTTGCTAAGCTTTGCGCATACTCTGTGACAAGCTCCAAACTTAAGCGAAACCAAGCTGTTTACACATAATAAATCCGTATAAATGTACCAATATTTATTACAATTATAAATAACATGTATCGAACATAGCTTTCCATTTAAAATTTTATAATATCAATATATAAATAATATAATTTATAAATATGTAGATAAGTAATAAGATATAAGATAAGAAATATATCTAATAGTATCCATCAATTCGTTTACCTAACATGAATTACGTGTAAACAACTTTATTGCTTTGAAAATAACAATACTTTGAGCCAATACTGAAAAGAATACGAATTAGGATTCAACGAAACATTGTTAGCGAATTAACGATGATAAATAAATCAATTTGAGATATGTACCGTATAAAAATTGATTTAAAAACCTGCTAATGTTATCAAACCATTTCATGGCAGACAAGAGTAAAATGATTTCATTTATCGATTCATTAACAGCAACAAACATTGTGTTCGTTCGTTACATCAATAATACATTAATTATATCTTCATCAATAACTCTTTTACCCTATGCTTACAGTCCCGCCTAAAACATAATAACATTTTGGTTTTCACATAAAGCTATAACAACAGTAAACTTTACTTAATTATTTTCTGAATCTTTAATACCTTAGTCAATCAATTTACACCAGACTGTACTATTCTTACAATGTAATTACACACTCCAACACGGGTCAATATAGCCATAATATAATAAAACTCTATAAAGAATAAGTTGATTACAAAGAAAAAGTTAAACATTTACTCGAGTTTATCACATAATACCGTTTCCTATGCCTAACTAATGTTCACTTCGCCTTAATTACTTCACTCTACATACGCTTAAAAGCTAAATTATGCAATTTATTGACACAAAAATATCTATGACAAAAATATATCGCACTCTGCATATATAAATATATACACCTTCCTAGTTGGCAAGTAAATGGAGCCTAATATATTGTGAAATATTATTGTAATTAATGATGTACAGAAAAATTGACGGTGTTCTGGTACTCACGTTTCCTAGTATAATACTTAACACATATTTACAGATAGTCATTCTATAGGCAATTTACTTATCACTTCATTTAATAATACGCATTAAGATGGGCTAAATTTCATCTTTGATTTTTATCATCAAGATTTCGAAGGCTTATTTTTTTAAGTACCTAACTAAGTAAGTATTTTTAAATAAATAAGTAACGTGCACGTTGCAGATAGAAAGGAAAAAAGAACCCTTATAATAGTGACCTTCCGCCACAGCATCCAATTCAAGTTAAAAAAAATCAGGATTTGTTGCGAGTTTGTTTATAACCCAAAAGATTAAAAGCCAATAGATAAACTTAAACTTTAATGCTTTTATTAATTCGTATAACATTAACACACCATACAAATTGCCTACAGAATGAAACATTGTTCATTGCAATGGCACACGATAAATTCAAAATCTACAACAGTGAAGGTCTCGAAGCATATAGTGGATAGAACAGTACATTTAATTCGTAGTGTAGTAGACGGTTGTCAACAGTGTAGAAGTTTTACTACAAAAGGATTGAATAAAACGACTTACAATCATTTATCCCTTTAATCAGTAATCTACTTATCCCCTTTTGATTATTTTTGTATGATTTTAAGTATCTTTACTTACATGTAAGCGATAATCGAAACGATACAAGAGTTTAGGGATAGTTATGTTTCTTTGTTTATTGAAACATTAAGGGATACAGTATATTTGAGCAACCGTTTCTAAGTTAAGTCACTATAAGTCATGCTTATTTCTACAGCATTGCCATCATTGTTTTTGCTTATTTTTTTGAATTTGAAAATTAAAAACAAATACATATATATCTGCGTGACTTTTAAAATGGACATTATCTTGATGCTACTGCTAATAACAGTCAGCATAGATATTCCTACAGTAATAAGAGTCTAAGAAAAAGTTAAGCTCCAAAAATTCAAACACAGCATAGCAATAAAATGGTTACAATTACGAATAGTTATGCAAAAATGAGTATTATTAAAATTATTTGTACGTTACAAATATTATACCCTTTAGTACCGTTTTATAAAACTGTTACACTATCATATATTTTTTCATTTCCATTTCTCATACTATTTTTGCATAACTATCTCAAATTAAATCTACAATAATATCCCAAGAGAGGAAGACCAAGCTTAAAAACACTAATTTCCTCATCTTTTAATAGTCCAAGACATAGGCCTCACCTAATTGGCCTTTTTTCCCTGCGTCACCTCAAACCGACTTTCCTTGACCCATATGGCAAATAAATCGGTCAAGTCCGAATCGGTCACGTGAAGATTCGAAATTTCAATTTCAACTTTTTCCTATTCATAAGATTCTACAACAGACGGGATCGTATAAGGGGTCCATGTTCAAATGTCAAATCTACAGACCTCTGAAACAGAGACCTCATTTCGCAGAGTAGAATTAGGAAACCAGAGCGGAGCGAAGGAGATAATAAAACTACAGGTGCCATTACGAAACATTTCAAACGACCTAACTATGTGTTTATTTACAATAGTGCACTGTGTATTAACAACAATACTATTATATTTACATTGACATTACACTATGTCAATATGATTATTCATCGGTTTCATCACATTATTCGTTCACAATTAATTAACGCATATAACTTGAAACCATGGCAACTTATTGTCAATTTAGAAGTAAATTATAAACCAATTGCTTCCTTATCTGTATCATAATTTGTTTCTAAATGTTTCAAAATTTAAAAAATTTAAAGAAATTCATTACCTGAACTAATAGTTATTACTGGGTAATGAATACTGGTCACTAAAAAGCAAACTTTAATGCGAATTTACAATGTGTAACAAATATAATAAGTTAATCTATTAGATTGTCGATTATTCTATTAGATCACATACATATTCCCTATTCCCTTTAAAAAATTAATGCTGTATTTTCAATTAACTTCTACGTCCATAACTTCACAATGTATCCCTACAGACGTTTACAATTAATAAATCCTATTTAAACGCCAATATAAATAATTCTTAAGCGATACAACGACAACTGATCAGTCTATTATACTATTTTTCGGTGGTAGATTTATTTTTCTGAAATATCTTGCCTTAAGAATGATACTCAATAAGTCCCTTTTAGCACCTAAGCATTTTATGGCACATTGGAATAAGGAGCCTTGTTTGTTATTATTAAAAATGCGTATATAACATACCGGTTACATTGTCAATTAAAATATTAATTTGTATAAACATTTCACTTATTAATACTTTAGAACATGCTTCACTGTCTTCTTACTTATAGATCTAATCGTAGTGGGACAACTATTTAGTTAGGTACTCTTTTATATCGTGGTAATTAAGTTGAAAAACTCTAGCAATTACTAGGGAATAAGTACTCTTATTTAAGTTTAAATATTTCACGAGGATATCTATCGTTTAAATTACAGAATAATTTTGAAGGAGATGGCTCTCCTTCTACCATTAATAACCGTCGCTTCTACTTACACCGATCTCTATAGTAAAATACATGGGTAGTATATTTAGTTCCTAATAAATTCCGCATAATGGCGCTGTATCGAAAGTACAATAGAATCTTTCCAATGTATTTGAATTATAGAGATCTGTGATACGTAACAGGATACATATTCCATCGATTTTTATTTTGAACATATAACTATTTTAAAATATAGTAAGTACTGCTTAATAATATAATTATTTGTGTTTACGACAAATGATTAAGAGTGGTCCTACATTTTGGTTACTTACTACTTATTCATAAGCAGTGACGTAATTAAAATTTAATGTGAACAAACAAAACAAAAAACAAATTCAAAAATAAGTTCATTAACTCACTCATGATAAAACACTATATTAACATTACATTTTTGGTGTATCGATTTATTCTCCTTTCTCTGGTTTCACTTCGACTTATTTTAATTAAACATCCAAAATTAAATAAATCATGCTTATTTCAAAAACCTTCTCAAAATCTTCAGTATTATTGAGATCGTACTATTATTAAGGTATACTGAATGTTTCTTGAAAAAGTTCTTGAAATGGCCAAGCGATAGGTGTTTATGAATTGTAGTGTCATTTTAATTTTCAGTAATTTGGTGGATAGCTTACAATTTGCGTTTTGATTTAGATCATTTTTTAAAAACTCAAATTCATTTTCGCTGTGATGCGAATCATACACATAAATAATTTAAGTGATTTAAAATTCATCTTATTTTCTTACACCTGCCTACAAACCCACACCCACGAAAACCACAAAATCAAATCCGGTTCAAATAAATATACGTACATAATACTATGAATTAAAAACAAATTATTATTTATTTTGTCGCATATCTCTTTGCGTACTGGTCTTCGTTTCAATGATTATAACTTGGGAAACAATTACTGAATAAGAAATTCACTTAACTCACATTCTGTTGCTCCAACATTATTTTTAAACTACTAAAACACTGCACTTCAAAGTAATTTATATTAATTTGAGTAAATTACATTATCATTACATAAACAAAGTGGAACTCTGTTTCCATAATCCTTTAAAACACTCCAACACCAACACAAAATTGGTTACAACGCATACTGCATACATAGAAAGCAGACTGAGTCACTTTCTTCATTCACATTCTCTTACTCCATTCCGTCATACACATTCACTCTTCTCTTTCTAGTCACAACTAACTCACTCCGATTCACTCACACGTTCACTCTTCACTCTCACTGCGTCACATTTCAAACAATGTTTACACGCAGTGGGTTTCAATCACTCACTCTTCTTCACTATTAACTGCTCCCACACGTACGCTTCTCAATTCTCAATTTCCTTATCTATTCATATTCACAGCATGCTTTTTAATCCCCGAAGAAAAAAAATGTTTTTTAAAGTTTGACGTAACTGTATATCTGTATGTCTGTCTGTGGCATCGTTGCTCCCAAACAGATGAACCGAGAGTGTTTTTAGTTATGTTTAGTGTAAAGAAAACTGTCAGGGGGTTTTTAAATTTTAACTTATTAAACTTCTTCTTCTTTTCTTCTCACAGTACGCTCTCTGGTCGGCAGGGGAAGGGGGTCTGCAGTCTGTCGGGGGTTTTTTTAAATTTTATAATATTTTAAGATTATTACTTCTTCTCTTCTTCTCACAGTACGCTCTCTCTCTGGTCAGGGGAGGGGGGGTCGGATGGCGAGGCGGCGGTGCGCGTGATGGCGGGCGGGCGACCGGCCAGCGCGCCCATTGTAATAGGCGTGTCATCGGGATCTTCTTCTTCTCCTTCTTCTAGGTCCTCGTCGATCGGGGTTAACACATCTAGGGGCTGCTGGATCTCTTCCTGTTTTCTAGGGGGGATAAAAATATTTAAATTTATTATCATTTGACCATGTGGGTATTTTTACTAGTTACACGGAAGTTAATTATTAGCTATTGGACGAAGTATAGTTACTAAGTAAAGAAAGAAGTCTTCATCTATGTGCAGCCAATGAATTAGCTAGTTGGCTTTCACTATATAAATTTCGCCAGCATACTAAACATGTACGGCGCCATCTATTTGTGCAATCAGAAATTATAACTTCCTGAACTACCATAACATTCTTCTCCTATCGTAAATTTTTAGACGAGTCTTTTGGTAAACAATTTTGGCACTAGTATTTAACAGTGAACAACAAAAATAATTAATAGTAAACCTAAACTAGATTTAGCATTAAATGATTATTCCTGCTAAAATTGTCCATTTGGCTTTAACCCATTAATGGCCTACTACTGGGCACGGGTCTCTCCTCTTAAGGAGGCCTAGAGCATACTCCACCACGCTGCTCCAGTGCGGATTGGTGGAGGCGTTAGTGGCCAACCCGAGTGTCGGGAATTTTCAAACCGCCCGAGGGCCTCCGACATGGCTTAACGACTGTTATCTTATGATAATAACCGGGACCGACGGCTTTGCGTGCCCTCCAAAGCACGGAAAACGGTCAAGAATTTTTTGCCACTAGCGGTCACCCATCCAACTACCGACCGCGCCCGCTGTTGCCTAACTTTGTCTATCACTTAAGATCGACACAAGCCGCTGGGCTATGAGCGCTTCAGTTGTCCATTGAGTAACTCTCAAAACTTTAAATTGCACATTACAATAAACATACATTTTAATATTGTTTACCAAATAGGACTTATCTAAAAACAAACATTAAATACAAATGTCTGTGTATGTTTGTCCGTGTGTACGCACGCATACGTACGCGTACACGTACCTGCGGAACATGGGCGCAGCGAACGAGGTGAGGGTGGAGGCGAGGAAGAACGCCGCGGCCATGTAGAAGGACGCGTCGTAGTTCCTGGTGGCGTCGTACACCGCGCCCGCCAGCGGGGAGCCCACGATGGCCGCCGCGCCGCGGAACAGTATCAGCAGACCGAACGCGTTCGTTAGCTTGTCCAGACCGAGTAGGTCTACCAAGATGATTGATGTTAACGAGATGTAGCCCGCTGGAATAGATGATTTAGTTGTTAATGATAAATGTAAGCTTTAATGTAATAAAAATAATAATTTAAAAATAATTGGTTGTCTGTAAAGTCGGTTTACGGACGATAGTTATACGTGACAACGTCATAAAGAAACATTGATGAATACATGCGGCACGAACCCAGCGCTTCGGCCGATCGTAGCCGATTGTGCCTCTCTATCGCTTGTTCCGCGCTCTCGCTCGCGGAACGTGACAGTGAGTCATGCATTTTCGTGCGTGCACCTGGCGTTCATCGTTTTAATAGACGTTGTCACGTCAATCATAATAGTTAGTAAATATCTGCTCATTGTTGGGAGAGTTTCAGTTGCCTACAATACAGGTTTTCCACCCAATGTCCTTATTACTATAATAACTATGTCAGAAAAAATGATACTTTGTACATAATTATACTTTTTTTAAATTTATTTATCATTTAACAAAAGTTACATAAAATAGTAGCATTAGATAGCATTATAAAAACCACTGAGGTTTATGCGTTAATGCTATATGTTTACATCAATTTTTACTTACAAAGTATGCCATCTTAAAGTACCTATAGCTAGTAAAATCTATATATTTGTTAAATTAATACTTAGGTAATGGTTGTTTTAACAACTGTTTAATAGATATAACTTTAATTTACTTTTAATATCATTAGTACTTTGCACAATTATAACAAAATAGTATTGAATAATGTTTATAATTTAGATTTAAACTAGGTAATAACGCAAAGTAACTTCTATTTGGATCTTTATACACCACTGTGTGGTAGGATAAGCAGATGACCTACATTGTACATCCTTATAATTACCACTAGCAGTCACTCATTCAGCTAATTGTTGTTATCTACACCACAGAAGAAATAACAGTACATAGTATATAATAGTAGTACACCAGAAGACACAATGCACTTTGTACATTTACAGTAACATATTTTTTACACAAACAAATTAAAATAAATAAAACTTACATATGGCAATTCCAAACGCGATCGCAACCGCTACATACGACGCGTACGAGGAACAGAAAGGCGTCACTGCAACTGATATCTAAAAGCAACATTAAATTTCTTATTTCATACTAATGCATTTTGTTATTTGTATAAATATAAATCCAGCAATAAATGAATTGAATCCATTCACTTAACTTCACCGCAGATTTTTGAAAGTCTGATTAACTAAATGTAGTGTTTAAGTCTCAGATTCAAGAAATACTGTGATCAACTAAAGAAACAGTCAAATCTACTGTCAAAAGTTTCGGGTTGCTGAAAGCATGATTAGTTGAACAACATTATGTCGACTAACAGAGCTCAAATTTTTTTAATATAATGAAGCACGCCGGATATCCACTAGTTAATAAAATAATAATAAATAATAATATGAAACATGTATAAGAGGAAAGTATTGGTCTTCCACAACACAAGGAATCCTAGTGTGGGACCAACGATCCTCAACCCCATGCCTTTATACGATTTTGTTTCAATATAGTTTTTTTATTAAAGTTTGCAGCAACCCATAATTGTCCCACTGCTGGGCTCGAGGTCTCCGCTCACAATGTGAGGGGTACAGGCCATAGTCTACCACGCTGGCCAAGTGCGGATTGGTAGACTTCACACACCTTTGAGAACTTTATGGAGAACTCTCAGGTGTGTAGGTTTCCTTACGATGTTTTCCTTCACCGAAGCAAGTGATAATTAACTTGTAATACGCACATAATGTTTGAACATTAGAGGAGCGTACCAGGATTTGAACTCGTGCCCCCGCGTTCGGGATACCAACGTTCTAACCGCTAGGCTATCACTGCTGCTGCTGCTGCTTTTTATTAAAGTTTAATAAATAAATAAAAAACCGGGGTCCTCACTGTAGCAATAACGAGGCACACATTATTGAGCAACAAGGAGTCCATCCAGGGGAAGTCAGCCACCCAGCCGCACGCGATACGACCGAACGTGTTCGTTATACCGATGATGGAGAGGAGAAACGACGCTTGTTTAGCTTCCACACCCTGCCGGACAACCAAATAAAACATGTTTATTGAATACAACATGAATAATAGTTAATAATACTAAATACCAACACGGTTTTATAGAGTCAATGTGAGTGATGTGATATGACAATAATTCTAAAAAAATATTTTTGTGCTCTAACACGTTATTGAAGTGCCGCCTAACCGAAATTTTGAAAAAATATTCAATGTACAGAACATTTTCCCTTTGAGTTATTTATTTATTTATTAAAATCACACTACATCTAACATTACAGGTGTCCCCAATTCGATAGAGTAGTTAAAAATATGCAAATTATAACCAAAAGAAACCACTATGCAATATCAACATTAAATTACATATGTAGCCAGTATTACATGTCTATATTGTCATATTTATGTGTGTGTATACAATGGTTTGTGTATTTATTTATTTTTTGTTTTATTATAGTATAGATTATAAGCAACTCACATTAAGTTGAGCAGCGTCCACAATATACACGAATGGCACGTACAGCCCCGCCATGCCGAACACGTTGGACACGCCGATCAACATGAACGCGGGGTCGCGCAGCAAGCTCACGTCCAACATGGACGACAGCGCTGACTTGAATGACTCCGGCAGTGACAAACAGGGGCACAGGTCATATTCTGCAAGTATAGGGATGTTGACACTAATTATAAATTAATATAAATTTATGTCTAAAATATTAGTGGTAACATGCCTAAAATATGATTCTTTTATTGAAATCAATCACAATAAATTAAATATCATTAATTTAAAATGTTAAAAATTGTACTCACTGTCACGTGACCTCAAACGCCATTTTGAGAATATGACGTCATTGGAACAATTTTATATGGAAATTCAACAAACTTGGTAGACAGATAGTATTGAATATAGTTTAGTGACGTCACGTGACGTTTTGGTGAGAAATTTGATAATGATTTTTATTAATCAATTTTTGTTTTTAAATTGAAGATTATTATTTTTATAATATTTTTTTCGTGAATATTGAGGTTCTATCTATAAAATTAAATTGAATCCTAAAATTAGTCAACATCCCTATTTTTTAACCCCCAAGTTTTTTAACCCCCGACCGTGGAGTACATAGAGGTAGAACCGAGCTGGCCAGCAAGCCGAAGCTGCGGTGGTGAGCGTTAAAACCATCTGCGATGACAAGCTCGTGTGGCACCGTGACAGAAACTGTGCTTGCTGCATGGTGCATACATCCTAGTGCTGTTTTTCAAGGATATGCAAGTGGACTAATATGAATTCCTTAGGCGAACAAATAACCGACTTCAAAATTAGGGATAACTCAAAAACTACTCGTCAGATCTCGCTCAAATTTATATGAAACCACATGACAAGCATCAATTAAAAAAGAGTCATCAAAATCGATACACCCAGTAAAAAGTTAAGTAAAGTTGAATTGAGAACCTCCTCCTTTTTTTGATATCGGTTAAAAAGTACTACTTCTACAAGGTAAGTTAGTGTGCTCACCTTCAACTTCATAGCCCTCAGCTGAGTTTGCGGCCAAAAATTAATGCTTATAATTATTATGTCAGTTAATGCGATCTAATACTTTAACATCATTAGATAACATTACAAAAATGTAGTTGGAGTACTGTGCAATAACAGTAATAAATAAATTATCTTGTTATTTGTTTGCATTGTATTATACCTATTATCTTAATAACTTAATGCAGCTTTAATTGGTGGTAAACGATTGGCCATTCGGATGAACCCATATGACCCCTAGAAAAAGAGCGTTTATACTTGTTCCTGCCTCTCCAAATCCCCAGTCTGTTTACAGTGCGGCAGTTATAGTCGAACATTGGGCCAATAATTGGCCATATAATAGTATACTAACGTTCCTTCCTCTCATGAACATTGGGCCAACGACTGGCCACATAAGAGTTAGTACTCCCGTTTCTGCCTAATCTGCTGCAGTTATAATCAAAAATTGAGCCTACAATTGGCCATAAAATGTTCTTACTGTTCTTAGTTCTTACTGTTTGCACCTCTACCTACGCGTTTCTTGAACGACTGTGTCCTCTACCCTTAGGTTGTCTGGTAGAAATCGCTATTACAGCGATAAGACCGTCTATTATGTCTTTAATACTTAAATTGTAATATTTTATGTACTTCTAGTGTGCGCAATAAAGAATATTGTATTGTATAAAAGATACTAAGATACTCACGTTCCTGCCTCTCCAAATCCCCAGTCTGTCTGCTCTGCGGCAGACTGAGCACTGAGTTCCGGTACCCCTGCAGCGACTTCTGGCTCTGGTACTGCGGCAGGTTGACAACGGAGCCCGAGTAGAAGATGTCCTTGCGCGACATCGGACGCACCATGCGCGACGGCTCGCGCGCCGACACTGACAGCTTCGAGTTGTACATCATTGATTCTGTATCGCCCTGGTACATCACACATACATTGTATTACCGATTCTGTTACCCTAATACATCATATACACACCCACACACGCACACGCATACACGCACGCACGCATGCACGCACACATACACGCACGCACACACTCACACATGTTAACCCTGATATTTTATTTCATTTGATGTTTATCATTAAGTAAAATTTGATTTAAGTAAAAACATGAATATTTAAGCTGGCTTTTTTAAGCGGGGAATACACTACGCAGACTTGCCCACGGGCAGTCGTCCGGGCATGTCTGTCGCCACAATACACTACACAGACTTATCAGTTTGTGTTAGGGCGGCTTACCGATTAGTCGTGTTGTGCATATACATTATAATGACTTGTCTGTGCCCCCACAGACAAAATGAGATCGCGCGGACGTGCAACGGGCAAGTCTGCCAGACTGACTGCAACGGTCCTACACTAGCAAACATTGCACAGACCTATAGTAGCGAGGTCCAGCGGGCATGTCTGCAGACTTGCCCGCGGGCATGTCCGTCTAGTGTTTACCCCGCTTTATGGAAATTGCCGACAAACGAGGATCACTGATGCGTTGCCGGCGAAGAAAGGGTTCTTTCATATACCGATCCGGAACATGACAAGTTAATTGGCTAAGCTTTTTTATTTTGCTATGGGTTTGACTTCAAGAAAAATAACGTATGCATACTTACATAAAAAGTTAGGTTAGGTAAGATATTGATAACTGTAAGATATAAAAAAAATATACTTACATCTCCAGTTTTATATTGACTATTCATGGAAGTTTTGGACGTGGCTCTAATAGCAGCCAAGGACGGTTTGAATCTGAAAATAATGAATAGAACCAAATATTATGTTAAATCGATTTATTATAATATAACATAATATGTGACGATCTGATACAGCAGTAACTAGTAAAGTGATCCCTATTTGATTTTTTAATGTTTACTAGTGGATACCCAGCGTGCTGTACTACGCTAAAAAAATTCTCATGAAAATGATAGATCAGTGTTTTTATGTTGACAGTTTGTTTATGCACCATCTTTACACATAATCTTCAAATTTTTGTATGGGAAAAGTGGAAAATCGACTTTATAAATGGACTGATACTGTTCTCAAACTACCTTCGGATTGTTGCCTTTCAAATGAAATTTTGAGGCATACGGATGGACGGTTTCAAAGTCTATAAAGGATATCCATACAAAAAAAAATGTGTTTTATATATAGATTAAAAATGTTCACGTCCTCACATTATAAACTCACAAACACACACACGAACTGACCTGTCTCCAGTGCTCTGTTTCCGTTGTCGGTCGAAGAACGGCACGGAGCCGTTCTTGGGCAGAGCGCCGGCGGCCGTGGTGAAGGCCGGCGAAGACACGTTGCGCGACATCTGCGTGACCGGCTGGAGCCCTACCGGCGGGGGCGGGGGCGCAGTCCCATTCTCGCTCTACACACGTTTTTTAACCATTCAGCTTTTGTCCATAATTTATATCCAATTTTTGTCATGTAGAAAATAGATGCAGTTAAAATAAATTAAACGGACATTGGTTTTTGAAATGTACGTATTTTTTTATCAAAGTTAACATTTACGTTGCATGACAGTTTTGTTTTTAGTGAACCAACCGATAAACTTATAGGTAATATAATATGATGGTGTTCCGCAAGGCTCGATTTTAGGGCCACTATTGTTTGTCCTATTTATAAATGATATAAATAAGTGTTTCAAATACTGTAATATACTTTTGTATGCTGATGATCTAAAGATCTATCACACTATCAATAATGCTGACGACCACATTAGAATTCAAGAAGATCTTGACCGCTTCTCGGTATATTGTGTACAAAATAAATTGAGTTTCAGCTTAGATAAATGCAAAGTAATAACGTTCACCAAAAAACTATCAATTAGTAAGTACCAATATAAGCTATGTGGTGTTGACCTAAATTACACTGAAAGCATAAAAGACCTGGGAATAACACTAGATTCTAAGCTGCATTTAAATATTCATATAGATAACATTGTTAATAGGGCTTACAAAATGTATGGCTTTGTAATGCGTACGTGTTCAAAGTTCTCTCGACCGAAAACTTTCATTTACATCTTTAAATGCCTCATTAGATCTCAATTGGAATACGCTGTACCTGTATGGAATCCATATTATCAAAAATATATTGACGCAATTGAATCAGTGCAAAAGAAATACTTAAGACGTTTACATTTTAAATTTACTCGTAGTCATTTGTCATATCAACACCTCCTTAATAAATATAACTTGCAGACGTTAAAAACTAGACGGCTTCAGCTTGCAGCACTACTTCTATATGATATATTTCATGGAAAATATGACTGTATACCTCTCAATAATAAATTAAACTACACAGTTCCTTACCGGTCACGAAACCGTAGAGAATTACCTATGTTTGCTACTAGAAAATGTCGTACAAAAGCTGGTAAGCGCTCACCTATGTATCAATTAACGAATGCATATAATGTAAATTACAATACTATAGATATTATCAGCAGCCGTCCTGGTGTTTTCAGGAATTTAATATTAAACACTATTTGTAAGAAGTAACAACACATCTGTAATCAACCTCTAACGGGATTTGTCTTTTTTTTGTATTAGTAAACATCGATCAGTTATATTTTATTGTATAAATTTAAAGTTCAATATTCTTTTCTAAAGTTCAGTTTCCTTTTGGTTGAATTTGATGCTGCTTCACTTTCAATTTATAATAGTATTATGAGTAATCTGTGGTTAACGGTGTTGGTTCACAACCTAGTATTAAGCTAGAACTACATACATGTACTTAAAATCTGTTGTGTTACTGTTTGTTAACCTAAATAAAGAGAAAAAAAAAAAAAAAAAATGATAAAATTCATGATTGGTATGCGTGCATGTGTGACATCCACATCAACGTGCGTGTGACATCCACATCTATAATATATCCTCCACATTCACGTCTGTGTGACATTCACACGTGCGTGTGACATCAACACCATCATGCATGTGTGACATCTAGATTTTCCCTACCACATTACCTTTTTCTTCTCGCCATTATCCTCCGAGATCTTGGCCTCGGTAATAGTGGGCAGGGTTGGCACTGGTTGAACACCGGTCATGTTGGGGATGGTGGGCACGCGCGCTAAGGCCTCTAGATTCAACGACGAGTGTACACCCGGGTCGATGTTCAATGGCGCCTGGAACAAAACCATTGGGGCGATTAATGCCCATTCCGAACCAAAACCACATAATAATCAACATTTTTACAAAAAGTACAGTACAATTATCAGTAAAATTATCACTGAAAACATATGATATAACATTAGACGAGTTCTCTCAATTCCTCATGAATCCAATCATCAGAATTGAATTTTAATAAATGTGGGACCAATTTGTTGTAAGTTAACAAACCCAAAAAAAAACCTCCTTCTTGAAGTCGTTATTAAAAATTGGTCAAGCAGTCCTTACTTCGAGATCACCCTGTAATGTAGCTAACAACCACCAACTTTTAATTACAACTTTGAAGTTGTTGAAGGAAATTATTATCGTGAAGTACCCTTCAGAAAGGTCCTCATGTGACCACGCCTTTAGTATATCGCTGGATTAAACAAGCATAGGCCCTTTGAGAATAAAGAAAAGGGAAAGCCTATGGCACGCAGTAGATTGCTAAAAGCTGATGAATGTATTTACTTAATGATAGATGGATATCTTTACTAAATCTTACTGAATTGAACCCTGACTGAATGAACCCTACATTATTAAAATCACCAAATGTAAATGATGAAGCTGATATAACCATGGTCCATTAAGAGAGAAACGAGTACTAATTTCTGCTTCTACATTAATGTAATCATAACGACATTGTATAGTTTAAACAAAGTTCTATGTCACAGACATTTTTTAATGATTAAGGTGTAATTCTAACAATTGTGATTTTATAAAATTTTACTAATATGTGAACTTTAAAGTTATCTTATAACATACAAGTAAAAAATACATCCTTAATTATAGTATTACTAAACCAGTTAATTAAGTTTTAACTATACACAGATGAACGGAAAAACTATATTATATACGACCCAAACGTAGCTAATATTTACATGATTGAATAATTGCTCCATGTTCTATACAAAGACAGACATAATATGACAGTGCACTAATGTATTTCTATTTTATAAAATGACTTATCTATGTACATAATTAGTGTGAAAAACAACGAGAAAGGTGGTGAGTTACCAAATTGAAACCAAATATAATGGACCACCTTCAAACGCTTCTCCATAGTACCGTCTGGGAGTTGCACCACGAAGTAAGACCCGCCGATGGACCCTCGCTCCATCTGCAGCCTCTTCTCTTCCGCCATCCGCTGTAGAAGGGGCTTTTCACCTGACGTCTGAAACCAATAATGATATTTTATTAAATATTACTAATTATTCTAATTTTAATTGAAAGCATATGTTACGTTAGTGTAGGTAAATGTTTCAAATAATTTAATGTAACCTAATATGCTAGATGTTTATTCTAGGATGTGTGTTCTTCAATAAGTAAAGTTGTCAGGAATTAAAACAGACACCATGGAATAGTGATCTAATAAAATCGGGATCATAATATTTATCCAATGTAACAAATAATTACATAGAAACGAAGAATCACATCTATGCTAATATGACGATAGATTGAAGTTTGTACTCAAATTTTATTAATTTCTATGAAAATATTTCAGTTTCATAGTGGCAAAACTTCTTCTACGGGTAACAAAAGTATTTGGAATTAATATTGAGCTGTTATAAAGCTATTAATTAAGTTAAAGGAGAATGCCCATAGCCAGTACTCTCAAAAAAATTATTGTCACAATGACTTTTGGACAAAAAATTAAATTAAAATATTTCAAGGCCTATTTTCCTATTCCTAAAAAAAATCCTCTTTGGGAATAATTTTCTGAAATTAATAAGTAACTTAACATCCGTATTACAAAAGAAAACCATTGGGTCATTTAAGTTTGGATAAGTGCCAATCAGAAATCTTTTAAGATCCTTCGGGCCAATAGGTTGCATTGATTCCATTATGATTACATGACAAACTAGATGACGTAAGGGGACTGTCAAATGAATTAGAAAATTATTATAATCAGCCAGGAGTAATAGTGTTCTGTGATTATAATACATTACAAACTACATGGTGTTTTGGGACTGTCAAATGAATTTGAAACTTAAAAGATCGACGTTATTGTATACGCAATCGACTTTAATACGGCGGCATAGAGTCCACATTACTGTGAGTTTACTATAACTTAAATTCAAAGTAATTTTGTTGAAAATCTCGTATTTCCTACTATTAACATTGACTAAAGTTAGTATGTGTAATTTATTAAGATAACATAATCAAATAAAGGTATTTTTATCAGGACACAAAAATGTTAAAGTCAGTACATTTCTCCATACTAAATGGGCATTCTCCTTTGCAACAAAAACAACGCGCAATAACAACGCTAACCCGCCAACTAACTTATCTACAAGTTACTAAGAAACACAATCTCTCCATTGCTATGCTATGTATGTATTTCCAAATGGACCGAAGAAACTGTTACAATCTGACGATTAAGCTGCAATATTCGAGTAAATAATGAGTTGTGTCTATTCATATTATGGGTTCGTTGTGTCACGGTTTATAAACCCTTTTGTACTCATATTCCTGTATTTGCATTCTTAATACCATCTCGGTCCAATAAATCTCCAACTAATATTTCTGTTAAATCCGCTAGCATTTTATGCACTTCACAGCGTATTTTCAAACCATAATTATGTATGTCACGATAAAGCACAGATTTATGTTTTTATTGTCATAACAAAAATTATGAAGTTTTTACAACATGTACTGATTTTAAATTATATCATGGAAGACTTCATGTTTGAATAAAGCTAGTGTAAAAATGTGATAGCCTTGTGGACCATTATTTTCAGATATCTAAAGTTTATGCCAAATCCAAAAAGGTGTAGGTAATTTTGTGAGTAAAAGGAATATGACAAATAAATGTCAATGAACGTTTTTCAAACCACAAACCAAAGTTAAATGTTGTTTTCAAAAAAAATATCTAATATCTCTTAAAGCCTCAATAACCTATGTAGATAGGTATTAAATTATAGCTCTCTAACGTATAAAAGTTTCACAAACGTCTCCGTATAAACGATGTACAATTTATATTATACATCTTATACATTAGAAGTGCCTAGGAACAATTAATTGTTGGACGTCAAATTGTCTGAGTGTTAAATAAGTCATTGTCCAATGGCAAATTCCAATCGTAGGCTTCCTACGAACACGAGTAATTCATTCTCCTTGAACAAGGGTATTCGAACAAAACAAAGGCACTACTGGTCATGAATACAATTAATACGTTCAAGGATATTTAAAAATGTATAAGGTTAATAGTTATTGGGCTCATTCAGGAAATTACCATCTATCTTTTCTTCCTACTCTTATCTGTAATAGACAGTTTAAGGTGTTTTTAAACATCGTAAACTTTGTAAAAATATTCGTAATCAAAAGATGTTGTACTAAATTATGATAAAACTCAGCAATTACATATTGCAAAATTAACATTACGTTAATAAAAATTACCCCCTGTTATATGAGTGCTTATTATTTTCAAAACAATAGGAATTATATGCATTGATCCAAAGAAAATTTAATTGATGTTATTATACATAAATCTTTTATGCTCGAAGTACTCGAATCATAAATCGTATTTCCAGCCATCAGCTTTATACTTTATACGGTTTATCGCTAGTGCTAAAGGACGCCATTGCCATTAGTGAGCTAAATCATCATAATAATCCATGAATAACATATTTACAAGCTAGAAACTAGCAACATGCACGTGTATATGTATAGTTTATGATATGTACACAATGTATGTATTACACAATGAGTTGGAACAAAGAGTAGCTGCGTCTTATCGCATATTTTATACTAGCAACGCAGCAATTAGCGCATCTCACTCAACTGCATATTGATGCAACTGAGACCAAATTAAAGCGCTTATATTTAGTTTTGTGCCTCTTTGCAACAAGCCTGAGGTTTGCAATGAAATAATTATTAATATTATCAGACTTCTTGACACTAATCACTTTCATATGCGACCTTTGTAATTGGGATTATGGAGGTTAATTAATTTATTAATTATAATAAATTATTGACTGATCTAAACTATAATATTACTTATAGGAATGTTTTGCTTTTTAGTTTGTTTGTAATGGGTAAACTCAAAAACTACTGGACCGATTTCAGAAATTCTTTCACCAATAGGATATTCTATTGTTTCTGAGTAACACGGGCTATATTTTATATAAAAAAATCGGAATATATACGAAAACCGAAGCAAAGCGAAGGCGAGTACTAGTTAACAATTAAATGACAATTCCAACTATTTTCTTGCAATATACTACAAAAAAGACATACATAAATGCATAAAGAAAAAAAGTACGTATTTTCTGTGCAATGACGCGAACATCTCGTGACCATAATATCAGCTTGCACGCTTATTTTCATTGGCGTAGCTGATCTAGAGTATTGTATCTCAATACTCGTAGCTCGAAAATGTATTCATTCTAATAACACCTATAAATACTTCCACAAAACAAAAACAATTTCACACAGTCGCACGTTGCACTCGCATATATCACTAAATTTTCTGTTTCACTAATTTTTTAACTAATTTTTCTATTCTATTCTATTCTAAATTCCATTAAACCAGAATTCGTAATTATTCTCATTTTATCAGCACTGTTATCACCTGTAGGTACTACCTATCTCTTGTGATATAAACAATAATGAGCAATGTTTATACATAAGAAGGTTCTTGCAAGTTTACTAAACTGGTAAGATGCCTTGACCGTATTTGCTTTGATATGCTGAGTGAAATCCAAATCAATACATAATAGGTTCGCTTTGGGATGTTAAATAAAAAAAAATATAATTGAAGATCTCCATAGTGACAACTCTAATTTTAAGTTTAATCTAAAGGTTACATGTAAGTCAAGAAGTGTATAAAAAAAAACCGGGCAAGTGCATGTCAGGCAACGCGCAATGTAGGGTTCCGAAGGAGTAAGTTTATCGACGATTACTCATTAACTACTTATGTTTACACAGCCGTGATAGTTTCCCTTGTAAATTCATCATATAACCTAATTTTGAGAATTGTTTTATTTATCCAACTCCAACCGTTTAGCCAGTAGAGGGGGGACACTTGACTCTAACCAAAATTAGCACTTCAAAGCCAGATATTTCGCAGACGGACCCCAATTTGCAATAATGGTCTTGGAAGACCCATGCTATTTCTGGAAGACCTTTTCAACGATACCCCACACCATAGGGTACGCGACGAAAACAAAAATTCATCCTCGCCTTATCTGTAGGAGAGGTACCCAAAAAATGTTTTTTAATGTTTAATTCTACGATTCCGGAGTTTTAATAAAATATGTATGCATGTCCATGCCAAATTACAGCTTTCTAGCACTAAGGGTCTCGGCGCTTTGCTTCGGACGGACGAACGGACGGACAGACGGTCGGACGGACGGAAGGACGGACGGACGGATGGATGGACGGACGGACATGACTAAACTATAAGAGTCCCGATTTTACTTCGGAACCCTAAAGGATAAAAATCGGACAGTGACGGATTGCCACAAAATCGTTTCAATTTTTCTCTTAGAATATGTTTAATGCAGTGAAAGAACGTACGTTAGTATATTAATTTATTGTTTTAAAGTTTTTCTTTATTTTATGTCTTAATATACAGATAGTCGGGTCTTATATTTCTAAAAAAACTTGTTTTATATTTGTTCTATTGTTACTTCTTACAGTTTTAGATAGGTAAGGAGATTTTAATTATTCATATATTTATCAGACGATATAATTAACCAACTATTGTAATATTTTAAAGTAAATTATAGTAGCTGAAATCAGTAAATGGGGTCCTGTATAATCTGTAAAAGCTCTTCTTTAGCTAAGCCGTTATACTAGTGCTAGGGGACCATGAATGTAATTAAAACTATAGAACAGTAGGTACGTTATCACGGAATTGCGCATAAATTTAATTCATGAGGAAGATTATCTTTGAGACTAACATCCGTTATTTACATTCGTGAATACGACCTTTTTAAACCCGCACCAAATTAAACCTTATTTCGATGCGTGATGAGTTTAGCGTCGTTACCAAGAAAACTATTGCTTCCCTCGTTCACGTTTTCTTTAGTTTTTATTTTTCTTTTATATATTTATCGATTAAATGGATCTGTATTTTTCCACAAGTATTACAACTGCTATAAGTCATTTATATTGAGTACCCGTGTCCACTTCTTACCTTAGGATAAACTAGAGGCCTCATCAGCGCCCCAAAGACAGCGCAGTTGAGGATCAGGCCTGCGAGTAGGAGGTTAGCGTTTTGCCATGAGCCAAACTGCTGCAGCAATATGGAAGCTAGCGGCGCGAAACTGAACGTGCCCACGCCAGAACCGCATACTGCTATGCCAGTAGCGAGGGACCTTCGGGTCTCGAAGTAGTATCCCACCGCTACGACGGAAGGCAGGTATATCATACCAAAGCCAATACCTGGAACAAATCACAGATTGATTTAATATAATTGGTATGTAATAACAAATTGATCAGAGAACTAGAAATATTACGGAACTCCTACTTTCTTGCCGGTGACGCCTTTAGTGTTACTGACGTCCATGGTACACTTACCATCAGTTGGCTTGCCTGTTCTTTTGCCACCTAATCACACGTAAACGTACATTAACGTTTTGAGGTTCCTTGTCTGCAGATGACATGGGCATAAGCCATAAACAAATGAGACGGCAAACCGTACCAAGTATAGTTAATTATTTTATCTGACAAATAAATATCTGCCCCAGTCAGGAATAGATGCTGAGAACCTTCATTTAGTAGGTAACGTCACTCACTACCAATACCAATTTAAATTATATAGAATATCGTTGTCGTTTCTATCTATAATAGTATCTATGAGCTTCTCATAGACGCTACCAAACCGGCCATGATCGCAACTGTTCAAATATTTTTATGATTTGAATCTCAGATTTGAATAATAAATAAATATTTCTAATAATATTTATGGACTAAGAAAACCACAAACTAGCTTATAATATCATTGGTGCTTTCGATCAGTTGGTTCGTTAGATAAAAAAGAACGCAATCCAATTTGCCCAATGAATCGCTGTCACAACTGCTTTGATGTATAATAAATTGAGAAGGGTATACTTGTTACAATTTGGTGACTTGTTGATTTCACGGCCTCGACATCAATCTAGTAAATTTTGATAGGTCCCTAGATTGATTAGATACGACGTTAAGGGGTTATTCACCTACAGCAAAATTTTCCATTAGTTTACATCGAGGTTGGGGAATAGGAAATAATTAATGAAGGAGTAACATTCAAAGAGATTTTCAAACATATCTTTAGTATGAGCTTCCGTCGATAACCGTATTTATCTACTATCTTTAGTCGGATTCATTTGCTCGGTGAAATTAATATAAAGAAAGAATGTAGAATACATTACATACATTACATTCTACAGAAAGAAAGAATGTATGTTAAATCATCGTCATCGTCATTATATCATATCATCAACGTCATCACGTATATTCGTCTTCGTTATATGTAGTCGACACTATATTACATATTAATTCATCCATCCATCCATCACCCCTTGGAGGTCCACATATTAATTGGACGTAGTTTCTGAAAAACGTTCCAATCCACATTTATGTCGAAATTGAGTTAATACTTGTAAGTCTTAAATAAGGTTAACTAAAAACTTTAAAACGCTTAATATCTACAGGTTATCAAAACTTGAAGATTAAACTAAAGTAATTTGATGAAGTAAATACAGGGTTGAACTTAAAACTCGATTTTCTCAAAATGTTATGATTGTGGATTGGAATTGGTGGAACGTTTTTCTGAAACTACGTCCAATTAATACTTAGCAGTAGATACTTAACAAATTAATGAAAATTTTTGATTACTTCAATTCTAAAATATCTTGAATTTAAGATTCGGAAGTGATAAAGAGGCATCCCTGCCAATAGTTACCTAAGTATGATGTTACCTAAGTTATATGATTCATACTAAGTACGATACAATCTATAATAAAATTTATCGGTGTTAAAGGTGCCTATCTTCGTCATACATAAACTTATCAGACTTCAATATATAATACTATGTCACTATCAAACTTAATATAAAAGAAAATGTAATAAACCTGTCATAGATACAATTTGATGAATTGATACTTAAAATCAACATCATATTTAATGAAAAAACGTTATATTTTTGTTAAGATCTTCGTTGATATTTTTTGCAAATATCTTTTCGAATTATACGAGTAGGTTCCGTGTTAGCTTGAGCAATTAGGAGCCTTGTAATAATACATTAACTTGGTAAACTTGAGTCATTCTATTTTTGAGAACGGCAAATTGAGGAAAAATGTTTTTCTTTTTACAAGGAAGGTGTCCACGCCTCCGTAACGTGTATTTCATTTATGAAGGGTCCCAGTCGATCAATTGCTTAGGCGTCACCCGTTAGAGCAATTATTCTGATTAACTATTTACACTTGGCCATATGTTCAAATGAGTATGTGGAATACGATAACGGATGAGTCAGTGCGCGGCCCACAAATCGGCATCGAAACAAAGGACTGCGCACGCTGTTGCGAAGGGAGGTCAACAGCACTCATTTTATTGTGCGTCATTTTCCTGGAAGCATTTCCTTCGCATACACGATATGCGAAAATAACACCTTGCAAATCTACAGCATCACGTTTCATTGTTGCCGCAGTAACAGCATACGGTCAGGAAAAATAAATACAAGCAGAAATATTTCTTAAGACACTAAAACTTCCATAAACAGTTCTTAAACTGTTACAAAGAAAGGTGTATATATAAAAGTAATAAATAATAGTGATGATGGTCACCAAAGCTAATGCATGCACGCTATTGCACGGATGCTACTTCCTCACTTTGCTGACCCCAATCGAGAAGAAACTAAACGTATCTCATAAAATGTTTCCAAGATTTACATTTAAACATCCAAAGTAATCTTAAGAACGACAAATAAAATTATCCAAAGCAAATAACATAAAATAACCCATAATAAAATGCGTTTATAGTGTTAATATGGTGAGTGCGTGGTGTGGCGCGGTTACCTTATCAGACCGCCGACGTCGTGCCGTGTTGGACAGTTCCTGGGTTCGATTTTCAGCGAAGCAGATATTTTAATGATTTGTTTAAACTGTTCTTGGTCTGGCTGTGTTTGTTCTTGTCATTGTGTGTTTTCCATGGCTACCACGACACAGATTCCCTATGTCCTAATGTTGGGCTTTGAGTGTTTAGCATAGCGTTATTATTTAACAACATAATTTCAAAGTCAACAAGACTATTAATGAAATTATACATGTTTTAATATTAATAAATGTGTTTATATTATTTATTACATATCACGTATAAATTCAATGTATTTATCCTAACTGGTATGCAAATTAAAATATGACATCGATTAGATGGGCCACATTCACTGTACCGAATTTTTTTTTTGTTCGAATTTCATTTTACCGAAAACTATTGTCTTTTTTGCTATAAGCATTATTTGACATATTTTTAAATCACCGAAGTATCATGCATAGAGTACTTAATTAAACATTACGTGTATCATGTGTCATAAGTATTAGAATATTTTGCCCACTACCGAACTATATTTCGCCGATTTACAAAACAACTTTTTGCTACTGGCAGAAGCCTCTTTTGAACTTTTTCATTTGCCAAATAATTTTCATATTTGCCATATTTTTACCACAATAAATTTCACGGAATATTATTTGGTCACAAATATTTATAGCCGGTTACTTGGTAGCATTTTCAATATTAAATTAAAATAATGTCAAAAATGAAATGAATGCTACAAAATTTAATGACAAACGAATCGCTGCAAAACCGACTTCACGCAGTCTAAGTACTCTGTGGCAGTCTTGTTTTCCCTACCCCTAGAGGCCCTAGAGTGTAATGTAAAAACGCGTAGGCGCGGAGGGGCGAGGCGGCCCGCGAGCTGAGGAGCAAGGCTTGCCGGCCAGCCTCAGTTCTCAGCTGTGGTGCTGAACGTTAAAACCATCTGCGACGATAAGCTTGCGTGGGACCGCCGGAACCCCGCAGCGCCGGAGCCGTGACAGAAACAATGCTTGCTGCATTTTGCATGCCTCCTTGAATGTTGCATGCTTGTTTGCACGCTGCATGTCTGCTTGCATGCTGCATGCCTGCTTGTCTGTCTGCGGCGTCGTAGCTCCCAAACGGATGAACCGATTATTATCTAGTTTTTTTTTGTATGAAAGGTGACTCTAGAGTGTTTTCAGCTATGTTTAGTGAAATGAAATGAAATGAAATAATCTTTATTCATGTAGGTATCACTGATACTCTTATGCACGTCATTTTTTTTATCTACCAGCTTTTCGGAAAGGTGCTTTGTCATGGAAGAGAAGAAAAGCCGTAAAGAAACTCCTCAGCACATCTTTTAAAAATAAAACTTATATCTATTACAAAAATAGGTATTCTTTAACCTGTGCAGAACTGGTTGCCTAGCTAGTCATTTCCAAGCATCCTTGTCATTTAAATATTCATTTATGCTATAGTAGCCCTTGCCTAAGAGCTGAGCCTTTACACGTTTCTTAAAAGATTGCACCGGTAAGTCATGTATTTGTTTTGGGACTTTATTATAAAATTTTGTACCTAGTCCCATAAAAGAACGTTGCACTTTAGAAAGACGGTACGAAGAGGTAGCCAATTGATGCATCCTTCTTGTTTGACGATTTGAAAAATCACAATTTTGTTTATATGCAGTTATGTTATTCCGTATAAACACTAAATTATTATAAATATATTGGGAAGCTACTGTAAGTATACCTATTTGTTTAAATTTGACACGCAAGGACTCCCTTGATTTTAGTTTATAAATAGCTCTAATGGCTCTTTTCTGTAATACAAAAATTTGTTCTATACCGGCTGCTTTGCCCCACAGTAAAATGCCATAAGACATAACACTATGGAAATATGCAAAATAAACAAGCCGAGCAGTGTCGACGTCAGTGAGCTGCCTTATTTTTCTAACAGCATAAGCAGCCCTAGCAAGTTTAGTTGTGAGAGATGCTATGTGCGGGCCCCATTGCAGTTTACTGTCCAAGGTCACCCCTAAAAAAACCGTGGATTCCTCTATATTTAATGTTTCATTATTTAATTTAAGAGATTTATTTACTTTTTTTACATTTGGCAACACGAATTCTAAGCATTTGGTTTTCTTTGCATTTAAAAGTAAATTATTTATAGTGAACCAATGTGAGACATGCGACAGAGCACTATTAACATCGTCAAAATTATTTTTATTCCTAGTGTAAAAAAAACTCTTGAGGATTTTTAAATTTCAAATACGATTTTATCAGTTTCCCCTTTTAATTATGAATGTTACCTAAGCTGTTTTTCTTCGAATTTACAAAAAGTTTAAAATTTTCACATCTTGAATTAATAGACCTGTGAATTTTGAAGTAATAATAATGTGTTATGCTGGCCCTATATGGTGCAGCAATTAGAGTCAAGGAGGCAATGAGAATAATCTGCAATGGGCTCACAACAAAACTTATGAATAATTAAATAAACTTGTTTAGTATTACGACGACGATATTTATTCGTTTATGAAGTAATTTAAGGATAATATACCTACCTACTTTGTTTTTAAGTAATATAGGTATGAATATGGCGCAATATAACGTTCGGAAGAGATACAACGTTTTATCCGAATGGTTAAATAAATAGAGTTGTTATTAATCTCTACACTTAAATAAGTGGAGCGCTGATTACGGCAATAACGATCGTCCTACTTTTATTGTTTATATTTTAAATTCTGTATAATTAACATAAATCTACTTTTAAAATTGTTAAGTGTAGTAGTTATCATACATGTAATTGGATACTCGTTACTAACCGCATAAAATTTATCAGGCGTTTATGCACTGATCCTAGATTTCTAGATATAACATAGTGTTATTGTTTGGTGTATTACCACAGAAGACATAATAATACATAACAGTAGTATTACACAGATTTAATCAAGATGGTTTCCGTTCCCGAAGAGATAATTATTTCCTAATACGCTCATTAATTGGTAAATTACTTAATAATTTGATTGTATAGATAATGAACATTAAAATTTATAGAGTATCTGGGTTTTATGCTTATAATACTATACACACCTACATGTAACTGCCCTGCATAAAAATGGTTGTCTGTAAAGTCGGTTCACGGACGGTAGTTTAACGTGACAACGTCATGACCAAACATTGATGAAGTAGTGCTCGAATACAATATTATCTCTGGAAATTAACTTATAATTAGAAACTTTTATCTTTATACTACAACGCCATCTAGAACTCCTGAACTAAACTATTTTTTCAGCAAGTTCCTTTCTGACTTAATTGTGTATATCGTTCTGTTCATAGATGGCGCTTTCTCCATTGTTTGCTCGCTCGCGGAACGCGACAGATGAGTCATGATTTTTCGTGCGTGCACCCGGCGTTCCGTTTTAATAGACGTTATCAAAAATACAAAGCAATTCCTACCTTAGTGTCTGGGCTATTGTCGTAATGCGTACGGAAAAACAAAGTTTCTCGCATGGACACTTGTATTTAAATATGATAGTAATACAAACAAATGATAATACTACCGGTCAACACTACTATTATGGCATGTTATCTATTACAAAGTAAGTTAAGAAAGACTTTAAAAGAATGAAGAATATACCCACAAACTAAGGTTTCTCTGATCACGGTACATTTGTAAACAAAATGTTGGCAAGAATCGCTCAGCTTGGAGCCGGAACAGATCTTTCTGGTATATATGATCATTGTGTATGTTTAACTCGTGAGTCAAGAAACACGTCACAAAACCTTCAAAACAGCAGAGTTAATTCATCAGCATTCAGCCATTAACTTTGTACATGAACATACCCTTCCGATATCCCATATCGTTATTTATTGCGTGAATAATAAGATTCACTACAGATTCACTTCAGACCTAAGTATATTGAGATTTGTTGATAATGCAAAATTTGCGATAGTCTTTGCAAGATAATAATATAAAGAAGTGTAAGAAAACATGCTGTATTTATTTAGAGGATGCTTGAAAACTAACTAAACCAAAAGAAAAATCACAGCTTTCTTAAGCTAATGAAGTGAAAATCAATACGCTAAATATAGCCTGTCTTTAAGTAGCTTGATTCGTAGAACGTAGAACCACACGAATGAATCGTATAATCTTGACATTGAAATTTTCTTAATATTCAAGGATGCATAGAAATCTCGCGAATTAACGCTAATGTGACTAAAACGTTCTTATTCAGCAGCAGGAAATTTCATTACTAGCGCTAAACGAAAATCTTAAGTTAATTTGTCGGTCACGACTTGCACAATGTCCGACGAGCTAAACACCACATAAATGAATAGTGACGTCACAAGTTTGTGTCACTAAAGCATGGATGCAAAGTATCATCAAGCATTTCGTTTTATCGTGACGCACACGACGCGAGGAGTTTGAATATCGTGTTCAGGATTTGATTCTAGTTTAAATGCATCATACAAGTAGCCCTACTATTGGCCTGCGTAGCACCGTAGCACTTCAGCGAAAGTTGACAATCGAGCTTCTTTTTTCGCCAACGTTTCAGTACTTAATACTTTTGATGTTTCAACTGTGCATGGGTTATGGTGACCATTTACCTTCACTTATGAGCCAGTTGTCAGAGCTATAAAAGTGTGTAATTCTTCAGTACTTTATTAAAAATACTCTTGAAGTTATATTTCTTTTGGCGCGATGGATAAAAATGATGAGAGTGAATTTTTACGATGCGCGCGCACACCGACACCTAAATTCTACATCGTGAAGTTAGCTAAATTCTACATCGTGAAGTTAGTTCTAGGTGGCATGGTATCGTACCTAATAGTTCTCGTAATAGTTTTTCACAGTATTTACTAAAACGACGATTCAATCAGTTAATCTACGCAATCCGCAAATGAGTCAATATAGCAGTCGGTATTTTTTCCGCAAAGCGTAGACTGTTTACTCGCCATAGGAATTGGGTCGCGTCGAAGTGCCCACTCGTAAAATATCGTCATCGAGGAATATCTTTTTCGTGATAGAACCTTGCGGTTTAGATACAATACATCTGTTCGAGTACATACTTGAAATATTTCTTCATAGTTAGGTAAATAAAAATAAAATAACTACTCTCAAGTATTAATGTCATACTTTGATTTAAATTGAAACATTTTTTTACTTTAGTCACAGTACTTTAGTTAACCGGTGTGAGACATATTATTATTACGGTTGCAGACTTCGGTACATTAGAATTTTATTTTCCAATATGAAGACCTATAACTTTAATAATAGTCACGGTATTCAAATAAAAAAGTACAATTATAGAGCTGATAAGTTACTGACACGCGTTGGTAGCTCAGTCATTGATCAGGTCTTCGCCCTTATTATATTAATGGACACAAAGGAACCCTGTAATGTTCAGTTCATTAACACATGTCAAAAGAAATTGCATATCATTTTTTGGATATAATTTTAAAACACATATCGAGACTCAAATGGCCTAAATGGAAAACACTTTTATTAGCGTAGTCTGCCATTGTTATTATTATGAACAGATGTTTTTATCCTTAATTAATAAGGGTTAGTTTAAAATCTTCACAAACGTAAGTGATCACTTTACACGAACTTTACTTTAACCTAAATCATATTCATGCAATATGTTTTGTACTGTGGTTTGTGCGTCAGCATATGACAATACCAGGATCAATTTAAGAGTTCAATTTATAAATCATGTATTTTAGAACAACGTTCACAGGTAATTATTCTATTTAATGTACTAAATGAGCAATATTGCCATGAACGACAAGGCGTCATATCGTCTGCCATATCTGGCTTCTTTCCAATTCTCCGGGACGACCTTGAAACAAGCCGACATGAACGAAAAAATGGACTAGAAAAAACATATTACCAGTTAAGAAATTACGTCTTGAAGACGTATTTTAAGATCAACTTGCCTACAATTTTTTGCTACGCTAGCTCTACAATTATCCGGTGATATAAAGTAGGTAACTACGTTCATATATTTGTATGGCAATAAACCTCAAAAGAACGAATAGCCCATCAGATGATAGGAGAATGACGGTCACGCCCAAAGACGTTTGTGTCACAATATACTTATTATACACCACCACAGTATACCACACTAAATATTATAATTCACCCGATATCTGCATCATACTGCATTACAGAAACAGAACAAAGACAATAGTGGCCCATTAAATACTATCTATCAAGACACTTTCAGTACTTGCATTCAAGATAGACGCTACTAGAAACTAGACTGACAGTAGATGATAGACTTGGTCGTTGTAATCACCAGTTGATGAACGCATAATATATGGAAATATTATGCTACGCGTAATGTATTATCTGAGTTAATAATGTTCTCACGTCTAAATAATATTGAAGTCATATTAACCCAGAATGTTTCGTCAAACACCAGTATTATACTACTAAATGCAGTGAACAAAATATACTATATTAGTTCATTGACTAAATGATATTTATTATCAGGTTCGGACTTAATGAGATTGTTTTGGCTTCCTGTCGCTTAAAATACATAAATTTACGAAAGGCCAAAAATACAACACAAAGGAAGAACTGAAGAAATCTTCACACAACAATTATAAATGAAATAATTATGTTCAAGAAGAAAATTGTTAATAACAAGTAGGTAAGTATTATACACCTCATATTTCTTATTATTATAGGTTTTTATTACACAATACATATTGATTATCATGTAAAAACATCAAATTAAATTAGAGAGAGCTAGTTTAGTCCTTGTAAACAGGTACGAAAATATAACATTATAAGTCATAAAACTTCAAACCCTGTGATGCTTCTACGAGTAACCTCACCTGATACATAAGAGTTTCGCATTGGCATTAAACAGAGGGATACAATTGGAAAAACCTGAGTATTCAATCGCGTGCAAACATTTCAACTATCGAGGGTTCGCGGGTTGAATACACGGAAATTTCCAACGTTTTCACTACCGTCGAGCGAAAAGCTTATAATCATTATAGAAACAAAAGTGCCGTTTCAACAGTTTTGCTTATATTGCGGGTCGCTGGCAACTGTCCAATTTCACACACGGTTGGTTGCCGATATTTCAATGCTTTGAGTGAACAAAGGACAGGTTGGATTCTTAATTTTCAGAGCTTTCGCCTTTATGGGACAACAAGGTTATTTTAGAAACATTTATGAGCAAAATGTTTTCAAACTACGTTTTATACATCAACTGAAAATAACATTTAACATTGTTGCCAGTTTGCCATATTTAAGCTCTACCCTCTACGTTAATGATGACACAAATTCAAACGAGATCGACGCGAATACAGCCTCTATATGAGATAAAGTTACCGCTGGTGATAGGGCCCCGCGAGGAATTATATTGGTAATATTGATTTTAATTGTTAATTAATACCATTATTGCTATTATGATTTCTCCATGGGGTTCGCCTGAATAGCTACCACCCTTGAGCATGAGTCAGCCGCCAAACGACTCGTGTTCCGGCTGGGGGCTTTCTTTCTTTTTCTCCTCTCTTTCTTGGCCGGCAACGCATCAATGATGCCTTTGGTGTTACTGATGTCCATGGGCGACGATAGCCACTTACCATCAGGTGGATCGTCAGTTCGTTTGCCGGCTATTTCCATAAAAAAAGTTACAATAAATTAGACGTAAAAAGTGAATTAACACGCTTTTTATTAAAATACGAGCTAGTGCTCGCACCTTTTTCCCCGGAAATATTATAAGGAGAGTTTAAAGTTTTAAATAAGTCAGACGAAAGTTTTAGATAAAATGAAAAGCGTTGATAGATAGTACCTACTAAATACTTATTATATAGCTTCTTAGTTAAAAACTTATTCAGTAGAAAGACAACAAGCCGACCATTAAATGAAATAGAGCACTGCCTTTAAACGGTTATTAAAGCCATTTAGACAACAAAAGCTCTGAAAGGATGTCGCCAACCAATCACGAAGCATTGGTGCCATTGTGCCAAGGTTAGAACGATCGTTGGAATATGTTAAATTCCTGATACGACCCATAGCTTAGAGGTTTGCTTGGTTTCCCGTACGCTTTAGAAATAGTCTTGTAAGTTTGTCAATGTTTGGCTAATCCGTTTGACTATTAATCTTTAACTCTCATATTGTGATAGGAAATAGAGACACTAGAGCAATGTTTCCCAACCTTTTTTAGGCCATGCCCCACCTTAACATTTCTAAAATTTTTATGCCCCCCACACATAATTTTGTCACCGATATCTAGCATTGCATTTAAATAACCCAAATCGAAAGGGTTGAAGTCGTGTCGAGTCCATTTTTACATTGCCCCCCTTAACTATCACATTGCCACCCTGTGGGGTGTGGGCCCCACGTTGGGAAACACTGCACTAGAGAGATTGTTATTTGTGGTAATGCTTTATACAAATTAGCGTAATTATAGATTATGTTACTTAGCAATAGAATTCAACGAGGAAATATAAGAACCGAAATAGAAATAAATCCACTTATTAACCCTTTGCACTCGAGAGGTGATTCTCGCTCATCACATGATTTATTGCCACAACTCGAGAGGTGAGTCGCTCACCACTTTGTTTGGTGTGACTACAATTTTATTACGAGCGAGTTTTACGTATATTATAAATGTATTGCTGGCACCGACCACAAAAAACCTATGTATAGGTCCAAACAACAAATCTATTAGGCCCCAGATTCATTCAAATGTAATATAAAAGCTTCCTCGGAAGGATATTAAAGCGACTCGTTAGCCGGCGAGTTACATCGGTGCCAATGTGCCAAGGCCACTGGCAGGCAACGTGCGTTTATATAACGATCACGTTCTTTCACAGCCGGCCCTTCGCCTACGTTTGAAATAAAATTCCGTTATTAATTTTTTTATTGGAAAACTTTCCTGTACGTACCTAGTAAAGATTTGCACAAAATTTAACAACAATGGGAAAAAAGTCATGCCTCATATTACATTAAGAAATACAGGTTATGAAAATAATTAATATTAGATCCAAAACATTGCGACATTAACTTTTATCTTAAAATCCGAAAATCCGTAGTCATCTGGGGTAATATATTTCCAACTGTAGTCGACCAAAATGTCGAAACAATTTTACTGCCATGATTGAATCATGCCATGAGTGAACGCAGATATATCAGCACCGTACGCGCCGCACGCGCCGTACTCGCCGCATTTACTGATGGCCTCGCACATTTGGCCGAACGCGTCGCACGCAAATTTTAGTATTGCCAACAATTTTTGCAGTTTTTCCCCAACCTTTAGTGTGTAACGGTGTGGTGACATTCGTTTATTCCTACTTGTCCTGTCTGTTGAGTAGTCCTATTGACAGAACTAGTGGGAAAAAAAAGAAAATGTGTGCAATTCACACGTGGTAGAAGTGAAACTTTCCAAAATTTTGGTTTCAAGATAACACTGGTCGGCATCAAAAAAGAGCAAAAAAATTTATATGTGGACGTAATATATATGGATACGTTAAATCCAAATATGTATTTAGAATTCACCTAGCACGTCTAATTTCGACGCAATACCACTTTTTGTTTACACTACAACGGCTTGGAGACTCTTCATCGACTCATCCAAACTGAGCCTGAAAGCAGTGTTGCGTGTAGCAATCATGTATGGAAATCAATATCCGTCAGTTCCATTAGCTCATGCAGTAAACATGAAAGAAACCTGCGAAAACATGAAGTTCTTACTGGATAAAATTCAATATAAACGCTATTTATGGAATTTATGTGCCGATTTAAAAGTAGTGGCGATACTGACAGGATTACAAGGTGGATACACAAAATTTTGTTGTTTTTTATGCGAGTGGGATAGTAGGGCAAAAGCGAGTCATTATGTTCAAAAAAATCGGCCCTTAAGGTCACATGTGATTCTCCTGGAATCACATGTAAAAACATCGTCAATGAGCCTTTAGTTGACAGCCAAAAAATAATTTTGCCGCCACTACACATAAAGCTAGGCTTAATAAAAAATTTGGTCAAAGCAATGAACAGGGATGGAGAGGCATTTAAATATCTAAAAACTAAATTTCCTTATAAGAGCGACACGAAATTAAAAGAGGGAAATTAAAAGATATATTGGCCCCGAAATAAGAGAAATCTTTAAAGACCAACTGTTCAAATCGAAGTTGGTAGATAAAAAAAAGAAGAGCGTGGGTAGCTTTTGATTTTGTGTCACAATTTTCTAGGCAATAAAAAGTCTGAAAATTACACAGAGCTGATAGATGAACTGATTTCGTCGTATCATCAACTTCGATGCAATATAGGTCTTTAAAAATTCACTTCTTACATTCGCATTTAGATTTTTTCCCAGAAAATCTTGGTGCTGTTCTAATGAACATGGTGAAAAGTTCCACCAAGACAATGCACATATGGAAAAAAGATACAGCGGCAAGTGGACCCCAGCAATGCTAGCTGATTTTTGCTGGGAAATAAATCGAGAAACAGCAGATAAAATTTATAAAAGAATCTATCTACCAAATAATTACAATTTTTTATGTTTTTTTATTATTTTTGAATTATTATTTTATTTTAATTTGTGCTGTAATAGTCATTAATCAGTGGATTTTTTTCTTTCTAAAATAAATACATGTTTAATTTAGATTAAGACCAGTATTTTATTTAAGTGTAAATATCTGAAAATCTAGACGTGATAGAAGGAATCTGTAAACAGATTTGGACTCAGCAAACCAAAGCCAATAGAAATCACATAGTAAACTCTTTGCTCCCTGATTTTTTTTTTTTTTTTGCCGACCAGTGTAATGATATGAAAAAGCAATAAATCGAATCTTAAAGCAATAAATCGAAGCGCCATCTATGAATACAACTTAGCACTTTTTAAAAATCTATCTAGCAATAAAACGAATGTTCTATCTTACTCCTCACGCTATCTATGAATACAACTTAGCATTTTTACTGTCTGTATAATCGGCTGGTCGATCTACAGAATGAAAGAATGAAATTCTTATTTTTTGTTGATAAATTCTTTGAAAATATTTAAAAGAGCATTTGAAAGTATTTAAAAACAGTAAAAAAATAAAACTAAAAAAAAATAAAACTAAAAAAAAAAGAAATATTCTGAGACGCGAACCTGCGCATCATCATGGCATCAGCATTGTGTGTCTACGTCCTGACCATTGGGCTACGGACAACTTAAATTGAAATACGAAATTAGCGGTTATATTATCTTACCTGTCGTTTTTCCGTTGCATCCGGTTTCAAATCACTAACGTTTCTAAAGAAGTTTCACTTCAAAAGTCCCATTAGTTTCCATGAAACGTTTTTCCTAATGGTTTTATCAAAAGCATCACGGCATGGCAACATTGAGTACCAGCCCGTGCTCTAAACGTCGCGTTATATGACGTCATCAGCTTTTCGGCCGCACATGTCACCCGCACCGGGCTCTCATAATGATTTCATACAACAAATTGTAAATGCGATGCGTGCGGCGCGTACGTGCGGACATATTATGTGCGATCACCATTATACTAGTAGTAGATTCTCAAAAGACATTGCATTGCATAAATAGCATAGCAAATTTTGTAGTTGTGAAGTAAAATCACATCACATCAAATGGCAGTCATTATACGTAGGTACTTATTTGTTGTATGGTGACTAAATAAAATGAGAAACGTATTCGTATGTTTCTGGATGAAGGCCAGTTAGTTGCTCACTCATTTCAGCTAAGAATGGGGTACTAGGCTCATAGAAACAACAAAGTTCAAGGATTTGTTCATTCTAATGCGTCACTGAATACAATCTAGGTACTATAATATTTTATGTATTCCTAGTATGTAAAAATGATCACATAAAGGTTTAAGATTTTTTTTTAGATAACATAACTTTGTAAATATTTTTATAACAATACTAAATAAGCTTACGAGCTTAGTATTGTAGAGTAGTGTTGACAGTTTACAATCTACAATCTACAATACAGTCTACAATTTAGGTACAATTTATTTTGGTTTGTAAACATTTAATTTGCACATCAAACAAATCCAATCTACTAATAAACGAAAATTATATGGACTCGACAAAATACGTGTCGTTTGAATCACAGTAATCACACTAACAGAAACACCAACCAATACACATAAAAAGACTGTATCGAACCATAAATATACATAGTATCATGTAGGATAGAATATACTCTTGTTTACCAATAATATGAAAACATCAAGTACGCAGTGTATCATGTATATGCGATGACATCACTTAAGGCATTTAGCTGATATGCATAATGTAAGTTATAATAATTGACACCAGCTACAGGCTTAAGGCATTCCTAGACAAAATAATGTTATAGGATATTTCAAAGAAAGATTTTTATCGTTTAGCATCGTGTATCTAATTCATCGTCTTACGCAACCCGGTAATCGGTATTGACTTATATGGATTGCCATAAATTTCGCCCTTTTTATTTTGCACAATAAAGTATTGTAAATATATGTATATTTTCTAAATATTATACAACATAATGTTGACACTGATCTTAATGATCGAATAACGTGCTTCTAATAATTAAATTTCTAAGTAAATTTTTCCTGGAGCTTAGGGTTAAATTCTCGGCGCGCGGCGAGCTTTTTAAATGAAACCATTACCTCAACTCTGTTACACTCAATGCGGTTGTAAATACAGTTACTGCGAAAAGTGCAGTTTGAATTTCTACCTTTTTCAACGGACCTCGTTTTTGCGTGAAAAAATACCGCGTTCAGTATTTCTATACTGATGTATGCATGACACACGTGTATTAGATAATGTGCAAAGCCAGCGATTTTCAAATAATAAACTAAGTGCTATAAAGCTACTATAATTTCATAAGTTAGTTTATATTTTATTTCTTACTAAGTCTTTTAAATCTAATATAATCTAATATATAAAATTCTCGTGTCACAGTTTTCGTTGCCATACTCCTCCGAAACGGCTTGACCGCTTTTGATGAAATTTTTTGTGCTTATCCGGTATCTATGAGAATCGGCCAACATCTATTTTTCATCCCCCTAAATGTTAGGGGTAGTCCACCCCAAAATTTTTTTTTTATTTTTTAAGGAAATTATTTATATGGCAAAACAACGTTTGCCGGGTCAGCTAGTCTTATATATAAAATTCTCGTGTCACAATGTTAGTTACCATACTCCTCCGAAACGGCTTGACCGATTTTTATGAAATTTTATTTACATATTCAGTAGGTCTGAGAATCGGCTACTATCTATTTTTCATACCCCTAAGTGATAAGGGTTGTCCACCCCTAACATTTATTTTTATTTTTTTGGACATTTTTTTTTATTTTTTTATAATGTGGCATTAAAATATAAACAACCCTAAATTTTCACCCTTCTAATACCAAACCCTATTTTAACATGATTGTTAGGCGATACGAAGTTCGCCCGGTCAGCTAGTATATGTATATAAAATCTCGTGTTACGGTGTTTGTGGTCGCACTCCTCCGAAACGGCTCGATAGTTTTTAATGATTTTTTTGTATATAATACGTTAGATATGAGAACAGGTCGTAAAGTATATTTCATACCGCTAGGTAATTAGGGCGTCCCAATCCAGAAATTTTCTGGTAGAACAACTTTTGCCGAGTCAGCTAGTATTTACAATATAAATATAACATTAACGTTTAATTTCTTTATTTACTCACTGAAATGTGCTTAATTAAAAATATTTATACCTACTCAGTAAAAAATACTGGGTCACGAATAAACAGCATAAAAATAATGAGGTCAGAGAGTAGTTTGAGAATCGTTGCGCTGAACCATATTCATTTAAGCCATTCACATTTCCTTTTACATGCTCCATCCTGAAGTGTTTGTTTAGTTATTAGTATTAATATCACTATAGAGTACGAACTATTATTATATTTGACATTGTAATTTTATAACGTTATGGCAGTCATGTTTAATGCATAACCAGTTACTTAACATTAATACATACATAGCGAAGATTCAGCTTTAAGTTTAGTATTGTGTACGTTATTCACCAGCCTAGAAGCTCCAAAATTTATCGAGGATATTAAGGTTGATATAGATCTTATGCAATGAAATATTAATTGGTCTACGGACCACTTAATAGTAACGAGCATTAACTAACACTGTCCCTAACCTATGTATGTTCTCTTTATCCTGTTGTATCCTACTAATATTATAAAAGTTAGTGAGTATGTTTGTTGACAGAGTACTGTCAAGCAAAAACTACTGAACGGATTTTCATGAAACTTAGCACACAGATAAACCATGATTTGGAATAGAATACCGCACCCTCAGTGGAAAAAAAGCATAAGTCGTCTTACGTTGAATTTTAGTTATCAATATGATTGGAAAGAGGGACAAAAGCTGCATATGCTCAATTTTTTTCAAATTTTTATCACTACTCTTGACGGTTTTATGCAAAAAATTGTAATGTAATTCCTTTGACTACTTACTGATATTTTAACAGTTTTTATGCTCTCCTTTAAAATTTAAATTCTCATCTTATGCCTTTTTTCTTTTTTTATAATGTACTTATTAACCTGTAAACGCTGGCAAAGTCACCGGCATAGCGCTAGTAGAACTATAAATAATCTTACCTCCAATCAACCCGTATGTAATCATCATCATGGTGACGCTTTTACTCAAGGTGGACAGCACGAAGGCGGTGGTAGCGACCAAGGAGCCGGCCACGCACACAGCCCGACAGCCATATTTATTGCACAGCGCCGATACCACGGGACCTGCATAGACCGATACTTGATATTAGTACACATTTCCACACAACACACATTCAGTTTACAATGACATTTGAGAACCATTGGCAGATGAAACGAACTTTATACTAATATTATAAAGAGGAAAGATTTGATTGTTTGTTTGCATTGAATAGGCTCCGAACTACAGATGCGATTTGAAAAATTATTTGACTGTTGGGTAGCTACACTATGCCCGGATGACATAGGCTACATTATATTTTTTTTACTATTTTAACCGAAGCGAAGCGAGGGCGATTTCCTAGTTACTTATAATATAACATTAGATGGTCATAGAATTTGCGACTTTCTTTCAATAATATTATTTGCAGATAAATATATTGCAGGATTAATATTATCTTAAACAGTGCAATTAATCTTACTTAGTACATATTAATTTGATTGTTAATAGCGATTATGTGCAATCTATTCTATTGTAGTCTGCCCTAATAATCTAATCGACAAAAAACGAGTTCATAAATTGGTTGTTTTTAAGCTATAGTATAGTTAAGTAGTTAAGAATGTTGTTAAAAGAGATACTGAAAAACTATAAATAGAAGGATTAACAATAGGGATCCATTCTTCAACCAATTAAATTTTGTTTGCTTTTTTCCAAGCAGCCCTGTAAAATGGGCTAAAAGGAAGTTTATCCAATTATTTTAATTTGACTTAAATCAGTATTTTGCTTTTCGTGTAGATCATAAATATTGATATATTGGTATTTCATTTTCTTAGTTACGAGTACTATGTGTAGTTTTTTTAGCAGTTACGTTAATTATAGCTGTTCTCCTAATTCTTCTTGTATATCATTTGAAAATCAAGTGCTTTAAGTGATAACAACTTATAAGCATATAATTACAGTTGCCTTGTACTGAAACCTAAATACAAGCCAGTCTTTTTAGTACCACTCAATGTATAATTTGAATACTGGTTATTCAGTTCAAGGAATCAAATTATACACCACACGTCTACCCTTCCAGCTCGTCATATATTCATGGCAATTTTCCTTAATAGCTTTCAATGTAATTTGTGCCATAAAATTTGAAAATTACTTAACAGCTTAGTAATTAGAAGTCGGGTTAACTAAGGTTGTATAAAAATATTAAAATGTGGAAGAAAAATATATTTATAAATAAAATTAAACTTATGAATTTTCAGATTTAATTATATATTTTTTCTGTTAAAACTCTCAATCACAGCAAAAACTAAGGAGATAAGTGAAAAAATTAAATACTACATGTACCAAATCATCAAATAGTCCCAATCAAGGTTGAATCGGAAAGTTATGTGATGTCCCGCACAAAAATTAGGACAACTGCTAAACCATTGTAGTCATTGAATTTCAACTTTTAATTGATAATACCTAGTATAAATTACAGTATACAAGTTGTCGCTAAGATTCCAGAGAACAGTACTTTAAAGATAACGTTATAAATCCTACAAACACGCCGCATTTTTTAATTATTTCATTTTTAATCCCCGCTAAAATCGACAATCAAATGACATTCACATTAATTACAACTGATAAAACTGTGATTATCTTTCGATAAAGTAACGTTGAGCGGGCAACTAATACTAAGTTTACAGACGCGTGCATTTAATTTTATTGTATGCAGAGAGAAAGTGAACTAACCTTTATTTAGGTTACAAATGAGTATATGTTGATAGCAAACCTACATAGCGTATAACATAATGGAATATAAATTATCATCAGTTCTAAATTTATATGACGATGAAAGGTACTATTAGTGCAATTGGACTGTTACAGATAACTCTGGGTAATATGATTTTGATTGCTGCTACAGCTAAGAACTCATGACAGGATTCCCTCTTTAATAATGAGAAAACCATAATACTTTCATGAGAAATTTTCAATATGACCAAACTCTTGTTAAGTACGGATACCTAATAAAACCAACAAACGCTTGTTGAGTATTTTATGTGAATATCAATGCATGAGGGTACTGAATGATACTCATGCTAGTTTGAAGCACACGAGTATACGAGAGTGGGTGGAAGGGGGCAAGTCCTCAGAGTATGTATTTTTGTATGTATAAAAAATCTATACATGTGTGGAAAACTAACATGCTAGTATCTACCATGTATATCTGAGGCCTGAAACTTTTTACAATCACCTATCAAATCAACAAGAACAAAATGTATGCCGTCCTAATTCCAAAGATGGAAAACAGACTACCAAAGCGGGGACTTTGTAATTCATACTATTCGTACATATTTCTACATCATTTTCTGTATTAACTAACGCACGATAGCCATATAAAGGTATTACAGTAAGATATACACATGATATTGTACGACTGTATCAGTTAGCTGTCAGATAACTGATAACAAGCCTGCTTGATCATAATCGCTAGTACTTCCACAATGAGGTCAACAACGATTAAGAAAAAATAATAAGAATATGGTAGGTACATATTGCAAATAATTGATTAAGGATAGAGAGGCAAGCTTATATCGAAAATGAACATTGGACTCTAAGATTTCATTTACCTAGCCTTTATTGCACAGCAACCAAGAAGCTTATCAATCGTGCCGAAAATATAAAGATTAGGTCGTCCAGTAGAAAGAAACGGGGGTTTAATAGCGATAAACAGATTAGATAGTTACGATTGCATCTGAGCACATTAAAATTACTTATATGTTTCCAATACAGATAACGACCTAACATAAACAGGATGTTACACAACACATGAATAGTCGTATAGTCGGACGTCGTGTTGTATGGATGTGAATAATGCATTTGACGTAGTGCAGTGGCAATGTGACCCAAATTAGGAAATTAGCAATGTCTGTCAATTAATGACGACGGAAATGATGAAGTTTCTTGAAGTTATTAACATTAATATGCTTCTTCTTTTTGGGAACAATGACGTGCAATTAACTTCTCGAATATCGTCATAAATAGGTTTTCGTTAAACAAAATTTATGCCTTTTTTAGAGTAGTAACAGCGTTTTAGCGCCGTGTATCCACTAGTCTAACATTTAAATGTACAATTAATTACAACACGTAGCGAATCAAACTATAATCATATAGGTACTATATAATAATATGAAAAACATGTACGTAAGCCTGTAAAAAATAACAATTCTGACGGAATGCTGAGATTTCCGTTGCAGTTTTTATTTTTTTCATTAATTTTAAGTACAACAGTTTTTTGTATTCCATCAACAACAATTATATAGGTATTAATTATTGTAATTGTATTTAAATCTGTGTCATAGAATGAATATTATAACGTGAGTAAACTAGTCACGACTCAAGTAAACAGATAAACAGGTAATATAGGCGCATAATATTATACCAGTACAATTGCTATTTGCGACTTGCGTATAAAAGTCCTACTGCGATGTTCCATTTATCCAACAGCCTTTAAAATCTGTTGTGGAAGCTGCAGCTACCAATCCATTCTAGCATCGTTCCATCTTTTTAATCATTTAGTCGTGGGATGAATTGGATCTTTCAGACAAACTACGAGTACTTATTAGCAGGTCATCGCTATCCATGAACATTTGCAACATCAATACCATTTCCGACACGTTTGGCCTAAGATAGAAACTTCTTGATTAGGACTATCTTTCGAACTAAAACACGCAAAGTAAGGATATTAACATTACGTCGAGGTGGGTGTAGGAAACTTCATCTCTCTACAGTCAATAATCATACTGAGTGGCACAAAATCTTCACGCAAAATTACCACGCCATTGTAAATTCATATACGAGCAAGTGTCGAGTCCAAATCAAAAACTTATTCTGCAAAACTTCTCAACCCACTCTGCAAAAGACTCACCAGCCGCAAGATAAACTCCAGAAAGCAAGCTGCCGACCCACGCGACCGTTCCTTTCCCCTCGCCAAAGTACGTGACGAGCTCAGGGAGAAATATGCCGAAGGTGTATGCTATGCCGTCGACGACCAGGTTGCACATGAAGGAAGCGAACACCACCACCCATCCATATCCGCCGTCGGGAGGCGGGGGCAGGGCTCCATAGTCGTAAGCCTCGTCGTCGTCCGCGTCCGCAGCGCCCTCCGCGGTAAGACGCGCTGCCTCCTCGCATGATGTCTCGCTTTCAGTCTGAAACAACAGCGTCATGTTAATAGGCTTCATACTATACGGACCTCCGTAGCAGCGTAATGTAACGAATAATGAAGTGCATGGGCATCTAGCTGGTAACTTGAATAAGGTCTCTCAGGCCTGTATCAATTAACCATTCTTAAGATCTCTGCGATTTCAAGATTCGGTTTGATATTTTTTTTATATCTTATAAGTTAATGCTTGACTACAATCCCACCTGATGGTAATTGGCGATGTAATGATATAGTATATGCTGAAATAATGTCAAATCGTGAAAAAGTGACGGACATGACGAAATTATTAGGATTCCGATTTTACTTCGGAACCCTAAAAAGAGGGCCTAAGGCGCGGGCCACACAGAAAAGACGCAAGACACGGACCCGTCGCAGTCGCGGCGCCCGTTTAATCTACTTTCATACAAAATGTATGCAGCCGTCGCGACGTAAAACATACAGAAAAGACGGGACGCCCGACACGACGTTTTCTCGTCGGCGCCCTATTGTAAAACATACAGAAAGGACAGGACGCGGGCCTGCGTAGGCGCCAGCGGGGGAGCGGAAAGGACGCGGAGAGCAGGTCTCTTAAAACGTAGTGATTAAGTACTCTGTGGCCGGGAAAAGCCCAGTGTGCACCGACCGTCACGCCCGTTCCTTGTCTTTTCTATATGTTTTAACGGCGCCCTGTCTGCGACGGGTCTGAGCCCCGTCTTCGTCTTACGTCTTTTCTGTGTGGCCCGCGCCTTAGACTTGACCACGAAACACGCCCCGCTCGAAGCTTTTATCGCTACAAGCGTCACGTCAATGTAAGGCGTCGTCCTAATTGGCAGCGATCGTACGAGCAAACGATGCGATTTAGTCGCACGACGAAATTAAACACACACTAAATAAGTGTGTCCTAATTAAAGCTCGCAAGTCATCGCACGAGCATCATAATCATTTTCATCGCACGACGATGAACGCATCGTTTGCTCGTACGATCGCTGCCAATTAGGACGACGCCTAAAGCTTACAAATTCAAATAATATGGCGTATACGACCGAAAACATACATTTATCTTTAACCGCTGACGCTTGCAGTACGCAGCGATTTTGCTTTGATCATTGCGGCTCATAGCCCGCGGGTAAATTTGGCTTCGCCAGTCATATCAACAGACTTACAGACGGATTACGTCAAGGACAGCATTAGTAGCAAAGGTAAGTCGAGCTGGTATATGAATATTTCAAACTTGTATTACAATGTTTAAAAGCTCAAAGTTTAAACAGACATGTCTTGGCTTGATATCCATCGTAGAACATATTTAAACCTAAAAGGTAATATTTTAAGATTCCATTATGTTTATAGATTCTCGGAAAATGTATTTTCAGCAGCCAAGAAGGAAAACATTTTGGTAGATTGGATTACTGTTAGCGTTATGTTCAAATTTCACGTTCTAAATATCGGGTGCAAACAACAACTTACTACGTAATTACTATAATATACTCTTACCACAAAATACTTAAAAGACAAAGATATAATCGTAAGAGATACAAAAAATTCATTCATATAACCCTTATAAAACACCCTTTAATCCTTTTTTTCAAAGCATTATTACTAATAATGGCTTAATGACGATATTAAGATAATTATTAAATTAATGTATCGTGAATTTAGGAAATTAATGCGTCAATTATCAAACGGATAACGCCTATATGGTTGTTACGGCACATTTGACTGTATTTTATCGTCGCTTATCGTAAACAGCTGAAACGTTTGTAATAAAACGAACAATTACTCCGTTTTAATGAAAATGTACATTAGATATTCCATTATGCCCAAAATCTCAGATATTTATGGACTGTGTCAAATGGACGGCAAATTTATACGAAAGTGACATCATAGCTAAATTAATATGATGTTATGAATACTCATTATTAGTTTAGGTAAACAAGTATTACAGACTCTTTGATTTGTTATTTATTTTATCTATACTAATATTATAAAGAGGAAAGATTTGATTGTTTGTTTGCATTGAATAAGGTCCGAAACTACTGAACCGATTTGAAAAATTCTTTCACTGTTGGGAATGGGAAGCTATACTATCCCCGGGTGACATAGGCTATGTTATTTTTTTTACTATTTTTCCCGAAACCAAGCAAGGGCGATTTCCTAGTCCTATATAAGATATTTAGTCTAACGTAGCTTCCGTTTTTCGTTACGTAAGGTGCGTTGGGGTATGTTCGGACGGTTTTTAGTTGTATTTGGAAGATGTTGGCAAACTTTATTTTGTGCGAAAGTTACAATAGTTAGCACAATGAATTATAGTGAAAATTCATTGTTAATAAATAACCTATAGACAGAATGTGTTTAATGTTGTTATAAATGAAGCACCTACTATTTATCGGGTGTTTAAAATATGAATAAAATTTTAAAACCTTGGGAAAAATCGGACGTTCATGGGTAAAGATCGGACTACCTTCTAAAATCGCCATTGTGCCTTAAAACACAGATTTCATAGAACGAAAATATCTGTTCTTATATGTCCTACAAGATTTTCTTTGGAAATTTTTATATATTGTAAAAAAAGTAGTATTATAACAAAAGTATTTTTTTTTGTTTTGGACGTCCGACCTTACCCCACTAGACCAAATCTCAAATTTTCATGGCTCTCAAACTTCCGTGTTCCTGATCCTGATAAGCTTTTCTTTCAGTCAAAATTATTTATCTATTAGCATATTTAAGATTGGATAGGTTACACTTTTATGTGTTGGATCAATCAAAAATTTATTAAACTTCTTATTTATGCTATTCTCCGCTTTTTATTCGTTCTACTGCCGATATTAAATCCTCCTGCGAATAGGATGTTGCCCGCAGTGACTTTCTCTCGTACTGACGCGGCATTATGACCCTACAAAGAAAATGCTTAGTTAAAGATAGATAATTATACACATTACATTTTATGTTCGGACCGTAAAAGGCATCTTAAAAATCTATTAACAATAATATTTTAAGAAAATATAATTAAAGGTAATAAAATACAAATGAATTCACGTAAAAAAATAAAACAAAGCACTAACTTCATGAGAAATTTTGTTTATCAACAAGATCAGCTACATAGCGATAGATTGCAACACCATGAAATATCGGGTGTTAAAGTTCGGATTAAAATAAAGTTTTACAACCTCATGCATTTTCACTTCAGTTTTAGAATTTTCAGATTTAGTCCGAACTTCACCTATTAATATCTGCTTGGGGAAAGTCCGGAACTCAGCCTATAATCACATTTAGCTTATTTTAAACAGATATATTAAAAGACACCACGTATCCTGATAACTCAAAAATTTATTATTTGAAAAAATAGTTAATACTCACCAAAAAAGCCAGCAAAATGTTGTTTGGGGTAAATCCGGATTTCGTAAATTATCCTAAAAGTCGACACTTTCTGTTTCTCGTGCATAACTCACACCTGATGCGTCGGAACGACCAACAAGAACTGGGACGTGGGGCAATACGAAAAGGCGTCTCAGGCTTTGTTGCCAAATTATAAAAATAACTACTAATTCAGAATATATTTAACAAAAACGGTCTTCCCCCATATACGATCTTACCCCAACGCACCTTACTCCTTACTTTAAATAAATTATATTATACTTAAACATTATTTTACTAACCCCCGACGCAATAAGTGGGTTGTTATAAATTTTACATGACTGTGAGTCTGTGATATAGTAGATCCTAAACGAATGGACCGATTATGATGCGGTTTTGTTTGAAAGCTGACGTGATCGAGATGGGTCTTAGCTGGTCTTAGCTATGTTTCGTGTAAATAAAACTGTCGGAGATTTTTAAAATTTATAGTTACCTATAAACAACATACTGTGCGTACCTTGCAATCACATACCTTGAACCGCGAATATAACAATCAGAAATATTTTACAACTATAACAGCAATTATAGCATATTATTATGATACCATCAGGTACTACTCATCATATTATTATTGCATAATCAAGACAGCTATGCACAGTTATATAAACGACTTCCAGGAAAATATTTTAATTTGCGAACTCGCACGAGCATTGTGGGCAATTCTACCGTGCACTTCAAACACTAATGCATCAATTATAGTGAATAAATAGATCTGGCACGCAATATATTAACTTTGAGATGACTGATGATGTGTAAAGTAAAGTCTTTATGTGTCAAAGCTTTCGTATCCTTCATGCAATTTTTGGATGTTTGTTTGTTTGTCTAAAACTAGCTAGTAGATATCTCGCACACTTCTTGTATCTTCTTCGTCGTAATTAAATAAATTTACCATTTTAAAGGTATTAAACTTTAAAATATCTTTAGTAAGGCAGCGCGCAAAATTTTTCATTGCTTTATTACCTGCCAAGGAAGTGTTATTATAGATGTAAAACAGATAAAACGTTTTGAAAGTCATAAAAAAATGCGCGAAGTTGGTATCATTAATTAAATAAAAAATCAAACCGATTGGCTGTTTTCCTACCATGGCATATTTTCCTACATGGGCATATAGTGAAACATTTATTGACTGTTTATTACCCGACTGCTAAGAAAGGGTTATGTTTTTCGCGTGTATCTTGTTTGTTTGTATGCGTGTAATATTCTTTATTACCTCATATCTTCCAAACCGCTGGACAAATTTATATAATTAAGATATCGTTAGATTCGTCTTGATAACTGAAATTTTCTTAGATAGGTGACGTTAAAAACAAATAATGGTGGCTGTGAGATGCCATTGTTTGAAGTATAAAAAAAAATAAAAAAATGCAATAATGCAACATGGATATTAAATTAAAAAGCTCATCATAAAGATTTTAAAAAGGTATAGGTATCATAATACCTTTTTTGACAGCAGGCGGGTTTTTTAAATTTTTGTTTTATAGTGTAATAGTTCTTGTCGTAACGAAATGGCTAAGCCACATATTTTGACTAAGATGTAGCGTTTGTGGAGATAGGACTTGTATAGTTATGGCATGTAGAGTTAGAAGCTGTGCTTTATTTGAGATCTGATAACTTTTTGATGTAGAACCATATGGTCTCGTCTTGGCAACATTTTATAATACATGAAAATGTTTTTGGTGGGATTTTAATTACATATTATTACTTTTATTTAGCTACATTCTTCTATACTCCAAAAATACCGTTAAATTCGTCACCAACTCTAAAGCCAAAAAACACTTGTGACCAGCAAACAGATCAACGTATCGAGAGGAAAATTTGTGTGACGAAGTGTTTACAAACTACTCATTAACTAATTACAGCTATCACCAAGTGATGACGACTGAAATACCTCGGCGACAGATACAAGATCCATTTGAAACATCTACTAATGATGAAAAGTAAATTTCGCTATGATTTCGTAACATGCTCCTAAGTCAGGCCGCCAAATATGTTTTAAATAATCTAACATTTTAACAAAAAAATAACCGACTTCAAATGAAGTACATTGTACTTTTGACATGGATACCATTGTCAGATCTCGCTCAAATTTATGTGGGACCACACGACAAGCACCAACTTTCAATTAAAACAAAAATCATCTAAATCGGTTCACCCAGTCCAAAGTTCTGAGGTAACAAATAATAAAAATGCAGTCGAATTGAGAACCTCCTCCTTTTTTTGAAGTCGGTTAAAAACGTTATGTAACGTTTTGATTTTACGAATTATACGGAGCAGACATTAAATTTAAATATACCAAGCTGTCAAAACTGGCTAATTCCTAATCTTAGTGATTAAAACTGCAAGTGGAAACTGTCAACAGATTAATAAAATATACAACGTATTATTGTTATCTAGTCAGACATATCTAATCAGACATATTTAAATTATGTAGAGAATGTCTACTTTAAAAATGAACTTGATTGCGATTATAATAAATGTGATGTAATGTGATAGCCTAGTGGTTAGAACGTTGGTCTCCCGAACTCGGGGGCCCGGGTTCAAATCCTGGCACGCACCTCTAATTTTCAAATATTATGTGCGTATTACAAGTTAATCCTGCACACCGGAGAGTTCTCTATAATGTTCTCAAAGGTGTGTGAAGTCTACCAATCCGCACTTGGCCAGCGTGGTAGACTATGGCATGTACCCCTCACATTGTGAGAGGAGACCCCGAGCCCAGCAGTGGGACAATTATGGGTTGTTGCTTTGCTTTGCTTTGCTTTTATAATAAACTAGCTGTTACCCGCGACTTCGTACGCCGAAAATAAAGATCCCTTCATTATAAAACATGTTTTTCATAAATTGACAGCAAACTTTTCCATACTATGAAGAGAGGAGACTCGTGCCTTGTAATAGTCCATTATGGGTTGAAGCTAAAACACCTACACTTAGTACATATATCGTATTATGTAAATGAGTAAAATATTAAACAAATCTTTAGTGTTGATAATGAAATGATAACTACGATCTGATATTGTAGCGTGATTGGTAGTCAGCAAGATACTAAACTCTTCACCAAAATTACAGCAAAAGTGACATGTTCTTAGAACCCATTAATTACCCATCGGGAGAAGCATTCATAGCCCGGGCGCAGCGGCTTGTGTCGGTTCTAATAGTAATCGATGAAGTTAAACAATAGCGAGCTCGGTCGGTAGTTAGATAGGTGACCGCTAGTGGCAAAAAATTCTTGAGCTCTCCGAGCTTCGGAGGGCACGTAAAGCTGTCGGTCCCGGTTGTTGTCGTAAAATAACAGTCGTTATGACATATTGAAGGTCCTCGCCCGGCGTAATGACTTCCGACACTTGGGTTGATTTCTAATCCCTCCATCAATCCACACTGGAGCAAAGTGGTGGAGTATGCTCTAGGCGTCCTCAAGAGTGAGTGCTCAGTAGTGAGCCATTAATGACCCACCCATAGGAAAGGTCCCAAAATAATTGAACTTTTTAGAATTTAGAGGTTTATCTAAGTCAGGGCCTGAGAGTTTTTGAATTTTAAATTTACATTGTAATTTTACAGAATACACAAAAAAAAACCTTTCTTTTCTTTTTGGGCAGCAGCAAATCAGTGATTCCTTTAGCGTTGCTAATGTTCATTGGCGAAAGTGACTTACCATGAGGTGACTCATCTGTTCGTTTTACAACTTCTTACCCCAAACTTACTCTAAACTTACAACCTCTAGTTTTAGCCCTTAGGGAATGTATTACCAAACAATCATGTTACAGTTATTTTTGTTTTATGTAAGATTACATACTAACTACCAACTTTCACAGTTTTAACTTAAAAAACCGGGCAAGTGCGTGTCAGGCCACGTGCAATATAGGGTTCCAAAGTAGTAAGTTTATTGACTATTACTCATTAACTACTTATGCTAACATAGACTTGATAGTTTTCCTTATAAATTCATCGTATAACCTATTTTTGAGAATTTTTTCACTTGTCCAACTCCAACCGTTTAGCCGTTAGGGGGGACACTTGACTTGACTTGGGTACCCAAAATTAGCACTTTCAAGCCAAATATTTCCCAAACGGAGCCCTACATCCAAAAATGGTCTCAAAAGACCCATAATAGTTTTGAAAAAACTTTTCAACGATACCCCACACTATAGAGATAAATAAAAAATTAATCCTCACGTTACCTGTAGCGGAGTTACCCCAAAAAAAAAAATTATTTTCAGTAGTTTATTCTACGATTTTGGAGTTTTAATAAATATGTATATCCATGCCAAATTATAGCTTTCTAGCACTAAGGGTCTCGGCGCTTTGTTTTGGACAGACGGACAGACTGACGGACGGATATGACAAAGCTATTAGGGTTCCGATTTTACTTCAGAACCCTAAAAATGACGAAGTTTCGTATAAACATTCCCTGAATTAACCCTTTAAAGATTGATTTTTCAAATTATGTTAAAGTTAATTTTTGTTTATAACAGTCGAACTGAGAACCTGCTACTTTTTTGAAGTTGATTAAAAAACCGGCTAATAGCGTGTCAGGTCACTTGTAATATAGGGTTCCGAAGTTCTAAGTTTATAGAACTCAATACCTACGTATGCTAATATAGCCATGATAGTTTTCCTTTTGAATTCATGTTAATGCTATTGCCATGAATTTTTTTACGTGTCCAACACTTACGAATATTTCGCCAACAGACCCCTCAATCGAAAAATGGACTTAGCAGGCCCATATTATTTTTGAGAGACCTTTGCCACTATGGGGTGCGTGACGGAAAAAAATTATCCCCATATTGCCTCTAGGAGAGGTATCCTAAAAACATATTTTAAAAAATATTATTCTACCAGTTTAAAGTTTCAATAAACATGTATATCCTTGCTAAATTACAGCTTTCTAGCACTAAGGGCCTCTGCGCTATGCTACGGACGGACGGATGGACGGAAGGACGGACGGGCATGATGAAACTATGAGAATTCTGTTTTGACTTCGGAACCCTAAAAAGAGTCATAAAAATCGCTTCATAAATAACGAATCTATACACTACATATAGCAAAATTTGACCTTATCCCTCAGGAACAGGTCTGTTTTCTGGGATATAAAGTATCCTATGTCCTTTCCCGAGCTCAATTCTATATCTGTACTGAATTTCATCAAAAACGGTTTAGTGGCTTGAAAGAGTTATCCCTCAGGAACAGGTCTATTTTCCGGGTTAAAAAGTATCCTTTGTCCTTTCCCGAGCTCAATTCTATATCTGTACTGAATTTCATCAAAATCAGTTTAGTGGCTTGAAAGAGTTATCCCTCACGAACAGGTCTATCTTCCGGGATAAAAAGTATCCTATGTCCTTTCCCGAGCTCAATTCTATATCTGTACTGAATTTCATCAAAATCGGTTTAGTGGCTTGAAAGAGTTATCCCTCAGGAACAGGTCTATTTTCCGGGATAAAAAGTATCCTATGTCCTTTCCCGAGCTCAATTCTATATCTGTACTAAATTTCATCAAAATCAGTTTAGTGGCTTGAAAGAGTTATCCCTCAGGAACAGGTCTATTTTCCAGGATAAAAAGTATCCTATGTCCTTTCCCGAGATCAATTCTATATCTGTACTGAATTTCATCAAAATCGGTTTAGTGGCTTGAAAAAGTTATCCCTCAGGAACAGGTCTATCTTCCGGGATAAAAAGTATACCATGTCCTTTCCTGAGCTCAATTCTATATCTTTACTAAATTTCATCAAAATCGGTTTAGTGGTTTGAAAGAGTTATCCCTCAGGAACAGGTCTATTTTCCGGGATAAAAAGTATCCTATGTCCTTTCCCGAGCTCAATTCTACATATATCTGTACTGAATTTCATCAAAATTGGTTAAGTGGCTTGAAAAAGTTATCCCTCGGGAACAGGTCTATTTTCCGGGATTAAAAGTATCCTATGTCCTTTCCCGAGCTCAATTTTATATCTGTACTAAATTTCATCAAAATCGGTTTAGTGGCTTGAAAGAGTTATCCCACAGGAACAGGTCCATTTTCCGGGATAAAAAGTATCCTTTGTCCATTCCCGAGCTCAATTCTATATCTGTACCAAATTTTATCAAAATCGATTTAGTGGCTTAAAAGAGTTATCCCTCAGGAACAGGTCTATTTTCAGGGATAAAAAGTATCCTATGTCCATTCCCGAGCTCAATTCTATATCTGTACCAAATTTTATCAAAATCGGTTTAGTGGCTTGAAAGAGCTATCCCTCAGGAACAGGTCTATTTTCCGGGATAAAAAGTATCCTATGTCCTTGCGCAAGCTTAATTCTATATCTGTACCAAATTTCATCAAAATCGGTTCAGTGGTTTTGGCGTGGAAGAGTTATCCCTCAGGAACAGGTCTATTTTCCGGGATAAAAAGTATTCTATGTTCATTCCCGAGCTCAATTATATGTCTGTACCAAATTTCATCAAAATCGGTTCAGTGGTTTAGGCGTTATTGAGTAGCAGACAGAGTTACTTTCGCATTTATAATATTAGTATAGATGTTATATTTGGCAATATTCAGAAACATTTTATATGAAACTAATGTATACCAGGCATGTTCTACTACGCAAAAAAATGTTGAATGAAAAAATTCGAAAATCGAAAATGTGCCTAATGCTTTGTTTTATTGGTCTCGAACCATCTTAGCATTATTGCCTTTCAAACTAGGCTAAAGGGTCGTCATAGAGATAATCACAGAGATTTACAAAAATGTTGGAACATAACGCGGTGTCATTTCAGCAGTGATAAACAAAATAAATTAATTGCACAGGTTGTGTCTTTATAATTAAAAATCCGCTGCAGTTTCAGAATTAGAATCATTTATTTGTCATAAGTATAGACCTTCTTCTTTAATACTGGCAGTCCTGGATTTGTCAATAGGCCGTATAGGCCGCGGCCTAGGGGCGGCAACGTCGTAGGGGCGGCAGATTTTAGAAGATGAAATTATAGATGATTTTGCTATTAAAAAGCGCCGTATAAAATTGTAATTCATGTTTTTTTTACGCACTTTCTTAGTGACTAATTCAGTGCCTTCCTTACTTTGAATGGCAAATTATTATTTTAGAAAGGTACATGGGGCGGCGGAAATAAATTGGCCTACACTCATAAAAAATAAAAATCCGGCACTGAATACTGGAGACCGAATTTCGTATGTCTACGTACTACAAATTAATTATCACTTGCTGCGGTAAGGAAATCATATGGCCAGTGGACTGTGACTATGAAAGGAGACCCGAGCCCCGCAGTGGGAGTTACATATTGTGATTATCCTATAGATTACCTACAGAATCGTGTCTAGAGAGATCACTGTTTACGGTAGTGAGGTGTAGTGTTCTTGTAGCCTTGTCGATGTGTACTGTACATACCGGCACTGCATACTGATTTATTTTGCTAACATTCCTCTGACATTAACATTGTAAACAGAACATCCTGATCGATTATTGTTATCTGAAGGTTTATAGGCAGTTTATAGTTTTAGGTCGCTATTCTTAGCTACAAGATCGGCGAAAGGAAGTGTATGATGACTGATGAGTGATTAGGTGTCCGTGGCTTAAACGTGATTTAAATATTCTGTAGACTATGACCAAAATGTATTGGTTTTGTATGAAGAACTATAAGAGAAATTAAGAGAGTCATTGTCAGATTTTTTATAATAGGTATTATATTAACAAGTGAATAATATTTAAAAATATATGATGATTTTCTTTATAGAAATTATGCTTTCGTATGTTCACCAGTTAAAAAAATAAGAGGAAATACATGACAGCCACTTCAAGAATGTTGATGGCATTTATAGCATACAGATACATACAGATAGCATACAGACATAGAGATACAATTTATAGCATTATTAACAGTACATACAGTACGTAATGTACCTTAGAAACTTATTAATTAATACCGTGCAATACCCTTCATGATTCCGAGCATTACCGAGACACGGAAAATGAAAATGCGGAAAATATGTAAGGTCATCCATATGAAATTTTTATATAAATAAAGCATGCCGCGAACGAGAAAAATGATGAAGTTAAACAAAGTCTATTAAATATAGACCTACTCAGTAGCTATTATAGTTTCATACAGGTGTGTGTATATGTGCTATGTATGTAAATATGTACATTTAATTTCCATAGTATTGTAAAGAGTTTCAGTAAACATAAGAACAAAGAAAATGTGATCAGCAAAGATAATACCAGTTTAATGAACCCTTAGCAATGGTTTATCAAACAAAACAAATATTGAAAAGCGAATTGATATTGAGATTTTGTCCAGGCTAAAAAAAAAAACAGTGATTTATAATCCATATAAGAGTATGAGAAATATAACATTGTAAATATCAATTTTTCCGTTTCATGTTTTTACAGCATATTGAAGCTCGCGAAAAGCTATTCGGTTCAAATCATGATGTCTCGCACAAAACGGAAGACAGTATTTTTTACAATTTATCAAATTGCAGTTGCTGGGTAATTTTGGTATACACAATACAGCAGCACTATACAAATAAATCAAAAGTTCCAACTCTCCGCAGCACGGAAATCAAGAATTTTTTGCCACTAGCTGTCACCCATCCAACTACCCCGCGCCCTCTTGGCCGATCAATTACGATTGACATAAGCTGCCGGGCTATAAAAGTATAACAAATAACTAAAATATAGTTTTTTTACCCATTGTAATATATTCACAATGATCGTAAAGTCCACGTTTTACGCTGTGACTATCGTAACGCTTGCGCACGTGTTTTAGATTGCCATCAATTGATTAGTGCCACACGGCTGTCGCTAGCTGGGATTTTCTTAAGATTATTATTCATGGTTTGAATAGTTATTCATGAAAGTAATAAATAACGATTAACTATCCATTAACTGCCAACACCATTTCACTGGCAATGAGAAGCAGCCAGGTACATAAAGAAAAATTGGGCCTTCCACGTTTATCGAGGTATAAACGAGGATTATATTTTGTTTAGTTAATATTATGATTTTCATGAAAGGGACATTATAATCTTATGGGCATGTATTATATAATAATTAAATTTTTCCTACAACGAATTATTTTAACCATATTATTGTCTATTATGTAATACATACTAAAATATCTAACAATAAATATAGAATATACCTATATATAATACACACGTAATATTATAGCTTCATCAATCAATAATAGCATACATGACGAAGAATTGATGTGTTAATGCAAATTAAGTAAAATTTATACTTTACAATATGTAAAATACAATATAGTAATTGCATAAAAAACATATTTTATTTGCACAACTTACCATAATTCACCAGAGAATTGACACACACAGCCACACAAACCATACAACACTACAAATTATCCGCAAAATCAACTGAAAATGATAACACCACTATCAAGTGCTATAAACATTATTTGATACTATCACTCGGTAATCAATATCGTGATAATATTAAAACCCAATTATGTTTCTATAGGTCTTAATCTTTTTGTCTGAATTTATTACGTTAGGGAACAAATAATATTATCTTATATGTCCGCTTGTCAGGAAACTAAAGCAAGAACTAAGTAAGACGTGTAGCAAATGAAAGTGAAGATTATAATGTATTTGAAGATAATTAGTAACAACCATTAGCATATAAATTAATATCTCAGTAAAGACTACGACATGGCACATTCATTACATTGCATTATTACCGTTGAAGCGGTACAATAGTGTTCTTAGCTTCAGAGAAGTGTAGTGCATGTTAGTATTCAATGTGTGTAGGAAACAAATAAATAATGGAGATAAAAATATGTTTGGCGTGTTTGATGCTTTAGTCTTTGAACGAATCCCACTTGGGGAATGAGGTATGAAGCCTGCGCTGTGGTGGTCCTAGATATTTGGGGTCAATTGGGGTACAAGAAAAGTGAACTTTTAAAATGATATCCGAAAAATCTAGACTCGAATAAGAAAAATCCAAATAACAATAAAAAATATGTATCTTATTTATTTTTACGGTAATACTTCGTCCCGGCTTATTTAGCGAGTACCCTTTCAGAGTATAAGTTAATGCTGGATCACAAAACTAACATCTAGGTGGTAAGTGGAAATTAAGCCTAAGATGGTAAGTGCAAATGCCTATTTATTGACTCTCACTCTTTTCACTCCCACATCATAAGCGGGAGGAAACACTACAATGTAATTAGTATTGCAAGCGATCCATAAATATATTTTGTTATTGTGTTATAGATCAACGCCGTACAAATAGCGACATGTACAATTATCACGTAGGTATTTTATCATCATTATATAATATTATAATTTAATTTATAAGCTCCTACTGCAAAACCATTCCCTTTACTGCAGATGAGATGACCAACCAAAACCTCAGAACAAAAAATATTTCGTCCGGGAATCGATTAGCACCCTTTAGGTAAGCAGGCCAACTACCAACTGAAAAAAGGTCGTCAAAGATTAAACTATTTTATAGGAAACATAATTTTGATGCGGCGCTATCAACCCAGTTTCAGCTAAATTCCCCCGCATCGTTGCACTTCAGGTTGGCGTCCTGCCCAATGTTACACAATTAAACTCGCATCTCTAAGCGGGATAAATCTTACATTGAAGAACTGATATCTGATTAATTCTAAATATTTACTGGGGGTTTAGTAAACTACATCTTTTAATATACACCACATTACTATAACACAGTAAATTGCGACGTACATATACTATCTAATCATAAAACTGTAATGTAACAAGGTAAAAACTCTTACATTTAATTTTGATATTTTTTTAAAATTGTAATAAAGTTATGCTTTCATATAAATTTATTTATTAATAAATGAAATATATAAATAGAATTGCCACAAATTAGAAAATATTTGAAAAAAAAATCTGAAACAAGGATGTATAAATATAAAGTTATTAACATCAAAAGTAAACTACATTACAAGAACGCTACTGTTCACAAAATAATTGGAGACATAAGACAAACGATGCCGTAAACAAAGCTTTACTTAATAGGATGGCTAATGAGGTAAACATAATTTACTCGTGCGTTAATTGTAAACAATTAAAAAGATGTCAACAAACTGTATGTGGATATGACACATTTTTCTTACATGGAAATTAGTAGTTAACTTTTGGTTCTACTTTCGCAGTTATTAACTGCGCTCAGGTACGAGTAAATCTAATGAACTAATCCTAACAACGGTTTTCAATTTTAAAACGACTGCGCTGGTTCAAAGGTTAGGTGACCTAGTTTAGATTTACAACAAAGGATGCATTTTAAACGAGGCTATTCATTTCGATACTTGAGTAATTTTTAAAAACGTTATGTACAACGCTGGTCGAGAGTAAAAAGAGACGCATTGGCAGATGAAGAAAATGTACTAACAATAAGTAGCGAAACACGTGCAACTTTAACGTCAAAGGGTAATCTTTAGTTAAATATAGTTTTTTTTAGTAACATATATAACTGTACATGACAGCATGACTGTCTGTGTCTAAAATAAAATAAAAAATAAAAATAAAATAATAATAAAACGAGATTCGTTCAATGCTTCAGTAATTAAATTTTGTTTTTGAAGTGGGAGGACGGGGGTACGCAGACGATATGGGCTCGGAGGGCGTAACCCCCAACACAAAAAGTAGTAAAGTATAAAGACAGCTCTGTTAGGTTACTTAGATCACTGATTTCAGATGAACCTGGTGAAGCTATTCTAATTATATAAAACTTTCATCTTATAGGTATTTTTATAAATTAAGGAGCAAATAGAAGAGTATGTACTTACCTAAAACTTATTAGACAATATTGAACAATTAAAGAACAAAGTATACAGTTCAAAGGTGATGTCTGCTGACACCTACAAAGTACTCAATCAGAAAAACATTGAAATGATAACAAACAGTTTTATTATGGCAAATAATTATCAGTATGCTATTAAAATTGCTATTGCTAGCAGTGATAGCCTAGTGGTTAGAACGTTGGTCTCCCGAACGCGGGGGCCCGGGTTCAAATCCTGGCACGCACCTCTAATTTTCAAATATTATGTGCGTATTACAAGTTAATTATCACTTGCTTCGGTAAAGGAAAACATCGTGAGGAAACCTGCACACTTGAGAGTTCTCCATAATGTTCTCAAAGGTGTGTGAAGTCTACCAATCCGCACTTGGCCAGCGTGGTAGACTATGGCCTGTACCCCTCACATTGTGGGAGGAGACCCCGAGCCCAGCAGTGGGACAATTATGGGTTGTTGCTTTGCTTTTTTTTATGCTATTAAAATGCTACAAAAATTTTTTTGTTACATTATAGCGCGCATGGGAATTATGAGACTTGGCATAATGTAATTTTATATTGTGCTGGTTTCTTTCTTTCTTTTTATACTCGTATTCTCTTTTTTAGCCGGCAACGTATCATTGATGCATTCAATGTTGCTGATGTCCATAGGCGAAGATAGCCACTTACTATCAAGTGGATCGACAGCTCGTTTGTGGGCTATTCCGTTAAAAATAAATTTTAATATAGTGTTATTGTAAAAAAGCGTGGAGTGCATGGTGTCAATGAATAGAAGGATTATCATATTAATAATATCTTAAAAGGCACCCCACGCTATTCTTAATTCAAATTTACTAATATTTATTTTCTATTTTTTAGTTGGATTTTCTATAAAAGCGTGTTTTTTAGTATAATTTTTTAAACTATTATTTATTTTTCATTTTTAGTTTGATTTTTAGAAATGAAACGTACTTAAGTGCTCTGCGTTTTTTTTCTTTCAATATTTTTAAATAGAATTGTCATCGGTCCTTGATAAGTATGCCAAATTAATCCGACGTTTTGAAGGAGGTCAAAATCATGTTCAAAGTTTCCATTACATAGATACGTATACATATATGAAGCTAATAAAAGCGAGTTAAAAATCAAATCGTTTTTCTACAAAATTTTCCAACAGACATGTAATCTAAAATCAACACAATAGCGTAGATAATCATAAAGCGTAGTAAATCAAGAGAATGTAAACGCGAAAACGTTTAGAGAGTGCAAAATTGTGCGCAAACAGATTTCAGTATCAGTGTTATCTTTGGGAGATCATAGAACCATAGTATCTCTAAGTAACCTTGGTATTATCGCTTCTGTCAAGTCAAACACAAAACCGGAGATTTAACGCAAAAAGCAAAGCAAATAAAAGAATTCAATTCATCGGTGAAAATGGATTCAGTGAGATAAATTAACATGGGAGTTTCTGAAATTAATATTTAACTATTTTTCTATTCAGGGTTCGAAAGCTATTGGTACACTAAACGAATAGAGGTCGGGTTCTCAGTAATCAATTTATTTGCTGGCAAGTAGCAACCACATGTTACATATTGCCTCAACTATCAATACTATCCATGTCTCGTAAATATCAAACTTTGGAAATTCACCTGTCCTTGACCGAATGAACATTAAAAATGAATATCGTTAATATTAGAACAAAGCCACTTCAGTAGTTACGGATCGCAGCTCCATGCGAGTCATTGTTAAATTAGTGACCGCGAAACATTTAGCGCCAATTACCATCACGCATTCCAATAGGATAACTAAGGCGCGGGCCACACAGAAAAGACGTAAGACACGGACCCGTCGCAGTCGCGGCGCCCGTTTAATCTACTTTCATACAAAATGTATGCAGCCGTCGCGACGTAAAACATACAGAAAAGACGGGACGCCCGACACGACGTTTTCTCGTCGGCGCCCTATTGCAAAACATACAGAAAGGACAGGACGCGGGCGTGCGTAGGCGCCAGCGGGGGAGCGGAAAGGACGCGGAGAGCAGGTTCTAATTATTATAGTGATTAAGTACTCTGTGGCCGGAAAAAGCCCAGTGTGCGCCGGCCGTCACGCCCGTTCCATGTCTTTTCTATATGTTTTAACGGCGCCCTGTCTGCGACGGGTCCGAGCCCCGTCTTCGTCTTACGTCTTTTCTGTGTGGCCCGCGCCTAAACATGGCGTAGTTGAATTGTATTCAAACCAATCGCGTAGTAATAATACTAATAATATAAGTACACAACCCTTAATAGGGTAGATATTATTACCTAATGGTAATAATTTTACATTTTATTGTCTGTCTGTCTTTCTGTTTGTCTGTCTGTGTGTCACTCCCTTTTTCTCAGAAACGCTTGTTGGAGGCATCAAGTTAAAATTATTAATATCCAATATTCAAGTTCGCAGTCCCCTGAAGCTGTGAAAAGATATTATTACCTAATGGTATTATTACCTAATGGTAATAATATCTTTTCACAGCTTCAGGGGACTGCGAACTTGAATATTGGATATTAATAATTTTAACTTGATGCCTCCAACAAGCGTTTCTGAGAAAAAGGGAGTGACACACAGACAGACAAACAGAAAGACAGACAGACAATAAAATGATCCTATAGTGGTGAACGCACATTTCCGCACCGTAAGCGCCGAACGCACCGCATTTGTATGAAATCCCGATGCGGATGACGTATTACCGCAACTCAATGTGTTCCCGCTAAACAAGAGAGAAGTTACGATACAAATTGCGTTAAGGGTTTTGATATTTTCAACACACCTAACTTTCCTAACAATCCTCTACAATTCTGTCGTATCCCTCAATTGCTTATTCAAGATCCATATTGATATTTAATCAGTTAATCAATGCTACGTTCATTAAATGGATTGACCTTGCCTCATGTGGCCGTGGTTTACCACACTCGTTCCCAGTCGACATCCGAACCCTTAACCTCGGACAATGGATCAATCAACCTATTGATTGATACCAATGAGCACAACCGAAACGAAGTTTTTAACTATAACATGTGATAATTATATGGAGATGATTAAGTGTGTTCAATATTAAGAACCTTAAGATTTTTAGCTGAAAAAAATTAATATTGTCCTGGTTTTTAAATATTTTCAATGTCTCTCTATTTGTTTCGAGGATCACGCAAAATATACTTATCCAATTTTAACAGGGTCTTAGGCTGTTTCAAATCCTTTAAATTAATTTTAAAACTGCAATCATACTGCGATACACATTTTATGGTAAATAACTGACTCTGGTCGGGATTTACTAAAATAATTGTAACGCCAATGCGCAACAAAATAAGTATATGATTATATAGGAGAGCAATAAAATAGCAAAATGATGTTATTAACATTAGCACTTATTAGAAATCGGCATGATGCGGATGCGGGGGCATCTTTGTGGTTAGCGCACCTCGATGCACTCCCCCCACAGAGGTCACATATCGTAACTAGGTATAATTACGCTCCTTTAATAGCTTAAATCAAAACATTTATTACGTGCAAGAATGTTTTTATTAATACAGTTCTAAGAAAAGTAACGTTATAACATTAAAATAGTTTACATTTCTTTCATCTTTCAACTACAAAACCGCGCATTTCTGCATATTCGCAAAGTAACATAAAAAAAAACAGGACAAGTGCGCGTCAGGCCACCCGCAATGTAGGGATCCGAAGTAGTAAGTTTATCGAATATTATTCATTAACTACTCATGCTAAAATAGCCGTGATAGTTTTCCTTGTAAATTCATCATATTATAACCTATTTTTGAGAATTTTTTCACTTGTCCAACTCCAACCGTTTAGCCAGCAAGGAAGGGGCCACTTGACTCCAACCAAAATTAGCACTAAAGCCAAATATTTCGCAAACGGACCTCTAATTCCAAAAAAATGTCTCAGAAGACCAGTAATATTTTTGAATGACCTTTTTAACGATACTCCACACTATAGGGTACGCGACGAATAAAAAAATTATCCTCACGTTACCAGAAAGGGATACCTCCCCTCAGAAAAAAGATGTTTTTCAATATTTTGTTCTATGATTCTGGAGTTTTTAAATAAATAATATGTACGAGTATATCCATGCCAAATTACAGCTTTCTAACACTAAGGGTCTCGGTGCTTTTGCTTCGGATAGACGGACGGACAGAGGGACAGACGGAAGGACAGACGGACGGACAGACGGGCAGACAGACGGACGGACGGACGGATGGACGGACGGACGGACGGACAGACGGACGGACGGAACCCTAAAAAGCAGAACTTGATTAAAGCAGATTAAATAGAAATTCATATCACACCCTCAGTAGAAAAAAGCATAATGGTCGTAGCACACATATCAACTCGTAAACGGAACGTAAACGTATCAACTCTTGCATGTCAGTATTCTTTGTATGAAACTCCCTACTGTAAAGCACACATATCGGATTCGTAACGTAATCGCCTCGCCTCGAGACAAGCTCACGAACCGCGGTACGGTGCGTGGACGACTTGCCGTACCCGCGCTTACGTCTCACCGTATGCTATCCGTCGACTTTCCGTTTCCGTTTCCGTTTTCCTTGCACGAGGAAACGGAAAGTCGAAGGATAGCGTACGGTGAGACGTAAGCGCGGGTACGGCAAGCCGTCCACGCTCCGTACCGCGGTTCGCGAGCTTGTCTCGAGGCGAGGCGATTACGTTACGAATCCGATAAGTGTGCTTTACAGTAGGGAGTTTCATACAAAGAATACTGACATGCAAGAGTTGATACGTTTACGTTCCGTTTACGAGTTGATATGTGTGCTATGACCATAAATCGTATTAGTTACTTTGAATTTTAGTTATTAATATTATGATCGGAAAGAGAGACAAAAGCTGCATAAGGTCAATTTTTTCAAATTTTTATCATAAATCTAGACGGTTTTGTGCAAGAAATCGTAATGTAAATTCCTTTGACTACTTACTGATATTTTAAGTTTATTTTTCTCTCTTGTAAATTGCAATTTTCATCTTATGCCTTTTTTTCCACTGAGGATACGATATTATTGCTGCTTTGTGCTCAAACTATGTCAATATCGTATGTGGACCACACATTAATAGAACTTCATGGTACGGATCAACTAACGAACAGTACGCAATTAATCCACCTGCTTTAACTCTGGATATTTTAAGCCTGTAATTAAGCCTTATGGACGCTCAGAGAACGCTAATAAAAACAAATTAAAAGCGATAATGGACGTGGATCAGTTTTAATTTTTAAACTACTGTTGAGGTGGTATCGAATTCTGATGCAAAATATAGATACTTATATGGAAAATTGGACTAATAAAGAAAATTTACTAATCGTTACTTCCTTATGCATTACCCCGGTCCCTTCGACGCTTAACTGCTAAATCGATATAAAAATACGAGCGCATTTACAGTCGAGTTATAATTGCATTTTGACTCAATGTCTCAAATAAGACTTTTGTCCATCATACTAGGTAAACCGTGTGCTAAGTCAAATTTTCTTAACTTATTGCAATACAAAACTTAATTTACGAAGAGGCAGCAATAAATAGGCACGTATTCCGTTAACTCTGCCCATTTCCGTATTCCATCGCAGAATTTTTCCGCGGCAATAAATTTAATAATTTTGTTTTTGTATTATTTAGACTTATACTAGGGATTTTATCAGAAAAAAGGGGAAACTTCAGGATAATTATGTCCAGCGTACCAACATCAATATTTGGAAGTCAGTTGATGGACCTAGGTCCAATTTGTAAGTATGCGATCAATCCTAATACATGTTGAACGTAGCAATTGGTGAGAACGCTAACAGAAAAGGGTTATAGAGGCTGTTCTGCTATGCAAAATCGTAGTAGCCATTCAACGACCTTTCTTTCCCAACTATTTTAATCTATGGTCTTGCCATCATAGGCGGCCAATTCTGCGAGTTATCATAGTGAAAATAATCATTTTAAATTGTAACATGGCACCACTGTGGCCTTCATGCTAATAACATGGTCCATGGTAATATACATAATTAAAATTGACATTGGTAATTGTGAGCATGTCTATAATAATGACTTCACTCGTTAAATTAAAACGCCGGAAATACCAAAATTCCCAATGCGTAATACGGATATGATATTTATTATCAAATCTACAATTTTGCCCATTGTGATGCAAAAATTTAGCAGATTAATAGTCAAATGTGAATAATGGCCTGCATGACATTGATGGATGTGTATTTGGAATGAGTATCAACTACAATAAATTTTCTCTACAGAACTTAACTTACTAAAACTTCTTAAATGTTGAAAACTTCTGCTAACTACCACTATCTGTCTTCGTATATGAAACAAGAAAATGGGGGGGCTGCAAGAAAACAAAATATTTCTTAAAATGTGGGTAATACGCATTCAGAGTGTAAAGGAAAGCAAAACAACAAACTATAATTGTCCTACCGCTGGGCTCGAGGTCTCCTCTCACAATTTGAGGTACAGTACAGGCTTCAGTCTACCACACTGGCCAAGTGCGGATTGGTAGACTTCATATACCTTTGAGAACTATGGAGACCTCTCCGGTGTGCAGGTTTCATCACAATGTTTTCTTTCACCGAAGCAAGTGATAATTATTTTGTAATACGCACATAATATTTGAAAATTAGAGTTGCATGCCAGGATTTGAACTCGGGCCCTTGTGTTCAGGAGACCAAAGTTCTAACCACTAGGCTATCACTATTCTATAGCTTGTTTACAGCCACCATATTTTTTTACCATCACCTATCTAAGAAGGTTTGGAAGATATGAGGTTATATTGTATTGAGACTGATTATAAATTGTTATTAAATTAATTCATTATTATTTGACATGTAATTTGATTTTGACTTTTGTATAACTTTATTAATATTTGACATTTGTATAATTTAATTAATATTTGACATAGAAATTTTGATTTATTTAGTAATAGGTATTGATGTAAACTTTCAGATTTTTAATGTTAATATTGCAATATTTTTGTTTGTTAATTATGCTAACGCATTAGGCTTGGCCTGTAATGTTAGTGTAACTTTGGAGTAAATAAATAAATAAATAATAAATAAAGTATATTACAAGCATACATACATACAAGATACGTAGGAAAACATAACCCTTCCTTGGTAGTCAGATAAAAAATTAGTAACATTGAATAAAATTAAAATTAATTTGAAAAAACAATTGCAAATGCTTTGTGAAAACCTCTATTAACCACTAAAACTGTACGTAGGTAGTAAGTACCAACAATAACAGAAATAGGGTGAGTAGCAAAAAAATTGTTGCAATAAACAGTCTTCATCGAGAACATATCTTCATCAAGAAGCAAAAAACTTGTTGCAATAAACTATTTTCATTGCATCTCATGGCGGTCATTGGGACAGACTTGGATCTCCTCTCACAACCACTTTGGAACACAATGGAGAACTATTTTACTGTTTTACTCATCTCTTACTAAATCAAATACACATATCGTCACTGGAAAGGCAATAATACTAACACGCCAATAGGAACCATATCTATTTCTAAAATATGCACATACCCAATTAGGTTAATAAATTAATATTATACATGCATTTGTCAAGCATGCTTCTGCTATTTCATACCCTAGTCAGTCTTGAATCCCTAGTAAGCCAATGATATAAACAATGAAAATAGACAAAGAACTTGTTTATATTCTACAAGTAAAGCGAAACATATCAGTAAATTAAATAAATGGGCACATTTACACATTATGGATCCAAATTTAATTCCCTTTATGTAATACTGGGAAGAATAGATGAAGTTCAATGTTAGGTAACCTCAAAATGATTTACTGAGTGCTTCAAAACAAAGACTTGGCCAATAAATAAAAAATAATACTCACTCTCGAAAAGGTTCTTAGCCGATTTATACGAGGATTTGAAGGTATATTGCTGAGTGAAACCTTAGACATTTTCACTGTCACTTTTAAAAGTTTATTACAGTATAAATGCAGGCTATGAAACTATATGTAACACTATAACCACTGTAAAATTATAATGCACTAAAGTTCTAATGTTGTATTCAAAACATTTGGAAATCGAACACTCACTCAGAAATCAACATTTAATTTTAACAACACAAAAAAAAACAATTACACAATCCCCATTTTGACAGTCCACGGCTAAATATGTTTTTTTTTTCAAATTAGGTAAAAGTGACTCAGATTTCAGTCCCACATAATCAAAATTAAACAACAAAATTTAAAAAAATTACGTTCTTACTCAGCGATAACAAAAACAAATGAAATGACAGTTGAGCTTGCCTTGCCTATTTATTTATTGCTTTGCTATTGCCTTTGCCTACAGATTACAGAGTGAACTAGCAGCTGAGAGTCGAGTTGCTGATCAGTGACTTGCTGAGATTGTTAAACGATACGACACCTAACGTTTCATTTCACGGTATTATTTTTTAACACTATAGTAACTTTAGTAAGCAACTAAACAAGGACCTCAATTAACTAGGTAGCAAAGCAATGAAAGCAAAGGCACCCGCTCTTCTCGACCGTCGCCAGTCGCCACTACAAGACTACAACTGTCAAACTGCGAATAAAACACGCGCCAAGTGCGTGTAATGAATTACAGACTGTACAGTGTACACTGACACAGTACTACAATGAAGTGTGACTTTTACCTACACAAGTGGTTTAATAAATAGATAGGTAGATTCCTAGTATTCGCGCGTTTAATTTGAAATTTCGATAAAATTTGTCAATGTTTTACTCACGTACAAAATACTGATACAAAAAACTTCTGCTACTTATTCGTCGATCTCCTCTAAAACTTTATACCCACTTATGTATTTTTTGTTTTAATATAAATAAAAATATCTGTGCATTTTGCCAAAATTACTATAAAAAATTAATAATTAATAGTAGATAATTATTAATAGTAGGTAGGTCGGTAGTAAGTAGGTAGGTAAGTAGTAGTTGGTAGCAGGTGGTAACAATAAACATGGCTACTACATTGAAGTATTATTACTAGCGTATAGAACCGACACCGCGAACGCCATGTATGTCCCAATGCATTGGCGCCACGTGGCTTCAAACTTCAATGGATTAATTCGATTTTGAAAGGAGAACGGGGGCTCAATTTTGAAAAACGAACCTCCCGGCGGGACACACATTTTGTTCGAGATGTCTGTTCTATGACATTATACTTCAATGGGCTACTATTAACTAGCTATAACTGGCACAATAATCTCTGCTGGCCAGTAGGCAAAAAGAAATAATGTAGGTTCAAAACATTGTTTAAAATAATTAAATTATTGTAGATACATGTAAAATTGCGGCTTTGTCTTAGAGCAGAGCTTTCCACAAAAAATTTGTCCTATACAAACTGAGCAGTGTATATAAACTTCGCAACATACGAAAATGAAGTTCACTCATATGATCTTGCCTCTTTAGTTAGGTATGACCTAACTAAATAGTGATTCATTAGATGGCAAGCAACCACGTTGATATCATAGCGTCTACCTACAGCTGCAATTGCGGGTTAGAAACGATCTGCAGTCCGCATCATTCCTCACCTCATTGTTCAATATTAAACATATGACACCAACGTTCAACCAGAATACGGTTTTAGAGCCAACGTCCACCAAAAAGCAATTGTACACTGCTAAATTTATTAGACCGTCGCAGTTAAAATTCCAGAATTGTCCGAAAATAATTTAAAATTCATCGACATCACGTCCTGTTACACAACTCACCAAGGATCTTTCGGTGGGGTTGACGTGGATGCGGGGTTCTTCGTCGTCGTCGTCAGGTGTGCATTCGACGCCGGTGGTTTGGCCCATGGTTGCTGGTGACGTGCAGACGCCGGCGGAGGCCGCGGAGAGCAGCCGCTAGCCGCCGCGCGTCCGTCGCGCGACTCTGTCGCGTCGCGTGTGCCTCTACAACCCCTATTGCTAAGGGTGTACGTGCCTTATCGATAATATGAACCTCTTAATGTTGGGCGATTTATTGACTGTTATACAAATTAGGTACACAATCTCAGCAAGAGTAGGATAATATAATGTTAAATTAAAATTTAAAACACCCCCGACAGTTTTATTTACACCAAACATAGCTGAGAACACCATCGATAAAGTAACCTTTCAGACAAAAAAAATCTAGATCAAAATCGGTTCATCCGTTTGGGAGCTACGATACCTACTACAGACAGAAATACAGATCCATACACACATACAGATACACAGACAAGTCGAAGTTATAACACCCCTTTTTTGTCGGGGGTTAAAAATGGAATAACAGCTAATTTTATAAGATTTGAAGAAATAAAGAAATTCATATCCATGATATTTTATAATAAGACATCTAATTGATAACGATACTGTAAAACATCTTTTACAGATTCTCAAAAAAGAATCGAATATTTTAACAAGTCTTTAATACGATTTATCTAGCTCATTACAAATTTATTCAGACCTAGGTATATAAGAATGTATTAAGGCCGATAAAACAGGGCACTATCCAATTGAATTGCTAAATATTATACCAGTATACACTCAACAACGATTCAAAAGTGATTGTTAGTGAAGAACATTTATAAAATTGTAAATTATGACCAAACATAATAATAATACCTTTAAATAAAGGACAGGAATAAGGAACTGAAAACGTCTTGCAATGTATTTAATCATATTTCCACTCATTAATTGATTATGATTACAACTAAAACATCAAAATAAATACCTAATCAAGTCAAAGTAAAAAGAAAAAATATTGTACGTGAAAGAGAGTTTTTATAAAAGATATTATACTTTATTATACTTTTAAATTCTTAGACGTTCTTTGCGTATTTGAAAATAATAATAACTTGTATCCACTAAATTACCTACACATCTAACACATCGCATGAGAACCTGCATATTGAGAACCCGATGGCACGGGAAGACTACAGACCCACATTTGGCCAGTGTAATGGTTTATCTGATTTATCTCTATGTTCAATGTTTTCTAGTAGAAAATCTCTATACGCATTAATCTGTAGTATACAGCCTGATGTTTTTACAAGGTCCTTGCCAGTAAATAAAATATTACGCATTATTCTATTTAGAGCCTTATGAGTGACGATTCTAAAGGGCTTAAGACTTGCCAGGAAATAAATTAACTCGACAAAACACATCGATATAAACGGTGTACATGCCTAGCCCTTCAGCGGTCGATACGACAGGCGCACACCCGGGGCTCAGCTGAGACCTTTGACAGTTCCACAAGTTCTGAAGACATTTAATATTTACAAAGTGCTAAGACCTTAATACTTATATTCTAATTATTATTACGTTTATGATCTTATAACAGCATATTATGTATGTTTTGTATTAATTCACTCTTTGATTGACATTGAACTTGAACAGTGCCGAGGTATTTTTCCGTTGTCACGGCAACAACCCGCCCTGACTTCGCTTCAGAAAACCCAGCTATGGCTCACTACTGAACACGTGTCTTTCCTTTTGAGGAGGCCTAGAGCATACTAAACCACGCTGCTCCAGTGCGGCTAGTGATCAACCCGAGTGTCAGAAGTTTTAACTGCCCAAGGGGAGGCCCTTGGCTTGGCTTTACATGGCTTAGCGACTGTTATTTTACAATAACCTGCATGCCAAGAGGCTCTTTGGTAACAATGGTGACCCAGATCCGGTTGAGATCAATCTGCAAAGCCTCGAGCACAGGCGCAGAGTAACCAGCCTCTCGGTTTTCTACAGGGCACATTTCGCACAGGAACTGTTTGAGATAAACGTCCAGTCTAGGTTTCTCCATCGAACGAACGACACGACGTACGGTGGGTATCCATCCTTTTGTCGAGAACATCCTACCGGTACGGACGACGCGGTTTGCCTCGTCATTCATTATACGCACCGTGAAGGACTGGAATAACTTGCCTGCGTCGGCGTTCCCGCCTACCTATGACGTAGATGTCTTCAAGAAAAAAAAAAGCTTGTACTAAGTTAATGTGTTCACCATCATGGACCACATCTCCACTTACACCATCAGGTGGGATTATGGTCAAACATTTGCTTATTTGATGTAAAAAAAAAACAACCGGAACCGTCGGCTTTTCGTGCTCTTCGAAATAAGCACGAAAACGCTCAAGAAATTTTTGCAACTAGGGGTCACCAATCCAACTACCGACCGCGCCCGCTGTTATAAAAAAAAATGTTGAACACTTAGGATCGGCATAAGCCGCTGGGCTATGAGCGCTTTAGAAATCCTAAACTTATTTCAATCAGATGTAAATGGACCCAGTACTTTGATAGGTTTTGTTACATGTTATTATCATCGAAGAAAAATCGCGCTATAAAAAATAAGAGACCTTGGAATTTTTTCCACCATTTTTTGTACCATAAGTAAGTACCAGTTGTTGTTGGAGAGCAATCGAGGATTTCTGAGCGGTATAAAAAGTTTAAAATATCTACATCCATCACATTGAATCCTCCACCAGCACTTTACAACACCCTTGCGCTATGTTCAAATATAATTATGGAAAGGTGCTGTTAATGGATTATGATCTCCCGGGTCTCCCAAGTGTTTTTAAAATTTGATTTCATTGAACCTAAGTAGGTACGCATTATTAAAAAATAATACCACACAAAAAAAAATTTAGTTTTTAAAATGAGCGCCTTCTAATGGCGAAAGTTACACGTACAAGCAATTATATTTAATAATATCATTGCGTACAAGCATGATTGTCAATCAACAGTCAATTGACAATCTTTATGCCGGGCTTACTTGATTTCTGAATTCCAAAATGACATTGTATTAAAGGAGAACCCCAATTTTCGGCCTCGAACCATATGTTATCTGTGCTAGAACATCGGACTAGACAAGAGTAAAGTATATACCAAAAAAATCGTCTTATAATATATAAGATAAACATATTTAAATCTTAGCTTCAGCTGCTCTTGCCAAATGAACTAAATAATGCAAAAAAGTTTTCACAGTATTTACCTCATTACATACTAATAATATTATACATAATATTTATCTATGCATTTGATTGTACGTGTAACCTTCGCCACTTGATTTTATCGAAACTAACGACATCTAGTGTCGAGTAGCGTAAGTAGTATAACTACTGAAATGCTGTATTGTGTTTTCTGTAATATATTATAGATGAAATAATGTTTGTGAGTCTTTTTCTATTTATTAATAATACAATTAATATTTATTAATTAATTTTCAAATAACACATGAATTTTTTCAGCATCATTTTTTGCCAAACTTTAGAGAGCAACAACCACAGAATAGATGGCACTACCATCCTTTAGTAGGATGGTCTGGTGTGATGTTTAGGGGCTCAGGGTTCAACACCCGAAGTATAAACGCGGAGCGCCCTTCATAAGAAAGAAAGAAAGAAAGAAAACTTTTTTATTCAGACTAAATACACAGTTACACGGAGTTAGGTACCTACATTTGATTTAGTTAAGCTAATGTATAAAGTATTTAATCTGAAACGGGTCTCGCTCAGCATTATGCTAGTTATACAGGGACAACCAGCGCTGGTCTTCCGCGAGGCCCGCGAGTAGTGTCACGGTGGGTCTGCGCAGTATCCGTTTAAAAATAAAAATAATAAAAATTAAAAATAAACAATAAAGTTATTAAACTTGAAAAGAAGACACAAAACATAATCGCATATTATATTTACATACTTTAGTTTATCTATTCTATACTAATTATAAAGAGGAAAGATTTGATTGTTTGCATTGAATAGGCTCCGAAACTACCAAACCGATTTGAAAAATTCTTTCACTGTTGGGAAGCTACATTATCCCCGGGTGACATAGGCTATATTATATTTTTTTTTAGTATTTTGCCGAAGCGAAGCGAGGGCGATTTCCTAGTCTATACTAATTATAAAGAGGAAAGATTTGATTGTGTGCATTGAATAGGCTCCGAAACTACCTAACCGATTTGAAAAATTCTTTCACTGTTGGGAAGCTGCACTATCCCCGGGTGACATAGGCTGTATTATATTTTCTTTTTACTATTTTTCCCGAAGTGAAGCGAGGGCGATTTCCTAGTTTACTTATATAGCACTTGTGTCATGTAGTAAAGCTTCCTGACTTTTCTGGTGGGTAAATATAAAATACTATAGACAGAAATCGTATGATATTAGTACCAATCGATAGGTCATTCTTCACACTTGCGAATGACTAATAAAGAAATTGTAAGTGTTAAATATTGTGGTGAAAAATCGACTTTACCGTAACCGTGTCTGCGTTCCCGCCCACCTATGACGTGGATGACTTCAAAAAAAGAGTGAATAGGCTTCTATTAAGTTAGTGCGCTCACCACCCTGGACCACATCTCCACTTACCATCAGGTGGGATTGTGGTCAGGCATTAACTTATTTTAAGTAAAAAATAAAAGTCAACTTGTTTTAACTCCCCTCATACTGAGGTAAGATGAAACAGGGGTCGAGGAGAGTTGAAAGATATGATTTATTATATATTGAGAAATAATAAGGGCCATAAAATAAAAATGATGATATAATTTAAAGGAATTTGGCAAAATAAAACTTTTCAAGTACGAAACCAAACTTTTTTATTAATATTTGGTACTGATATATCAGTTAAGTAGGTATCTACTCCTTCTGCTGCGAGATTATATATTTCGCAACTCGCCATACCTCTTTGAGTCTTATCAACAAAAAAAATATTTGTTTTTGTGCCCGCTATTTATTGACTACTGTCTGATATAAAATTGAAAACGAGGAGAGTTGAGACAGGCTGTTTCAAATCTCCTCAGTAAGAAAAAGCCTCCCAATTTTTATTTAATCCACAATCAAGAAGCAAATACACAGAAATCAATTGTACCAATTATATATACTAAATCTTTAGTTAATGAGCTTTCGAAACATATATAACTTAAACCAAAATATAAAACCCTTATTAAAATAATTATAGGCATCGCAAAAAAACGTTAAAAACTTACTTTTCACGATTTTTGTCATATGGCACGCAGAACTCCACAACCGCGTGACTTACGCCACCGACGCGAACTGACACGTTAGGGGTTGGAGGGTAGTGGTTGAAAAGCAACATTGCCATATCTCTAACGGTTTTAAGTTCCGAGAAATCGGTACTGTTTCAAATCACCTTTGTTTCAAATCCCCTCGGTCTCTCCTACAATAAATAACCATAATAAGCTTGCAAGTCATCGCAACATTCGCAACATACGAAAAATAAGACTTAATTTACTTTATTGCGACCGATGTACAGGAACGTTTTTCAACGACTCGACAGTTTTCCAACGGGCTAGTAGAGTCGCAAAAATTTTGCGTAAACTAAGCGATAAACGTTCGCACTGAAAATCAGTAATTGTTGGTAATAGGGAATATGCATACATTTTTTTATTTGATTAATTAATTTTTCGCTTCGTTTTAATGAAACATAGAAATATGTTGGTATAATGTTGGTTGGTAGTAAAGTTGGTTTATACTGAAGCAAAGCTATGGCGCATTACTAGTATTTTATAAAACTCAACTTTCATTTTCTTAAAGGAAAAACCTACTTACAGTTTATTGAATTATAATTGAATAAAAAGACCAAACATTCATTACTAGATTAGTCTTTTACTTTCCTTGCGTAGTTGGCATAATACCCACTGTTAACGCCATCTATTGTCAACAAGGAGTCAAGCGATGTTCGACCGGATCACTTACATTACCGCACTATGGAAGCAGTTCTCGGCGGAATGCATAGATGGCGCCACTAGTGGGTTGGAGCTCACTATAAATAGGCCGTTGAATCCTCCGGCCACCTCTCTCTCCGCCACCACCCCATTGGCACAACAGCCCCTCGGACAGTCTCATTAAATTATAATACAATATTGTAAAACGAGCAATAAAAGTTATAAGTGTTGTAAACTCTTTTAATTACTCAGTCAGATGACAAAGAGTGTAGGGCCAGTCACTATAAATACATAAATTCCCCACTCTGAACCAGCATAATACAAATTTGGGAGCCATCAGCTCAGACCACGCCCCAACATATTGGACCTTCGGAGCCGAATTTGGACGTAACTGACGTGGACGAAGACCAGTGGCCGGCTCCACCACTCCTAAAAAATATCCCTTTCCGTATTTGCACTAAAATCGTGTTTTTGTTGCAGAATTTGAAGAAAAATCGGCGTGCCACGTGCTGGTTGCAGGAACACGTGAGTACCTTGTTTCTCATACACTGCCAATATGAGTGTAGAACGTGCTAAATCGCCTAAACCGCTTCTCGGTGCTGAAATAAGTGATAATGTGCGTGAATTCGTGAAAAAACGGGCATCGATTACCGGGAGATTAACGTCATTTATTAAATTCGTGAATATGTTCGAGGGGGCTCAATTAACGCGGAAACAAGTAACGGAATTAAAATTACGGTGTGAGGGAGCAAAATTATTAAACGACGAATTTAATTCGGTCCAAAATAAAATCGAAGAATTAGTGTTAGATAGTGAGATATCCCAGCAATTAGATATTCGTGAAGCGTTCGACAATAATTTCTACCAAATCATGGCTACTGTCGATAATTTATTGGAAAACTTCAGACCTAGTGACGAATCTTCTAGATGTAACAATAGCGCGCACGCGGTTGTAAAATTACCCACAATATCGTTAAACACATTCGACGGATCATACGATAGCTGGCTCGAGTTTAGAGACACCTACCTTTCTATGATTCACAATACTCAGCTCGACGATATTCAAAAGTTTCATTATTTGAGATCATCTTTAGTAGGTAATGCCGCTCAAGTTATAAAATCAGTAGAATTTACACGGGAGAATTACGCAACGGCGTGGGAATTAATTACTAATAGATATAACAATTCTAAATTATTAATTCACAATCACATTAAAGGAATATTTTCTATTCCACACGTAAACAAAGAATCTTATTTTCACATTAGGAAATTAATCGATACGATTTTGAAAAACCTACGCGCTTTGAAAACACTAGGAGAACCTACCGAGTCATGGGATACGCTAATAATCTACATTATTACTTCGAAATTGGATTTAGTAATCGAAAAAGAATGGGAACAATTCAAGAATAACATAACTTCTCATTCTAATAGACGTATTGAATTAAACGATTTGCTAAGTTTTTTAAAGGATAAAGCAGATACTTTAGAGATGGTGAGATCACACCAATCTTCTTATTCGAATAGGACATCGTGTGAACAAACTAAGAAAACAACATCACAAAGTTTTGTTCATACTAGTCCATTGAAAAGTTACATTTGGGGTTGCGTTTTTTAGAGGACGCAATTTTATTTTTTTGATGTGTAGGGGGGGTCAGTGTAAAGCTAAAACCAAGTTTGTGGGGTCGCCACCCTTGGCCCACGGCCGCCATCTTGAAAATAGGGGTTGGAATGGTTTTTACGGTATATCTCTTAAACTATTTATTTTAAAAAAAAATTTGTTAACATTTTTTGTTGCAAATTAAATTCTCTACAACTTTGGTCCAGTAACTTTTTATCGTAGAACTATAAATAAAAAAGTTATAAGCGAAAATCCGCACGTGGAGAAATGTGTAGCACAACTAAAAGATATAGGTTAAGCGACAACTTCAACACAATGTTTTGAGAGCTATTCTTACAATAACAGACGTTAGGAATAATAATAACAATAGCACGCAGCTGTTCTTTTATTCCCTCATGCTCACTTGGGTATTTTCTACCTGAACAGTATTCTCGGTAACGGCTATCAGATTTAAAATTATTTTAAAAATCAATAATTGTTAAATTCTGTTATGGAGTGAAAAAGAGTCAATAATTAATTATTAATAATATTGCAAAATTTGTAATTAAAAAAGTTATAATAACAAAATTAAAAAAAATAACTGATGACATATTATTAGTACACACGTATAATATAGGTATAGTTAAGAGTACTAAAAAATAGTACTCACTTCGGAGCGCTGTAAAACCTTAGCTATTGACTTAATGAAAAAATGATGCAAATAAAAGTTGTTCCTCAAAAAAAAGTGGTCAGATATCATTTTTTCGTAAAATGATAAAAAAAAGTTACATCGAAAAATATAAATTTTTTTCTCGAATTTCTGAAGATTTTCGCTTATAACTTTTTTATTTATAGTTCTACGATAAAAAGTTACTGGACCAAAGTTGTAGAGAATTTAATTTGTAACAAAAAATGTTAACAAATTTTTTTTCTCAAATAAATAGTTTAAGAGATATACCGTAAAAACCATTCCAACCCCTATTTTCAAGATGGCGGCCGTGGGCCAAGGGTGGCGACCCCACAAACTTGGTTTTAGCTTTACACTGACCCCCCCTACACATCAAAAAAATAAAATTGCGTCCTCTAAAAAACGCAAGGTTAGGCCTAAAAAATGTAACATTTCAATGGACTATACGGCTTCCACGCGGAGCAATGTCCACGCGAAGCACAAAACTACCCGCACGTGTATTTTGTGCAACGGGAATCATTCGTTATACGTATGCGATAAGTTTATTAAATTATCTATTGAAGATAGATTGGAATTCGTTAATCGTAATCGTTTATGTACGAACTGTTTACGCGTTGGTCATACGGCGACAGATTGTTGGTTCAGTTCGTGCAAGTTATGTAATAACAAACATAACAGTTTACTTCACATTCATTCACAATATGCGACGGGCTCGACGGAGAAACGCGATTCACCATCGAAGCCCACACAATCATCCACTACATTACATTCGTATCAGCAGTCACGCGTTAATATGGATTGCAATCGTTATACGTTAAATACGGTCTTGCTGTCTACCGCATTAGTTGAGGTAGCAGGTGACGACAACAATTATTATAAGGCTCGCGCGTTATTAGACAACGGGAGTCAACATTCGATTATTACTAATTCGTTACGCGATAAAATAAACGCACATTCGATACAGTCCTCTGTTCAAATCACAGGAATTGGGAATTCGGTCACTAAGACAAACCAGTCCTGCGAAATTCGTCTTAAATCGTTACACGGTAATTACAATACACGTATAAATTGCATTGTTTTAAATAACATTACTAATTCGTTACCTTCAATCGAGTTAGACTTTAATTCGTTAAACGTACCTTATAATATTCATTTAGCTGATCCGACCTTCCATTCACCTTCAGAAATCGATTTACTAATAGGGGCGGATTGCTTTTGGGAGTTACTACTAGACGGTAGAATTCGTTTACCTAAAGGTCCTTACCTTCAAAATACAACACTAGGATGGATCATTTCGGGAACTATTAATAATAATATTAAGTCGAATAATTATCGATTTTCTTGTAATTTTTCCGAGTCTATAGAATTAAACGATCAATTAAAGAAATTCTGGGAATTGGAAGAAATAAATACACAAACACCAGTTCTTTCACCAGAAGATAAGCTTTGTGAACAATTATTTACCGAGACTACGAAGCGTTTAAACGGTCGATTTTCGGTTCGTATCCCGCTTAAGAAACCGGTTGAATCGTTAGGTGATAGCTTTGAAACGGCTAAGAGTAGGTTTTTATCGCTTGAAAAACGCCTTCAGCGTTCACCACAATACAAACAAATGTATACAGATTTTATGCGAGAATATTTAAGTTTAGGTCACATGACGCGGATAGATGGCTACACTGGGCCGTGCTACTTCTTACCTCATCACGGTGTTTTCAGAGAACATAGTACAACTACTAAATTGCGAGTAGTATTCAGCGCGAATCAGAAAACGGTACCTACGGCTAATTCGACGTCGTGTGATTCGTTAAACGACATTCAAATGTCCGGTCCAGCGTTACAAAACGATTTATTTTCGATATTATTAAGATTTCGGCAATATAAATATGTAGCATGCGCGGACATAGAGAAGATGTTTAGACAAGTTTTGATTCAAGAAGATCAGAGAAACTTGCAATTAATATTGTGGCGGGAAAACCCAGCGGATACATTAGGTATTATATATGCTTAACGTAGTGACTTACGGAACGAAGTCAGCTCCTTATTTAAGTATGCGTTGTATTAAACAGCTCGCGTTCGAATGCGATGATCAGGAAATATCGCGCACTATGTTAAACGATTTTTACGTCGATGATTTAATAACTGGTCACGATTCGAAAGATAAATTATTAGAAAATTGCAAAAAGTTATCCGAAGTTTGTTTATCTGGCTGCTTTCCATTGAGAAAGTGGACCTTTAATTTTAAGGAAATTCCGCCGGAAATACAAAATAATACGGAGGAATCGAAATGTTTATCATTAGATCAGTCTTATTCAGATCGGGTTCTTGGCTTAGGTTGGCTTCGAGGAACAGACGAATTTCATTTCGTTTCCAAAATTAACGTAAACACATCGAATTTAACTAAACGGTTTATGTTGTCTGTTGTGTCTCAGATCTATGATCCTCTTGGTCTACTAAGTCCTATTATAATAATCGGAAAACATTTATTACAGCAAGCGTGGGGTTTTAAAATAGGTTGGGACGATTTAGTACCTAACAGTCTCTTACAGTCGTGGACTAAATTTATAGATATAATAAAAGGTTTATCAAGCATACGCATTCCGCGGTTTGTACTTCAAAACGATTATGATAAAATTGAATTGCACATATTTTGTGACGCGAGTCAAATAGCTTACGGAGCGGTCGCTTACTGTCGAACACGTACCCATCGCGGCGATACTACAGTCAACTTATTATGTTCTAAAAGTCGGGTAGCTCCGGTAAAGACAATAACAATACCGAGGTTAGAGCTCTGCGGGGCGTTATTAGCCGCACGGTTATTACATAAAATAACGGGCTGTCTGAATTTAAGATTTAACGACATATTCATGTGGACTGATTCGACCATTGTGCTCGGGTGGTTAAACATACCATCTTATAAACTCAAACCATTCGTTCAAAATCGAGTAAATGAAATAAATGATTTAGCTTGTAATGCAAAATGGTTACATGTTAACTCGAACGATAATCCAGCCGATCTTATTTCGCGAGGCGCGAACTTAACGGAGTTACATTCGTCGACACAATGGTGGAACGGGCCTTCATTTTTGCAAAAGGATAACACTATTTGGAAAGTAAATCATAACGATAACATTCGAAGTAGATTCCTTGCCCGAATTGAAACAATGTTCTGTTGCCTTGACATGTAAGAATAATTATGTAAGTTTTATTAATTTCAGTCGATTTTCTAATTTTAATAGATTATTAAGGTGTTATGCGTACGTTCTCAGATTCATTCGTAATTCGAGGTGTAAACGTAAAACGGAACGTCAATACGGTTCTTTATCTGTCACAGAACTTGAAAGGTCTTTATTATTGTTGACAAGACAAGCTCAGTTAGAATCGTTTCAGAGTGAATACAATGCATTATCCACAAACAGTAATATAAAATCTGATCGTAATCTCACCAGTTTGAATTTGTTTTTGGATCCGAACGGAATTATACGTGTGGGTGGCAGATTAGTTAATTCGTATAACCTATCATACAACAAGAAACACCCAATGTTGGTATGTAGTAAACATCATTTCACTTTGCTTTTGTTTCGTTATAAACACTTAAAATTATTACATGCGGGTCCTCAACTTCTCTTGTCGCATATCAGGGAAGATTTTTGGCCAATATCAGGCAGAAATCTAGCTAGAAAGACAGTAAATCAATGCGTTACGTGTTCTCGTGTCAAACCTAGATTGACACAGCCGATTATGGGCAATTTACCGAGCGAGCGTCTAAGTCCAGGTGTCCCGTTTCTACATGTCGGTGTAGACTACGCCGGACCCTTCTACATATTAAATCGTAAAGGTAGGGGTGCTAGACTCGAGAAAGCTTACTTATGTTTATTCGTTTGTTTTGCAACTCGGGCGTTACATCTGGAATTAGTCACTAGCCTAACTTCTGAAGGTTATATTTTAGCTTTAAAACGTTTCATATCGCGCAGAGGAAAGCCGCGTAAAATACTGTCTGATAATGGTAGAAATTTTGTAGGCGCTAAAGAATTTTTTAATTTTCTCAATACAAATTATAATGTTATATCGGAATATGCCTCAGATAACAACATAGAATTCGAAACTATTGTACCATATTCTCCTCATACTGGCGGTTTGTGGGAAGCAGGTGTGCGTTCCTGTAAACATCACCTGGCACGAGTTGTTTGTAATGCTAATTTAACTTATGAAGAGTTCAGTACCGTTTTAGTGCAAATCGAAGCAGTCCTGAACTCCCGTCCTATGTATCCTATGTCATCTGATCCAAATGATTTCAGCCCACTCACCCCAGCTCACTTCCTTATCGGCCGGCCCTTGGTTGCTCCAGCTGAAGAGGATGTGATGAACAAGGCGATTACAACTTTATCAAGATATAAACGCATTGAACAATTGCGACAGTCGTTCTGGAAGCGATGGTCCATGGAATACATATCAGAGCTGCAGCAACGCACGAAATGGAAGACTACTAAGGATGATCTACAGCCTGGCATGTTGGTCGTCATAAAGGAAGATGGACTCCCACCTCTTCGATGGAAGCTGGGTCGAATAATAACCGCATATCCAGGAAAGGATGGAATCAACAGAGTGGCCGACATTAGAACAGCCACTGGAGTCATCAAGCGGACATTCTCCAAAATATGTCCATTACCAGTTCCTGTTGTGGAAGAAGCAAGCAATTAAATAAATTGAGCCAGCTCAAGCCGGGCGGGATGTTAACGCCATCTATTGTCAACAAGGAGTCAAGCGATGTTCGACCGGATCACTTACATTACCGCACTATGGAAGCAGTTCTCGGCGGAATGCATAGATGGCGCCACTAGTGGGTTGGAGCTCACTATAAATAGGCCGTTGAATCCTCCGGCCACCTCTCTCTCCGCCACCACCCCATTGGCACAACAGCCCCTCGGACAGTCTCATTAAATTATAATACAATATTGTAAAACGAGCAATAAAAGTTATAAGTGTTGTAAACTCTTTTAATTACTCAGTCAGATGACAAAGAGTGTAGGGCCAGTCACTATAAATACATAAATTCCCCACTCTGAACCAGCATAATACAAATTTGGGAGCCATCAGCTCAGACCACGCCCCAACACCCACTAAGTGTAAGGCATTATATTAATGGAATTTCATGTTCAACTAAGTTGATATTTTTTTATGAAAGTTCCACAGCAATATGTACTTAGAGTAATCAAATACTTCTACTGAGTCTTTGTTGAAATCGACACAAAAATGGAATTAAACGAAAACCTTAAAAACCAAAAAATGTTAAAACTTTTCAAGGCCCTGAGACCGGTGCTGTTAATCGAAAACCTATTTGGCATCTTCAGATACCGAATAAAACGCGATGGTAAACATTATCCTGTTACTCGAAAAATAAAAATGTTAAGTGCAACAATCTTGTTCATCTACGCTACCATTTTCCTTATTGAAAGCTACACGATACTTAAAAATATTAAGACAACGCCTACTGTGTGTAATATTGTGTTTATTTTAGTAATACCGTCTGTGATATATGCTATGCAGTATTTTATATCGGGTGTTCTTTTACTTACATCAAGCCAGGAAAATTTAGATATTCTAGTGGCATTTGGGAACTTAGACTGTATATTACAAACAAATGAAAGTTTTTATGAGAGCAATAAAAAACGTATTCTAATTTTGTTTACAATATTCTCTTTTTACCATGTGATATATTTTACTGATACGTTTTTAGAAATTGGTACAGTATATTATCCATTTTTTGAATGTATAATTTGTCTTGAACGAAATATACAAGTGTTAATGTTCCATTTATTTAAAATTTATTTATTTATTTAAATTTATGTCACCTCTAAAATTAAGTAACAAAGGGTAAAACTTAATGCCTAATGGCATTGTCCACCAGTCAACCCTGGGTGGATGTGGAAAGAGCTGATAGTAGGTGTTAAAACAAGAAGAAAAAGAGAGAGAAAAAAAAAAAAAAGAACACAAAACAAAAGTTTGTGTACTTAATGGAAATAATGCATCATAAAAATGTACATACGATAAATATAACACAAAAGTAAACATATTACTCATATTATACATACTAATATTATACATAAATTAATAATACAAAACATAAATAATTAATAACACAAAACATAAATATTTATGTAACGATATCAATATATATACTTATATATACATAAATATACATATAATATACATATATACTTTGTATGTATACTTTGCACATAATGAAGTAAATAAAAAAAGACGAAATCAGTCAGAGCTTAAAAAATGCTGACGAAGACGTTTCTTAAAGGAGAACCTGCTGGGAGCCTTCCTCAACTCCACGGGTAAGGAGTTCCAGAGTAACGATGCCTGTACAATGAATGAGTAATGGAAAAAATCGCTACTATGTGCTGGAATATTGACTGTGAGATTAGAACACGACCGAAGCATCCTATCGTGAGTAGTGAATTTATACTGGAAGTTATCCTTGAGATACTGAGGAGAATTAGGATCGTTTAAGATGGAGAACAGTAATAAGAGAATTCTAGAGTTTCGCCTCTGCCGAATAGTGAGCCATTTAAGTTGACGGCGAAATTGGGAAATGTGATCATATTTTCTGAGGCCGAAGATGAAGCGAATGCAGTTGTTGAGGAGGCGCTCTAATTTGTTGAGAAGTTCTTCGGTCAGGTCTGGGTAACACACATCTCCATAATCAATTATGGGCAATATAAGAGAATTAACTAGCAATAGCTTAGTTTTTACCGGAAGAAAATTTTTTAGGCGATAAAGGGAACGCAAAGAAGCATTAACTTTGCGGCAGGTTTCAACGATTTGAACACCCCATTTGAGAGAGTTGTCAATGTAGAGTCCGAGATTTTTTACTGATTCACGTAACTGTATTTGCTTTCCGTTGTAAAGAATAGCCGGAAGAGAATCTTGGTCGATCTTGGCTAATAATCTTGAGCTACCCACAAGTATAGCGTGACACTTCACTGGGTTCACAGAAACCCCATAGCGCAGAGACCAGTTGTGTAATTTGGAAAGATTAGCATTAATTACATCAACTGCACTATTAAGGTTATGAGGTTCAGCTTGGATGTAAAGTTGCAGATCGTCGGCATACAGGTGGTACGAACAGTCGAGAACAGACGTGACAGAGTTAATAAATATAGTAAACAATAACGGAGATAGTATGCCGCCTTGTGGCACGCCAGCTGCAAGATCAGTCCAACGAGAGGTCTGTTGCCCCAAACGAACAGACTGCTGGCGCCCACGAAGATAAGATGCGAACCAATCCACAGCTGCAGGAGTAAATTGTAGGTGGGAAAGGATTGCAAGTAGGATATCGTGATCAACTGTGTTGAAAGCATTAGAGAAGTCGACAAGCACCACCACCGTGATCTTTCTGTCATCCATTCCGCGCCTGATATCATCAGTTATTTTGACCAATGCTGTGGTGGTGCTGTGTCCAGGACGAAACCCAGACTGGTAGACACTCAGTAGGTTATGTTTTAGTATGTGTGAAGAGACTTGCTTGTGAACACAGGCTTCCAGAACTTTAGACAGGAATGGGAGAATAGATATGGGACGATAGTGGTTGGGAAGTTCAGGAGCGGATACTTTAGGTAGGGGACAAACAAACGCTTTTTTCCAAATACTTGGATACTGTCCGGACGAAAGGGAAAAGTTTACAATGTCGGTAATGGCAGGAACGAGGCAATCTATTATATTAAATATCATAAACCTGCTAACCTCATCACAACCCACGGCCTTCGATTTTATGGAGAGAATAGCTCTTTTTATCTCTTCTTTTTTAACAGGTGAGAAATCGAAGGCTGGACAAGGTGGAGGATGCATTTGCTCAATGGTAGCTAAAGTCTGGGAACGAATTGTGTCGTCCAAGACAGACATAGAAGCGAAATGACTATTTAAGGAATCTAAGGAAAGGGTAGGACTACATTCAGCTGAGGATGGTGCACCAACACCTAAGGAACGAAGGAATTTCCACACATCGGCGGGAGAAGAGTTATTAATATTATTATGGATATATCGGCGTTTAGCTATTCGTACCATCTGATTGCAACGATTGCGTGCTGCCTTAAAGGCCGCCCAGTTATGCTCTGTGCGCTCCCTTTTAAATTTCTGAAAAGCACGATCCCTCCTGGCCATAGCTGCTCGGATATCACCAGTCATCCACGGAGCAGGAGGACGCTTCAACTTTACATTCTGTACCGGGGCATGGATATTGTAAAGTGACAGAATTACACTATTAAGAGCATGGGCCTTATCGTCTACCGTAGGTGCCTCTGCTAAACAAGCAAAACTTATACTAGCCGCATCCTTCCGAAGTTGGTCTATATCCATTCGTGCAAAATTCCTTAGAAGTCGTGTGACTGGCTTTGCTTTGGGTGGCTTAATTTTATAAGATACATAGATAAGATCATGACGTGAAAATCCTGAGGCAGGTAATTGACCGTGAGTTTTAACAAAGTCAGGGGAACCCGTAATTATGTGGTCGATCCACGAATCACTGGCCTGCATATTGTGATGAGTGGCATTTAAAGCAAGAAGAGAAAGATTAGCCGACTCAAGAATGGAGCGAAACTTAAGCGAGCGGGACGTCATTTTTGACATATCCGTATTAAAGTCGCCCATAATTACAAAATGTGTGTACTCAGACCCTAAAGTGTCTAAAACTGATTCAAGATCAGAAAAGTAGTCAATAGAGGGAGGACAGTACACCACCCCTAAAACTACCTTGGTACCCTTAATATCCAGTTCCAAAAAAAGATACTCAGGCGAGGCCGTGTATGAGGCAGGAGATGCTTTAATAATTCTATAATTGATATATTTATACAGGTAAATCGCTACACCACCGCCCCCTTTGCCTATACGATCATTACGAATAAGAGAAAAATTTGGAACTGGATATAATGACGATGGCAAGGAAGGCTTCAGCCAAGTTTCCGAAATAAGGATGGCATGCAGGTTACTAATAGGTAAAGCCGCTTCCAACTCTGAATAATGGCTGGGGATACTTTGTGCATTTAAATGAAAGACGTTGAGAAATTTTGAACACGATGAAAATATCCCCGTCAGTTGGCTATTGATTGACCCGGAACAGCTGTCGTTATCCGAAAAGCTATCGACACAAGAAATAAAAGAGTCATTTGTAGCTGAATAAAACGAGTCATCACTCTCAGACATAATGTGCAAAAAAAATAGTTATAATGATAAATTGTAAAGTAAATAAATATATATAATTATATATATACAATGCTATAAAACAATTTATGGAGGTTATGAACTGTTTCTTTAAACTAGGAAAAAAAAAAAAAATACTAATCAACATTCACCAACACCAGACCCAAAAAAGTTGACTGTTTACAAAATGAAATAATCTAACACTAGTTGCAAGAAATCAACAAGGTAATACATTAAAACTATCAACAAAGAAACTACAATAAACAAAACAGATCAAGGACTGAATAAAACACAGATAACAAAATCGCATAATTCGTCCGGTAAATGCAACAAAGTCTATGATAAATGCAAAAATTAGTATGAAAAAAAAAATATATACAAAAATAGGTATTTAAAATTTTGGTAGTACAGCAAACTATAATACAGAATGTAATCAATGAAAAGGTATAATAGCAACTAACAACAGAAGGGCACAAGAAGCATAAATGAAAGTAACTACAGTAGAATCCATAAATAGACGGACCAAATAGACAGAAAATCTAATATATCTAAATCTAATCTAATTATAGGATATATAATAGAAAATGGTAATTGGCAATTATTTTTTTGGTAATAATGTTAATTTTTGTTTGATAATATTGTATTTACTGATGTCTGTTGTATTTACTGATATCTTTTGTTAATATTCGGTTAAAAAATGTTAATAAGCATCTAAGAAATATGATTTTGATTAAAAACTACAAAAAAAATTTTGTAGGACGTGAAAAAATCCAGCAATGTTTCTTACGATATGAAAAAAATTTGAAACGTATGAAGCACATTAGTTCCAATAAAGTAAACTTATCTGAGTTAACCACATCGTATATAATAATCGGCGAATTGTGTAAGACTATCAATAAAATATTTAATGTTCTAATTTTTATGACTTTCATATCCACTTTTGCCGTAATAGTGTTTAGCATCTGGATTATTTTATTTTTGCAGAAAAGAGCAGCAAATAACATATTTTATAGAATATTTTTCTTGTGTATTCCTGAATTTTTTGTTGTATGTGACATGTGTATTATATGTGAAAAACTTCGTTCAACGAGAAATGTTACAAGAGTGTGTGTAAATGAAATAATCATGAACCATGATTTACCTAAGATGATGAGGAAGCAAGCCAAGATATTCATGGAGTTACTTGATGTTTGGCAGTTACAAATATTCGCTTGTGATATGATTACGGTTGATATTAAATTACTGTTGAAATTTGTTAGCGTCGCCACAACTTCTCTTATAGTTGTTATTCAAATACAACGTGTTTAATTTATGTTAACCTATATCTATATCTTATTATTACAACTGTGCAGTTTTGGAGATTTGTTGCGCCACTGAACGGATTTAGATGATATTTGACAACAGATAGTTTATAACCTGGATTAACCCTTTGCACTCGAGAGGTGAGTCTCGCTTCCCACATGATTTATTGCCACAACTCGAGAGGTGACTCTAGCTCACCAATATGCTTGGTGCGGAAATTCGATGATCACTTACCAAATAAAGAAACATAAGTAGTTTACACAGCGCATCGAATTTCCGCACCAAACAAAGTGGTGAGCGAGAGTCACCTCTCGAGTGCAAAAGGTTAAATTATAGTAGGTATTCTTCTCGTCCCGGGAAATTCATCTGTTCCTGCAGTAAGTATTATCCCAATTCTGAAGTCCATGCAGAATAAACCGCAGCAAATCTCATTTAAGAGTCTGTAATTTTTAACATATTATTATTATAGTAATTTATAACTTTTGCATTGCATAGTTTATAATAATGTATGTTTATAATATGATTAAATAATTAGGTTTTATGAAAGAAAACATAGTTTTATTTCAGATATTTCAAGAATTGATTCCTTGTTTTGTGTAAATACCTACATTGATTTATGCTAGCTAGTCATACACGATCACTTATACGTATACTTGTCAAGTTTGCAGCGGACTTAACGCGACATTCAGTAAACTTGACAGTGTACAGCCACGGTATAGCTATCTGGCCATAAAGCTATCTCCTGAAGTGCCAATGAACTGCCCACATAATTCGAAGCACCGATAACCGTTGAGGAAGAAAGTTCCTCGAACGTGCTCACGTAAACGTTATTGGTTCAGCGTTTCGCCAAAATTTTGAGATTTGCGGATTAAGTGAAACGTAAGTATATGATAGATAAGATGTTTTTATAGAGAATTAAGCAAACATTATTGGTTCCACCTCTCCTCAAAATTGTAAGATTGGCGAACTAATCTAAGTCTATTGTATAATTGAGTAAACGTGTAAAACAGTCAACTGTGTCTTTAATGTACTTTTAATGACACTAATGTCCACGTTCGTGTTTATCGTTATCACTATCTGGTCGTCAATTTATTACTTCCATACTGATGGAAACTATATTGATGCATTGATAACTATCATTGTTTGGTGTGTCGTTGAAGTTTTATTAATTGGAGTGCTTTGCGGCTTCTCCGAATATTTACTTATCAATCGCAACTATACCAAACTACACCAAAGTCCTTGTCAATGAGATAATCATGAACTACGATCTTCCGAAAAATATTGGGAATCCAAGCAAACACTTTCATGGAAACTATTGACATTTGGACATGTTTTCAAAAAACTAAAGTTAAAATATGTTTCAGTGTTACTAGTGTACTACTACACATCTACCTACTTGTATTCTAACAGTGATTCATGGATCTAATTTAATTTACTAAATAAATACAAAATAAAAATAATTGTTAATGAAACACCTAGTCTCAATTCTAATGTCATAACACCGTTATTTTGAAATTGTTAATTACTTAAAATAACAATCATTTAAATTTACACAATCTTGGGTGCATATTGTTTTTACTTGTTATTTGTTGATACTTAATTTAATAATACTACAATCCCACCTAACGGTAAGTGGAGATAGATGATGATCGAACTAACTTAGAAGTTAATCTAACTTATGCGTTTCTGCAACCTCTTAAGCCTAACGAAAAACACAAAAATGTAGTAAATGTAAATTTATCAGTATTATTAATTTAATTACAATGTCAAATAATTACTAAAAGCTAGGGCGCATTACTAGTTCTTATACAGTAAGGTAATACGAGTATATAAAATGTTGAGCAGGTTTACTCATAATTGACGCCTTATAAAATATTTCTTATTAACCTTCATTCCTTCATAAATGAATAAAAACATTCATTAGGATATTAGTCTTATAACTACTTTCCTTAATCAATTAACTGCGTAGTTGGAATAATACCTATGAAATATAAGCATTATACTAATGGAATTTCATGTTGAAGTGTGTTGATATTATTTATGGTTGGTGTGTTGATATATTTTGTGAAAGTATCGCAGCAATAGGTACTTGGATTAGTGAAAAAATCAGTCAATATTTTGGTGACATGGACACAAATATGGAATTAAACGAAAACCTTAAGAACCAAAAAGTGTTAAAACTTTTCAAGGCCCTGAGACCGGTGCTGTTAATAGAATACTTGTTTGGTATCTTCAGATACCGAATAAAACGCGATGGAAAACGTTATCCTGTTAATCAAAAAATAAAAATGTTAAGTGCAACAATCTTGTTCATCTATGCTACTATTTTCTTAGTAGAAAGCTACATGGCATTTAAAAGTTTTGAGACAATGCCTACAAATGTTTTGAATCTTTTTTATTTAATACCTTCTGCGATATTGGCACTACAGTATTTTATATCGGGTGTTCTTTCACTTACATCAAGTCAGAGAAATTTAGATATTCTAGGAGCATTTGCTAACATAGATTGTATATTACAAATAAATGAAAGTTTTTATGAGAGTAATAAAAAACGTGTTCTAATTTTGTTTACAATTTTCACCTTTTACAATGTAATATCTTGTACTGATACGTTTTTATTGTTAGGTGATACAATAAGTCTACCATTTTTGCAATATCTAGTTTATTTTGAACGAAATATACAAATATTTATTTTCCATTTTCCTTTTGTTAATATTCGGTTAGAAAATGTTAATATGCATCTAAGAAATATGATATTGGTAAAAGATTACCAAAAAAGTTTTGTAGGACATGAAAATTACCACCGATGTTTCTTACGATATGAAAAAAATTTGAAGCAAATGAATCACATTAGTTCCAATAAAGTAAACTTGAATGAGTTAACCACATCGTATATATTAATCGGCGAATTGTGTAAGACTATCAATAAAATATTTATTGTTCTAATTTTTACAACTTTTATATCCACTTTTGCCGTAATAGTGTTCACAATCTGGAGTTTTCTATACATGCGTCAGAAAAGAGCAGCAAATTACTTTTTTAGGATATTATTCTGGTGTATTCCTGAATTTTTTGTTATATGTGACATGTGTATTATATGTGAAAAACTTCGTTCAACTAGAAATGTTACTAAAATGTGTGTAAATGAAATAATCATGAACCATGATTTACCTAAGATGATGAGGAAGCAAGCCAAGATATTCATGGAGTTAATTGATGTTTGGCAGTTACAAATATTCGTTTGTGATATGATTACGGTTGATATTAAATTACTGTTGAAATTTGTTAGCGTCGCCACAACTTCTCTTATAGTTGTTATTCAAATACAACGTGTTTAATTTATGTAAACCTATATCTATATCTTATTATTAGAACTGTGCAGTTTTGGGTATTTGTTGCGCCACTGAACGGATTTAGATGATATTTGACAACAGATAGTTTATAACCTGGATTAACCCTTTGCACTCGAGAGGTGAGTCTCGCTTTCCACATGATTTATTGCCACAACTCGAGAGGTGACTCTAGCTCACCAATATGCTTGGTGCGGAAATTCGATGATCACTTACCAAATAAAGAAACATAAGTAGTCTACACAGCGCATCGAATTTCCGCACCAAACAAAGTGATGAGCGAGTGTCACCTCTCGAGTGCAAAGGGTTAAGTTATGGTATTCTTCTCGTCCCGGGAAATTCATCTGTTCCTGCGGTATAAAAGGTTACTAAGTATTATCCCAATTCTGAAGTCCACGCAGATTAAGCCGCAGCAAATCTCATTTAAGAGTCTGTAATTTTTAACATATACTATATCTTTTGCATAGTTTATAATAATGTTTAATATAATATGATTAAATAATTAGGTTTTATGAAAGAAAACATAGTTTTATTTCAGATATTTCAAGAATTGATTCCTTGTTTTGTGTAAATACATTGATTTATACTAGCTAGTCATACACGATCAAGTATACTTGTCAAGTTTGCAGCGGACTTAACGCGACATTCAGTAAACTTGACAGTGTATGGCCACGGTATAGCTATCTGGATATAAATACTACAATCCCACCTAACGCTAAGTGTAGATGCAGAATTAGATGATGATCGAACTAACTCAGAAGTTAATCTAACTTATGCGTTTCTGCAACCTCTTATTAAGCGTAACGAAAAACACAAAAATGTAATAAATGTAAATTTATCAAAGTCAAAGTCAAGTCGTGTGGATGCGCAACCTTGCGAAAATTGATCTAGAGGCCCTCCGTAGAGATGCGGTCAATGCTGATTGGTCGTCTATGTATAGTGCGCTATCAGTTAATGATAAAGCAATAGCCTTAAACCGTATTATATTAAAATTATATGACGCGCACGCGCCATTCAAGCCAATCAAGGTGAAAAGACCTCCGGCGCCATGGATCACACGTGGTGTCCGTATTGCTATGTCACGACGTGATAGGGCTTTTAGAAGATTCAAACGCGACAGGTCCGACGAGAACTGGTGTGTTTATAAAACCGCACGCAATAGATGTAATCAAATGGTAAGAGCAGCCAAGCGTAGGTACTTCTTTGAACAGTTATCTGGTACATCTTCTGCCGAAATGTGGAAGTTTGTTAACTCACTTGGCGTTGGAAAATTCCACGCTAAGACTGATGTTACATCTTTTTCTCTCAATGAGTTTAATTATCATTTCTCTTCTTCTTCTCGTCTTCTTAATTTTAACACGACTTCTGCAATTTCAGAAATAACTTCCATGGCTGAACCAGAAATAAGTATGTTTTGCTTTTCTCTGGTGTCAGTGAAAGATATTGCAAAAACAATTTCTACCATCAAATCGAACGCTATTGGGTGTGACGATGTGGGCAGGCCTATGGTTTCTCTTATATCGGATCAACTAATACCCCACATAACTCATATAGTCAATTGTTCTCTTGAGACAGGTTTCTTTCCTTCCATCTGGTGTGGCGCCTACATCACTCCACTACCTAAGGTAACAAACCCTAGTGCACTCAAGAACTTTAGACTATCTCGATACTCCCATATCTATCCAAGATCTTAGAGGCTACAGTTCACAAACAACTCTCCTCCTTTATTTTTAATAACAGTCTCCTTAGCCCTTTTCAGTCGGGATTCAGACCAGGACACAGCACCACGACTGCCCTACTGAAAGTCATTGAAGACATCCGGAGAGGCATGGAGGATACCATGGTTACCGTTCTGGTGCTTATAGATTTTTCAAATGCCTTTAATATGGTAAATCATGATATTCTCCTTGCCGCTCTTAAACACCTCAGGCTGTCTTCCACGACACTGGACTGGTTTTCCTCATACCTTCGTGGACGCCGACAGGCTGTTCGTGTTGGTCGGTCATTATCTGACTGGTGTGACCTTGATGCTGGTGTTCCGCAAGGTGGAATTCTTTCCCCTTTGCTGTTCTCGATTTACATTAACTTTCTCACCTACTCACTTGACTGTTCTTACCATTTGTATGCAGACGATTTGCAAATTTATGCGCAAGCCAGAACCAATGATATAAATGATGCCATAACTACTGTGAATCAGAATCTTGCTTTTGTTAGCTCATGGTCGCATAAATATGGTATCAAAGTTAACGTCAGCAAATGCCAGGCTATTATTATCGGTAGTTCTCGACAGTTAGCCAAGTTGGACTATGATTCCGTCGTGCCTGTCGTCTTTGAGGATTCCATTATCCCATTCAAGTCTAGCGTCAAAGATCTTGGACTGCATGTGGACACAACGCTCAGCTGGTCTGTACAGGTCATGGAGGTTAGCCGGTCAGTTTTTGCCAGGTTGTGCACCTTAAATCGTTTCCGGAATTTCCTTCCAACTAAGGTCAAGATAACACTGGTGAAGTCCCTTATCTTACCCATTATAGATTATGCTGATGTGTGCTGCTCCGATATCAGTGTGGACCTACTCAATAAGCTGGATCGTCTCGTGAATTATGCAATTCGTTTTATCTTTTGTCTACGTAAATTTCATCATATTTCCTCCTATCGCCGCCAACTTAAATGGCTTCCAATTCGAGAACGTAGACAAGTGCGATTACTTACTACCCTGCATACTATTCTTTTGAACAAACAACTCCTTCGTACCTTAAAGAGAAGTTTGAATTTTTGTGTGACACCCATGATCGTCAGTTGCGCTCATCTGATACTCGAGTACTATCGATTCCCGTTCACCGATCTGGTTTCATGGCAGATTCCTTCGTCGTTAGCGCTATTCGCCTTTGGCAAGTTCTTCCGGTTGAAATAAGGAAAGTTTGTAGCAGGTTATCCTTTAAAAAGAGTGTTGCGTCCCATTTTCTTAGCCAGTACCTGGAAAGCTAAATCTTTAGTTCTCACATAATTTACTTATTCGACTCAATTAGAAATCTTATCCTAACTATATTTTCATTATATATATTGATATGTTATATATTTGTTCTTTTTATGAATATTGTGCATTTTCATAATATATTTATAGTTTCTCCCTTTGACTGTATTTAGTATGATTTTACTGCTTTATTTATGTTCTTTATTTTTAATAGTAACTTATTCATTAAATTTTTCATATAATATTTAATACCGCCATCGTCGTTATCTGCTTTGCCCAAAGGTTGGCTGGTAGAGAATGCTCTTAGCATTAAGCTCGCCTTTAATACCAACTGTATTAGGTATAATAAAGATTAAATAAATTAAATAAATTAAAGTCAAAGTCAAAATATTTTATTCATATAGGTATCACTGATACACTTATGCACGTCATTTTTTGGCTTTTCGGAAGGTGCTTTGTCGTGGAGGAGAAGAAAAGCCTAAAGAAACTCCTCAGCACATATTTTAAAAAAATATTACAAAAAAAAAAAAATACAAAAGTATTTACTATTCTGAGCGGAACTGGTTGCAGAGCTGGTCATTTCCATGCGTCTTTGTCATTTAAATATCAGTAGTGTTAATTTAATTACAATGTCAAATAATTACTAAAAGCTAGAGCGCATTACTAGTTTTTGTACAGTAAGGTTATAAATATATAAAATGTTTAGCTATACTCATAATTGACGACTCATCAAATATTTCTTATTAACCTTCATTCCTTCATAAATGAATAAAAACATTCATTAGGATATTAGTCTTACAACTACTTTCCTTAAATCAATTAACTGCGTAGTTGGAATAATACCTATGAAATAAAAGCATTATACTAATGAAATTTCATGTTGAAGTGTGTTGATATTATTTATGGTTGGTGTGTTGATATATTTTATGGAAGTATCGCAGCAGTAAGTACTTGGAATAGTGAAAAAAACAGTAAAAATTTGGTGAGATGGACACAAATATGGAATTAAACGAAAACCTTAAGAACCAAAAAGTGTTAAAACTTTTCAAGGCCCTAAGACCGGTGCTGTTAATGGAATACCTGTTTGGTATCTTCAGATACCGAATAAAACGCGATGGAAAACGTTATCCTGCTAATCGAAAAATAAAAATGTTAAGTGCAACAATCTTGTTCATCTATGCTACTATTTTCTTAGTAGAAAGCTACATAGCATTTAAAAGTTTTGAGACAACGCCTACAAATGTTTTGAATCTTTTTTATTTAATACCTTCTGCGATATTGGCACTACAGTATTTTATATCGGGTGTTCTTTCACTTACATCAAGTCAGAGAAATTTAGATATTCTAGGAGCATTTGCTAACATAGATTGTATATTACAAATAAATGATAGTTTTTATGAGAGTAATAAAAAACGTGTTCTAATTTTGTTTACAATTTTCAACTTTTACAATGTAATATCTTGTACTGATACGTTTTTATTGTATGGTGATACAATAAGTCTACCATTTTTGCAATATCTAGTTTATTATGAACGTGATATACAAATATTTATTTTCCATTTACTAATATCTTTTGTTAATATTCGGTTATAAAATGTTAATATGCATCTAAGAAATATGATATTGGTAAAAGATTACCAAAAAAGTTTTGTACGACATGAAAATTCCCACCGATGTTTCTTACGATATGAAAAAAATTTGAAGCAAATGAATCACATTAGTTCCAATAAAGTAAACTTGAATGAGTTAACCACATCGTATATATTAATCGGCGAATTGTGTAAGACTATCAATAAAATATTTATTGTTCTAATTTTTACAACTTTTATATCCACTTTTGCCGTAATAGTGTTCACAATCTGGAGTTTTCTATACATGCGTCAGAAAAGAGCAGCAAATTACTTTTTTAGGATATTATTCTGGTGTATTCCTGAATTTTTTGTTATATGTGACATGTGTATTATATGTGAAAAACTTCGTTCAACTAGAAATGTTACAAGAGTGTGTGTAAATGAAATAATCATGAACCATGACTTACCTAAGATGATGAGGAAGCAAGCCAAGATATTCATGGAGTTAATTGATGTTTGGCAGTTACAAATATTCGTTTGTGATATGATTACGGTTGATATTAAATTACTGTTGAAATTTGTTAGCGTCGCCACAACCTCTCTTATAGTTATTATTCAAATACTACGTGTTTAATTTATGTAATCCTGATCCTTATATTATTACAACTGTGAAGTTTTTGATGTTTGTAACTTCAAATATTTGTTAATCACTGAATGGATTTAGAAGATATTTGGCAACAGATAGTTTATAACCTGAATTAAATTAGGTATACTTAGTATGATGATGATCTCCGACCGATTTCGGCCATGGCGACCGCTTCGACTCCAAGAGACTATATATTTTGGTCAACCACATTAGCTCGTGCGCTGTAACGTGGCTGATGTATCCTATTTTTGTGGTAAACCCACGGGCACAACGCGGGCACGTGAGTACACCATTGTCGTGATATAATATACCTACTTCTCGTCCCGGGAAATTCATCTGTTCCCGCAGTATAAAAGGTATAATAACTATGATAAGTATAATACAAGTATAATAACTATAATCTCTCAGTTCTGAAGTCTATGCTTCTAAGTACTTAAAGAAGCTGATTGGAAAATCTCATTTACTAATGTGTCATTTTTAATATATTTAACTATGCAAGTAGGTTTGATTAAATGGTCTTATGTTATTGTTGATAGTGTTTAATAATGCAAAAGTAACTAAGGTAACTTCATCAACTAACAGATATCAAATTCCGTTTATACCGTCTCTAACCTTATGACATTGTAAAGTAAATATTGATTAATTATAGTAATTGTGTTTTTTAATTTCGTTGGTTTATTAAAACATTCAGTCTACTATATATTTCTGTTGAAGAATAGTCGCATGCAAGTAAATGTTTTCAAAATGTCAAATAAACAAGACCAACATTTTAAGAATTTTCGACACGGAGTCGAAAATAATGGATATGGAATTATTAATTTTATTATTCCTTTGTTGAAAATAGAAAACATGTTTGGAATATTTCGATTCGAAGCAGATAAATATGGTGGATTAACAACAGTGTCCAAAAAAAAGAAATTCCTTGGGTTTGGTCTCGTTTTTGTTTTTGTACTTGCTTATTTCGTGTCTTTTTTCATTGATATTTCCGAGCCTAACCAAACGGTATCTTCAGTGGATAAAGTCTACCGAGTGCCTTATGCTATAATCACCATGCAGTATGCACTGCTTGCATTCAATTCGTTTAAAGATGATCAAGCCAATATCAGTATATCTATATTTTTAACATTGATAAAGATCGATCAAAAGTTAAATATGAACTTAAATCAAAATATGTTGAGCAGAAAACAAGGAATAAACATCTTGATACTGTGTACAGTCTGCACTCTTTTTTTATTTGTGTTTGACTTATACTTCCGAGTGGATTTTGATATCACTAGCATCGTGGCATATTTTATCTACTATGTACGTATTATTGAAACTTTTTTATTTTGTTTCCTTATCAGATTATTAATTTTAAGACTAGGACTAATAAACAATTACTTATCGTTTTTTGTAATAAACAATTGCAAAAACAAGAATTGGTTTACTATAATAAATAAAAGAATGAAATTGAGAGAATTAAACGTAAACTTTATTGGTTCCGCCTCTCCCCAAAATTGTAAGATTGGCGAACTAATCCAAGTATATTGTATGCTTGGGGAGACGTGTAAAACAATCAACTGTGTATTTAATGTTCAAATTTTAATGACACTAATGTCCACGTTCGCGTTTATCGTTATCACTATCTGGTCGTCAATTTATTACTTCCATACTGATGGAAACTATATTGATGCATTGATAACTATCATTGTTTGGTGTGTCGTAGAAGTTTTATTGATTGGAGTGCTTTGCGGCTTCTCCGAATATTTACTTATCAAGCGCAACTATACCAAAGTCTTTGTCAATGAGATAATCATGAACTACGATCTTCCGGAAACAATGAGAATCCAAGCAAAGACGTTCATGGAAATGATTGACGTTTGGACATTCGAAATTTTGGTTTTCGATATGATTAAAATTGATATAAAACTAATGTTGAAATTTTTGAGTGTTGCTACCACGTATTTAATAGTAATTATTCAGGCCTCAAATTTTATTTAGGTAATAAATAAATACAAATTAATTTCTATGAACACAACTGAAACATGTTGACAGTTTGAAGTCTATTATCAGAACACCTTTCAAGAAATTGTTAATTACCTAAAACTTACAGTTATTAAAATGTAGGAAAAAAAGGTAAATCTGCACGTTTGACAAACTTTTTAATAGCTTTTACTTGGTTTGTTCCATGCCGTAGAAGATAAGAAAGACTTTTTTCGGGTCAGTAAGGAGAAATAAATAACATAATGCTTGAAATAATTACAATAATTAGTGCGATACTGAAGATAGAAAACTGATTTGGAGTTTTCAGATTTCAAATAACGAAGAATGGTCAATTAAAGTAAACAAATATGAAAATAATATTACTTGCAATGTGCCTAATATTGATGTATGCGAAGGTACATATTTTGTATGTCTTCTTTGATGTACGAATATTGCAGCTTGCTTCAATGATACAGAAAATGATTGACATCATTTATGTAGTTCCATTCATCATTGTAATTGTGGCATAACTAGTTTCTGCAGGTTTGTGATGAAAACATTTCGACAATTGATTCCTTGCTATGTGTGAATACATTGTTTTATACTGTAACACGTAGAGGGGTTAAAATATGTTTCATTTTGTATTCTCCTTAGGGCACTAATGTTATTTATGTTATGTGTCTCGATTTATTTTCAATTGAACTACTATAGGAGCAATACCCATTTGCTGCATACGTTATATTGAAAAAAAAATTATTTGTTTATTATGGAAATAGTTTAAAAGAAATGTATGTTAGAATAATAATAGGATGTATTTTTGCTACTTGTTTACTTGCTATTATTTGTTTGCTATGTGGTTTTTGTGACCTTTTGATAAATCAATAATACACTAAAGTTATTGAAATTATTATAGAAACAGATCTGCCCAACGAAATGAGGCATGAAGCTAAAATATTGCATGTGTTTAAAAATCGCCGTTTATAGTATCCATTTAAAACATGCTTCACGAGAATGTAAATCTGATGCTTAAGTTTATTCGTCTAGTATTAAGTGTATCAATACGTGGTGACTGGTGATGGTTGTCCAAATGTTAAAATAACACTAATCATATTACTTAACATATTAATTTGTACATTCGATTGCAAAAAATCATGTCTCTGGTTTAAACAATATTCACAATTTAACGTTTTGTGTATTATATTAGTTAATTTAGCACATCATTGCACAGATTTTGTAGTTGAACAATAAAGAATATTAAAAATAATAACCTGTTTTTCAATTAATAACCGTACAATTGCAATACCTACTTAGTAGGTAAGTAGCAATTAGTCGATTATATGATAAAGCTATAATGTTATATTTTACATCATTTCCATTTTTGTTTTTCGAGTTTTATCTTCACTTCATTTTAACGAGCCATTTTTGCTATACTGATTTTGCTTAAACTTATTCTATCATAACGGAGTTACCAAGTTCGTTTTGTAATAATATTAGACTTATGTATGAGGTTGCCTTGTGACATTAACATTATATTATCGACGTAAAACTGAAATAGTCACGCCTGATGAAGTCTACGCTCTGCTCAACACCTGACCAAATCCAGGGTTATGAGAACTTTAGTCGCGTTATTTAGTACATATACATCTTGTATATGTCCAGTAATGTACTTGAAAAGGTTGATAGATAGATTTCTTATTGGGTTCTTGACTATGATAATAAACGTTTATTTAACGATGATTCAGCCTCTCCCTCATATTGTAAAATTGGTGAACTAATCCAAATCTATTCTATGATTGGGGAGACATTTATAGCAGTCAACTGTGTTAATGTTCAAATTTTAATCGCACTAATGTCCACGTTCGTGTTTATCGTTATCACTATCTGGTCGTCAATTTATTACTTCCATACTGATGGAAACAATTTCGATGTGTGTAAAGTTGTATTGTTGGCGGTATTTTTGAATTTTTTGTCACAAAGTTTTTTGTCAGTGAGATAATAAAAAACTACGATCTGCCAAAGATTATGAAAATACAAGCAAAGTTGAGATTCAGAGATTCAGGGATCACATTTTGTTTAATAAATAAATACAAAGTCTATCATAATATTGCTGTAATGTCATAACGCGATAATCTAGAAATTGTTAATTACTTAAACCAACCGTCATTAAAATGTACACAACCTTGATAGCATATTGTTTTTTATTAACTTGTTATTAGTTAATGCTTGTCCACAATCCCAAGTAATGGTAAATGTATATGCATTGTGAGATGGTGATCGAACTAATTTAGTCAATTAGGCGTTTCTGCCTCCATCAATCTGTACTGGACCTTGGTGGAGTATCCCTCCTCAAGAGGAAAAACTCGTACATCTGTGTTGAAGCCAGCTGCGTGTTTCTGCAACCTCTTTAATATTAGTAGTGCAGTGAATGGTTGAAATTAAAAGAATCATCGAGGAAAACTTTTGACTTAATCCGCACCTTAACTTGGGTTGTTTCGTGCCTGTACAAAATGGAAAAAGAAAAGGACAAAAATAACGAAACTAACAAATTCATGCTTGAAATAATAAAAACATTTAGTCCGATTGTGAAAATTGAATATTGTTTTGGGATATTTAGATTCCGAATAATGAAGAATGGTCAATTAAAGGAAACAAATACGAAAATGAAACTACTTGCAACATGTCTCATATTGATGTATGTGATACCTTATTTCATATGTTTCTACTTTGATGCAATGCAACCAGCTTCACCAACACAAAAAACGATTGACATCATTTATGAATTACCATTCATAATGATTATTATGGAATACATAGTTTTTGCAAGCTTATCTTGCATACGTAGTAAGAAAAACATAATTTTCTTTACAGAATTTTCGAAAATTGATTCCTTATTGTGTGTGAATTCATTGTTTTATAACGAAACAAGCAGACGCACTAAAATATGTCTCGTATTATTTTCTGTATGTCCCACAGTTATTTATGGTGTGGAAGTAGCTACCCGATTTCCTCTTGACATAACGACTATATCAGCACTTCCCATCGCCTGCATACGTTATATTGAAATATTTTTAATTTGTTCAATAATAAGATTACTTACAATTCGATTGAAATTAATAAATCGAATATTAACGGAACATATCAATAGTATAAAATTCAATATATTTTTTCAGTCATTAAAAAAAAGGCAATCAAGAGATAAAGTCGATCTGAATAGTAAAGAATGTATTTCGAACAACAAGTTAAAGATACGCGACTTAGCTGAAGCTTACAGTGTTATCGGGGAAGCATGCATTATCATTAACGAAATTTTTAAGTTTGATATAATAATAACTTATATTTCAGCAACCATGTTTGTTATAATAATCATTTGGACTTCATTGTATTACTTTCGAAATAATTTAAATTTAGAAATGTATGTTAGAATGATGATCGGATGTGTTCTTGAAATACTTGCTATTGGTATTCCATGTGCTTTATGTGAAAAACTGTTGATAAACCAAAAATACACCAAAGTTATTGTTAACGAAATTATAATGGATACAGATCTGCCGAAAGAAATGAGGCACGAAGCTAAAATGTTCATGCATGTGTTAGATGTGTGGCCTTTGAAAATATCTGTTTATGACATGTTTCACGTTGATGTAAAACTGATGCTTAAATTTATTGCCCTTACATCAATGTACGTAGTGATGGTTATTCAAATGTTATGGAAGAACTACTAATACTAGAAGATTAAATTACGGCTTTTAAATATTTACATTACAAAGAGAACATGCTACTATAAAGTTAAAAACTATATTTGCAGATTTCAGTATCTACTGTTATTTGTTAATCATACTTAAAGTGTTTCCTTTAGCACAGTGCACAAAAATGTTTGTTTTATTAATAAATGTAGAATTTAAATATGTTTTTTATTTTTATAAATCATCAACGGTATCGTTGGAAACATTACATTATCTTTTAGTAATTTTGGCTTTTAGTTTTTCTAGTAATTATTAAAAGTTAAAAGCCGTTTGAGAATTTGAGCTGCTTAAATCAGTATAATAATTATGGATATCAATAGCTGATCACAGTAGACTTTGTAAAAAAATCACCTCATCGACACAATAAATGATGTAGTCTTTATGATGTTCTGGTATGTTAAAATTTTATCCTACTATATTATTATTGTAAAGTAATGTACTCGTAGAAAGGGCAATAACAGTTAAACTTATCATCTCATCTGCTTGATTGTCTCTTAAAAAATTGTTCATACATGTCAAAGTGATTTTATTTTACAGTTAATTACTTAGGTTAGGTTACATTAATGTTACAAACTATTTTTCGTATTAATTATGTTTGCAGTAGTTGATCAGCTGGAACGATTTGAATTAACTTTTCAACATTTTTTAAAACAGATTGAACGCCGAGATTCACTATTGGATCGCCAAATTCTTCAACCACTGTAAGCCAGTTTCTGTTCATAAATTCCAGAATCATGTTACCTGTAATGTCACAATTAACACATGTGTTACATATATGTACATATATTTCTGAACTACTTTTTTCTTCATCGGGTTCTGTATTCATATTATCAACTGTTATTATACTATTGTATGCTACTATTGAACGGAGAAGGATTCAAAAACTATTTGTATTTATTCTACTCCACCTTTAATTTGTTTATATTTCATTGCAAAGAATTTCAAACTTGATAGCATTGTAAGGAGAATTAGGTATAAATGTCACCGGAAAATAATAAGAACCGTAAGTTTATAAATTTCCTAGGAAATTTATAAACTTTCATAGGATTCTAAACGAGACATAAATTGTATTATTTTACGGCCACATTTTCGGAAATTGATAAACTTACCGAGCTCACTCGTAAAATAATAAGTGACCAATAACCAAACGCCATATTCGCTCTGATTGGTTGAATAAGTTACGTGTTCCTTCGCCTTTGTCCTAGGTCCTAAATTTCCTAGGAAATTTATAAACTTACGGTTCTTATTATATTCCGGTGACATAAATGTAAAATAACTTACTAATTTCTGGATTCCCTTTGAACAGATTTGTTATTTTGAAAAACACTTGACCTTTGTAGCTGTGTTTGATAGCATGCTCTTTGAGTACATAGTATTTCTTTTCGTTTCTTTCTACTGTGCCCAGTTTAAAAGAACAATCAAGCATAAGGTTTTCTGAAAGTAAAGGAATTGTTGATTAGCAGCTAATAAATATATTGCTAACTAGCTGGTGCGACTGACACATAGCGGCAGTTATTAAAAAAGTCAGACATTAGGTTCAGTAGATACGAGTACATGATTTAGGAAGACATATTTCAAGCCGTACTCTGAAACTGGCTGATACATCAGCATCATCTTATTTATCAAACTAAGATAATCAAATAACTTAATTTACAACAACAAAAGAATATTTTAAATACTTACTGCAAACAATCGTGGCTTCCCCATTTCCATCTATAGGAAACATTAGCATTTTCCCATACGATCGGTATTTCCCCTTTGTCGTGAAATTACAATGTAAGACTACATTGAATTGGTCTTCATTAACTCTATTGATAAAAAAACATAGATCATCACAAATGAAATTGATTAACTTGTTTTATCAATAATAATTAGTACAATTCATATTGATTATTTATTAATATAATAGACAGAGGATTGCATTTTCATGCTTGGTTTAACTAACCTTGGTGAATTAATTGAACATTTTCTTAGTCCCTTAGTTTGGCCTTCACTAAACTCGATAGAGAGTCCTCCAGGCAATTCCAGATTTAACATGTTCACTACAATTGGATCTGATGGTTCGATACCCAACGATGGTATTCCTCGTACAAAATCAGAGAACACGGATTGAAAGGAATCTTTCACGCATCGTGATGAATTAATATCTTTACAAGGAATTTCGAAACCCTCTGTAATAAATTAATACACTTTTAACTTAATGCACAATTATAAATTGTTATAGTAAAAAAATTATTATATTTGTTTCAGAGAAAAGCTTCGGATGTACATTGTACAAATAGTATACATTTGTACATAGTACTGCATAGCTTTATATACATTTTATCATGTTGAATATTATTTAGAAATATTATTTAGTACTTAGTGATAACTGACAACTATCATCTCGTGGCATCTCATGGAGGCTATACACGATCATGTGTACTTGATCAAGCGTCAAGCGGTCTTGACGCGGCATCCAGTATACTTGATCGTGTATGGCCATGGTAAGCTATCTGGCCATATATTTAGTTATCTAATGCACATTCTGGATGGCGCATGAAATCAAACTGCAAAGACAAGTCAAACTGTAAACTTGACAAGTACACTTGATCGTGTATGGCCCCCATTACAGTCATCATATTTGTTTTTTCTTATCTCTCTTATCTATGAACAGTTGGGCTGTTAAGATGCATCTAACGATCAGCGGTTTAGAAGATATGAGGTCAGTAAAGAATTTTACATACATACAAGATATGCGCGAAAAACATAACTTCATTGGCAGTCGGGTATAAAGACTCTTTGTTCGCGGTTTCTTGATGGACCAACTAGGTAGGCGCAATTAGTTGTGCTATTACTATCATAAGCAATAAAAATTAAGTATTATGGAAGTACTTACTAAACGTATTGTCGCTGGCTGTTATATTCCTCAAATATACCACAATCAGTGCTGCAACTATGTTCAACATGGAGTGCATTGTACTTATTTTAATCTACTAGTTTTTTCGAAATAAGTGTTAAATCAAAAAATAAGCTAACTTTGCGCAACTACAAATGAACAACTTACGAATGTTTACGCATATTTATATGGAATATTGTGGTGTAAATGAATTAAAACTAGCACATTTCTGAATACCCAATTTATTAATTATTCATTAGTTCATTAGGTACGGTACCTAATTATTTAACTAGGGCTTAGAAAACAATAATGTTTAATAAATTAACTTAACAACATAATAACGAGCTTTAATAAGCTTTGGTGTGGAATTACAGAACACGGGAATGTAATTTCACTTCCAGTAATAGTTTCGAGGGTGATATCTGGGATCGAAGTTTTCTTCGTCATAATCCTCTTCAGATGTTGAGTCAGAGCTGACGAATTCTTGCCTGTTACGTAAAGTCGTACATCGGCCCTGATAGTGCACTCTTACGTCTGTAATTTTTGAAATAAATATATGTAGTTTTCTTTATTAAAGTCACAAATATAACGACGCTTGAGAGGAAACATTGACTAAGCGGCATTGAGCTAACTACAGGAGAGTTACAGGAGTACAGCTAGTTACAGGAGAGTAGTTTTAAGTTACTAACGATACTAACCGACTCCACACAGTTTCGCGCACTCTAGTTTCCCAAAATTGTAGTAAGTGATATCATCACTGCCACAGACTGGGTTATAATGGGGTGTCGCTGGACAGTTTGTGATACACACCTCAGCTACATTTCGGTCAGGTCTGATTGGGGCTACCGTTGTGGTCGGACTAAGTGTGGAGCAAGGAGCTTGACGCCATAAATATACATCTGGAAAATACATCGAGATTTCGTCAATTTCATTGATTGACTTTTGTAGTAGATTTATTCAATTAATGAAATGTGTATTTCGCATTAAAATGTCACACACTTTTGTGATATAATTCATGTAATAATGCAACACAATAACAATGACAAGAGCTTTTTTAAAGTAAATTTTTGTCACGATGCGAACTCTATAAAAACTCTACCATAAAATCATTTTTCTAGACTACTAAAAATATACTAAGAATAACTAAAAATAACTCCATAACTGTATTTGAAAAAAAAAAACACTCGACATAAATATAGTAAATCGCATTAATTAAGTAATGACGTGCATAAATGTATCAAAGATACCTATATGAATAAAATATTTTGACTTTGACTTTCACTTTAATACATTTAAATAATGCGTACCAACACCGCAAATCTTCGCGCATCGCATCTTGCCCACATTAGGGTAGGTGACCCGATTGGAGCCGCACACTGGGTTGTATTCCGGCGTCGAGGGACAAGTCCTGATGCATTCTTCCAAACCCTCATTCCTCGTCGAGGTGATGAGGAAAGGGGAAGTTGTAGTGGTAAAAACCGGAGACGTAGTCGTCGGAACATTAGATGAACACGGTGATGGTCGTTGAAGTTCTACAGCTGTAGCGATCAAATTAGTTCAATTAATTTAAGGGCTACCGCGGTCCCTAGGCTAGACAATCATGAAGCGTGTCATGCATTTACGTACAGAACAGGAGATCTCTTCACTGTACTGTTTCACTATAGATAATCTTATAAAATGTATTTTTCTAATGATATTCAAAAGCATGGCTATCAAAGCAAGCAAGCTAGTTTTATATGTACACCTTTACCAACCCTAATCAAATCCTACTAAGGTTGAACCAGTTGGAAATCAGACTTAACCACTTTTGCTGTACTGGGGCGGCTTAGAATACTAACCCCAATCCCACGCTGGATGTGTGTCGTAAGAGACGACTGAATCCGGCCCGCTGGTGGCAGGGCCCCTCGAGAGATTACATTAGTAATATTGATTTTAATTGTAAATTAATACCATTATTACTATTATTATTTCATGGGGTTCGCCTGGATAGCTACCACCCTTGGGCATGAGTCAGCCGCCAAACGACTCGTCGTGTTCCGGCTGGGGGCTAGAGAGCCAGTTCTTTCTTTTTTTTTCTTTTATCTTTCTTGGCTGGCAACGCATCAGTGATGCCTTCGGTGTTGCTGATATCCATGAGCGACGATAACCACTTACCATCAGGTGGAACGTCAGCTGGTTGCCGGCTATTTACATAAAAAACCTACTTACCAACTCCACATCTCCTGGCACACTGCAACATCTCCACATTCTGATAGGTAACCCCATCCGAACCGCACACGGGACTGTACTCCCTGGAGACTTGGCACCTATCTTCACATGGCCGCCCGTCGTCATACCGCGGTGTGGTCGTAGATCGCCAACTGGAATGCCAAAGTGCAAATCATTGTTTTGCCAAAGTATGACAGCGTCTATCCCGTATGGGCATTGGGCGCTACGGATACTAACTATTCCACTTGGCACCCCAAGGCGGTTCACGGACGTTATTCCGCTCGAACCCCATGTCGTTGAACCCTACAGTCGTCGTAGTCAACCAAAGTATATATTTTACTGTAGGTATAACGGTAGATGCTGTTTTTTCTCCGGTTCTTCTCCAAAACAAAGCATCTTTCCGAAGTGTACCTACTTCGGAACATGAAAAAATGACGTCCTAAAAATGTATCATTGGTGTCTATCAATTATGATTTTTTTTATGATCTAGCGCCAAACCTGACGAAACTATATAAAAATTGCAAAGGAGGCCTTTTGGAAGCAGATTACTTATGCCAATTTTAACCTTAAGATTTTTTTCTGATGATAACTTGACTACAATCGAACCTGATAGTAACAATGAAGAAGTCCAGAATGGTAGCTAAGAGAAATATGTAAAAACCTATTTATTGTAACAATTTCCACAAGTAGTCGTGATAATAGCCTATATTATACTTATGTGATTTAATCTGAAAACCTATAGTTATTGGTGTATAGTTAGTTAAATAAATTGCTTTAAAGATGTTATGAATCATGACTTTATGACTACTTTGTCGAACCGCTTATAAAATCGTGACTTACGCGTTAGATACTCATGTAAGATAACGTTAACAATAAGCAACATGTTATTTATTGAATTATTTACTGGCTTCAACCCATTGATGGTCCACTCCTGACCACGGGTCTCTCCCCTTGAAGAGGTTTAGACGATACTCCACCATGCTGCTCCAGTGCGGATTGCTTTTAATTTATTGAATTATCTATTACTCATTTCTTGAATTTAAGGTATTCAATAAATTAAGGTGAGTTTTATATAAAGAACCGAAAAACATGCCTGCGCTTTATTACTGGTTCTCCAGTACTACAATCGAAACAACTAAAATAATTTTCGATCGATTTTAGAAGGAAAGTGGTAAATGGCAGGCAGATAATAAATAAAAAACCGACCAAGTGCGTGTCAGGCCACGCGCAATGTAGGATTCCGAAGTTGTAAGTTTATCGACTATTACTCATTTAAATTAATTATTAATGCTAGCATAGCCGTGATAGTTTCATTGTAAATTCATCATTTAACCTATTTTTGAGATTTTTTTCACTTGTCCAACTCCAACCATTTACCTGGCAAGGGGGAATACTTGACTCTAACCAGAATTAGCACATTAAATCCAAACATTTTGCAAACGGACCCCTACATCCAAAAATGGTCGTAGAAGACCTAAAATATTTTTGAAATACCTTTTCAACGATACCCTGTACCAACGATAACTGTAGGTTACTCGACGAATAAAAATTAATCCTCACATTGTCTGTAGGGGAGGTACCCTGAACAATGTTTTTCAATATTTCATACAGATCCTGCTTAGGACAAGCTACGCCACTGTCTTTCTTAGTTATGAAGGAAAGTAAAGTAACTAAGTAAAGCAGGTCTATCGCTTCCTTTTAGGCCGGCACCGCATTGGTGACGCCCCGGTGTTGCTAATGTCAGTGTTACCATCAGGTGATTGATCTGCTGGTTTGCCTGTTCAGGGTATAAAAAGGAGACCTGGAAATTCCATCACCCTACTTGAACGCGGATAAATAAACCACAACGTGACTCATCATGCACTTATTCATATGTTTTCACCTGAGGAAATTATGTTATTAAAAGGTAATATGGACTCGTCAAAAATATAAAAAAGTGTACTTTAATTACATTCATGCACACACACACACACACACACACACACACACATACACACACACATACACACACACGCTCGCACAGACACACATTTTTCATAATAATTTAAGTTGAAGATTACTTATTAATCTGAGTTATGTATAAATTTTCTACGGAAGAGCGGGACATCCTGGCACAGGTAAACTTCTTACTTAAAAGGATGTCCCAACAACGGAACAATGTAATAGTATAACTCATTTTTCCAATAAATCATTTTCATTTTCATTTTTCATTTCATTTCATTTCATTTTTTCGTGCTTGACTTGAAAATCAGTTACAAAAGAAATTGTACTATAAAATAAGACATTGCGCTATAAAATAATACTTATATGATACTCATGACTTAAGTGGTGCATTTAGCTTTACTGAATACCTTGACTTAGTATAATCTTGCACTTCATCTGGGAATATAATACGATTTTGATCCCACTTGTCATCTCTGTTATGGTCTTGAATAAACATTCGTTCTAATCTTTTCCAACTACCGCCACCCGTCGTTCGATGACTTAACATTATAACCAAAACTGTAAAAGAAAAGTTCATTTTATTAAATTGGCTGTGCAGTCAATTGCAAGCTACTGTTAGCTCTAATTTTCGAGCAGATTTAGAGTACATAGTCAAAAAACATACACCTAAGTAATAGCGTAAGTTAATAGCGTATAAACTTTATGAAATACGAGGAAAAGAATATCAACCAAATTTCCGTGGTAGCGCCTTAATGTGGACATGATAAACTATTTAAACTTGAGTTTAACCCTCTCATTGACGTTCAAATTATGCTAAAAATAAATAGTTAATATAATTCCAGTTCCTATCACAAAATAATGTATTTTGATATGGCATATTTTTAAATATAACTTAATTTAATTTAGAGATTTCAGAAACACTGATGGTAGCTGATACGGCTAGTATCAATGTTAATTGATACATTTAAATGTAAGATATGATACACATACATAACCATTCTGTAATATTAAACATTGTGGAACGTTTTTGTATCATGGCCTGGCCTATATTAACGTTTTTGCTGTCTGTACAATGAATTATTTAGAAACAATCTTGCATCTAGCGGTGTAATTAATGAGTAGGTACGTCGTACTATAGATAGATAGAAAACCAGCAATAGACAAACTGCACGAATCCTCTTCTAACTATTGCATACATAATTACATCGGTATTATATAAATGGCACGTTAGAACAATTATGACGGAGGATCGAAGATGTTTCTTCTATTTTCTGTCATGTACGTATAAACTATCCACAATATCTACGTTAAAACATTATTCAACCAGAGCAGTGTTTCCCAACGTGGGGCCCACGCCCCACAGGGGGGTAATTTGATAGTTAAAGGGGGCAATGTAAAAATGGACTCGACACGACTTTAACCCTTTCGCTTTGGGTTATTTAAATGGAATGCTAGCTTAGATATCGGTGACAAAATTATGTGTGGGGGGCATAAAAATTTTTAAGGTGGGGCATGGCCTAAAAAAGGTTGGGAAACACTGACCTAGAGTATTTTAATATATTTAAAATTTCATTTATATTCGTAAGTAATAGAATAGTGCAAAATTATTTTGAACTATCAAGCTAAAATGATAATAGGAAAAAAAATTGTGTGTAGCTCTGACGCACGACTGGAGTTTACTCAACGAACGATTATAAAATATATAGATTAATAAATGAGGGTAAATGAATGCATTTTTGCAGTACTTAAAGCATGCTTGATACATTTATTTATATTACTATATTAATTATAATACTCGTACTTAATTTAACGTTTTTATTGGCTTTTTAAAAATATTGGCTTCAACCCATTAATGGCCCACTACTGAGCACGGATCTCTCCTCTTGAGGAGGCCTAGAGCATACTCCACCACGCTGCTGCGATATTATTGCTATTGCGGATTGGTGGAGGGGTTAGTGGCCAACCCGAGTGTCAGAGGTTTTTATGCCTCCGACAGAGCTTAACGACTGTTATCTTATGATAGCAACCGGGACCGATTGCTTTACGTGCCCTCCGAAGCACGGAAACGCTCAAGAAATTTTGCCACTAGCGGTCACCCATCCAACTACCGACATAAAAAAATATAATTGGGATGTTGACACTAATTATAAATTGATATAAATTTATGTCTAAAATATTAGTGGTAACATTTAAAGGCCTAAAATATGATTCTTTTATTGAAATCAATCACAATAAATTAAATATCATTAATTTAAAATGTTAAAAATTGTACTCACTGACACGTGACCTCAAACGCCATTTTGAGAATATGACGTCATTGGAACAATTTTATATGGAAATTCAACAAACTTAGCAGACAGATAGTATTGAATATCGTTTAGTGACGTCACGTGACGTTTTTGGTGGGAAATTTGATAATGATTTTTATTTATCAATTTTTGTTTTTAAATTGAAGATTATTATTTTTATAATATTTTTTTCGTGAATATTAAGGTCATATCTATAAAATAAAATTGAATCCTAAAATTAGTCAACATCCCTATTATTTCAAAAGCAGCTGTTAACTACAAGAGATTTATCATTTAATTGTCTCACTCACCCTAAATATACGTCGAAAATAGGATGGATTTTATTATACACTTAAGCTGGCCATACACGATCAAGTGTACTTGTCAAGTTTGCAGTTTGACTTGACGCAGCATTCAGTTTGCATGAGATAGCTATATAGCCAGATAGCCATACCGTGACCATACACAGTCAAGTTTACTGGATGCCGCGTCAAGTCCGCTGCAAACTTGACAAGTATACTTGATTGTGTATGGCCAGCATTACATTTTATATCATTTATTGCAGTTTCGAAATCTTTATTCTTATGGTAAAGTTTTTCTCTGCTAGTAAGTGCGCCTCCTCTGCTTTTTATCGCAGCATGCACCCACAATACAAGCACTTAATTACTGCTATAACTTTACCAGTAGGTACTATAGGTAATTCTCATAATAACCCATATTCGTGCAAATAAATTGAATTGAATTGAATTGTGGGATTCGAATTGAACCAGATTTGTATTATAGTAGCAGACGAATGATGATGATATTATAAACATGCTATTAATGTCAGAACTATAAAAACTCAATAAAATGTTGGCATGTACCTAATTAAGCGACATTTATTTACAATATTATTTTCGATTTAACTACCTAATAAGGTACAGTAGATACAATATGATAGATGAATAGAGATTTTAATCTAACGTTAAGTAGAATCATAAATATCCTTTGTGTTTTTTGTACACTTATTTTTACGCACATCATTGTTACGTCATAGACGAGAAGGTATGTTGTTATTCTCGCGAAAATAACTTTACTAATCCATCTTTACGGAAATAGATCATTAATGATCTCATAGGACCTATCGTCACTAAAAACGTCATTGTTGATTGATGATGTTCAGCACATCTTTACAAGCTTTTCGTAATACATTAATTTAATTACAATCCTTAAATTTTTTTTTTCTGTTTTTTTCTTGAAGGATACAAGTTCACCACTTTCATCATAGTTAGTAGATGTTGATGTTATGCTAGCTCTCTGCCTGTGGCTTTGAATGAACAAGTATACTTGTCAAGTTTGCAGCAGACTTGACGCGGCATCCAGTAAACTTGACTGTGTATGGCCACGGTATCTGGCTTTATAGCTATCTCATGCGAACTAGATGCCGCGTCAAGTTACACTGCAAACTTGACAAGTACACTTGATCGTGTATGGCCAGCTTTATCCTATTCCCCTCCCTTAGCTATCCGTCGTTGCCGTCCCTTGAATCCTTATAGAATCAAGTTAAATTATTGTACCTTGGTAGTCTTGACACCAATCGCTAATTTGAAATATTTCTTTTTTTTGTTCGCTTATACCTACTCACAATATTGTATATCTATCTAATACCTTTAAATGAGCAATTCTTGTATATATATATTTTTTCTGAATCTCGGAAACGGCTCCAACGATTTTCATGAAATTTAGTATGCAGGGGGTTTCGGGGGCAATAAATCGATCTAGCTAGGATTCATTTTTAAAAAATGTCATTTTATCCGTGTTTTCAGGCAATGAAAAACGGCTACAATAGACTCTTCCTGACATCTATTGGCGAGTAGCTACACTAAAACTAAAGCAGATGGCGTTGTTAAGCAATACTAAACCGAGCAAAGCTCGGTCATCCGGATATTTATATTAATATTTGTAGTTATTCCTTGCATGTGTAAGTAATAAGTACCCGGTTGGCCAAGCTTTGCTCGGTTTAGTATTGCCTCACTAGGTACGCCATCTACTGAAGTAGCTTTAGTGTTGCTACTCGCCAATAGATGTCAGGAAGAGAGAGAAAACACGGATAAAACGACATTTTCTAAAAATGAATCCTAGCTAGATCGATTTATCGCCTCTGAAACCCCCTGCATTCTAAATTTCATGAAAATCGTTGGAGCCGTTTCCGAGACTCCGAGAATATAATACACAAGAATTGCTCGTTTAAATGTATTAGATTATTATCGAAGTTGTCCTCTGCCCAAAGGTTGTCTAGAAGAGATCGCTTTACAGCGATATACCGCCTTTTGTACTACATTATTATTTAAATTATGTTCTAATGTATTAACGTATTTGGAGTGTTCTATCTATCTATTCCAGGTCGTGGTCTACTGGTATGCTAAATTTCATGAAAATCCGTTCAGTAGTTTTTGCACGAAACAATGTACATCCATACAAACTTTTGCATATTAGTAATATAATAAATAACAATACCAAACCGGCTCACATAATAGCTGTACGAGTATCTATAAAAAAGGGTACGAAGGTGTATTTAACGTTAATGTTAAAATGCATAATATAATAATATTCGGCATAGTGTATAATTTTCACGAATATAATACAGTACCTACGTAAGTGAGTAATAAGTGTTAACGTAATATTAATTTAGCACTTAATATTTTTAACTCATTAGGATAAACTCAATGTACCTAATTAAAGAAAAATTTTATCATTATGAACTTAATGCGTTATAAATTTTTGCAAGGCAATAATAATATATACGATGTAATTAAGATAGGTTGTCACGTTAGTCTTGATGATAATGATGAACCATTACTGTACGAATTAAATTGAAGCCACTTTGCCATTTTTGTCTATAGATTCCGTAACTTGTTAGTTAATCATTTACATAAATAAAAGATGCTTAAAAACTCACCCATTATAACTATGAATCGTGTATCAGTTGTATCACATAACATTTTAATTTTTTGTCCAAATATTTTAAGTCATAAAAACAAAACCTTCAAATGGTTTCCGTAAACTTTCCGTCTAAAACACTTAAGTTTGTATTCAACATTTAAGTTTGTACTTGAAGTAACCCGACCGGCCGGCCGTGGACTATAAAGTGACCATAGTAAATGCGAAGGTGTGTTGGTTTATAACACTCAAGTCAGATTCCGTCTCTCTTACACACGAAGACGTATCATGACTTCATGACTCACTACTGCAGTAGATCTGCAGCTTGTCCGAAACTAATCTTTTATTTTGTTATCCTAACATCTCATTATCACTTTAATGCAATAAGAATAAGAACAATGAAAGGTGTGAATGACTTCCGAATAACGAATAATTTTTATTTATTTCATCAAATATTTTTTAACAATCTTAAAATCTGTGAAGTTAGATAATATATGTTTTTCATAGGTTGTTAGATGCAACAGAATATTTTGTATTACTTAGTAATAACTATATAAACGTTATTTGTCATTCTCTGACATTTTGATTGGACACAGGATGGATTGGATTGGACACAGGATGTGTTTTTAAAATTTCCTAATTTCTAAATCGCAATTAGGTACCTAGTCACAGAAGACATAAAGCTGGCCATACACAATCAAGTGTACTTGTCAAGTTTGCAGTTTGACTTGACGCAGCATCCAGCATTTGCATGAGATAGCTAATACATAGCCAGATAGCCATACCGTGGCCATACACCGTCAAGTTTATTGGATGACCAGCTTAATAGTACATAATTGACCTAGTTTAAATTCGATCTGCAGATGACATGTATCTCCTTAATGTCGCTGCCACAGCTGCGTTGTGTATTTATTAACGCGTAACAATGACATTAATGCTAATGTGGCCATCAGTTAAGCGCATTAAAAAAGGCATATTACCTATTTGCTTTTCCGAAAAATAAAATTTAAATTAAAATTCAATAAAACTAATAGAATTGAAAAAATTTAAATAATTTATTTATTACAATTATTAAAGGGATACAAGTTGTAATAAAGTTAATAATAGATAATAAATGTCCTCAGAGAAGTGCCTAACCTCTACCTCAAACAAATTAACATAACACGCTAAGGTACTAGGGAAATAACTATTGTAGCTTAACTCCGTTAATATGGCCATAGCCACTCTTAACGCGCTAATTTCAAAATGTTAATAAAGTGCATTCGGATGCACTCGTTAACATTAACCATAATTCAGAAGTAGCCGTAGCATTACAATCAGCCATTATTTATTTTAATAAGCATATTATTGTCATATTCAAGATATAAGTGTGCAACTGTGACAAAACTTAAAAATAAATACTACAAATAGAATGTATTCTATAAAACACTTTTCTACAATTCCTTCATATTTGCAAAACAATCGGTTTACCGATTTTGAGATACAGATGAAAGGAGAACCCCAATTTTCGGCCTCGAACCATATGTAATCTGTGGTAGAACATCGGACTAGACAAGAGTAAACTATATACCAAAAAATTCGTCTTATTTATAAGATAAACATATTTAAATCTTAGCTTCAGCTGCTCTTGCCAAATGAACAAAATAATGCAAAAAAGTTTTCACAGTATTTACCTCATTACATACGATTTTATAATCGATTGAATCGATTGATAATTATCGATTGATGGAACATAATAATATATTTTATGTATTATTTATTGATTATAATTATAATATTAATTTAATTTTAACATATTTTTGTATTCCATATAAATCAAAACTATGTAATATATTATAATTACCATTTAATCGTTACGCTAATTTTATTAAATTACATTTCGAATATTTTGACATCGATTAATCGATTGACAACAAAGATGATGTAATCCCTAATAATGTCATTTTGGTAACCATAGTATTTATAAATAACATCACTGTATTGTCATATTTGTCATCGATCTTTCATCTTTCTACGTTCTTTCTAGTTCTTGTATATTTTTACTATCAAATATTTTCAGCGTATTTGGAGTCCTATTTACTATTGAAACTCATCGACACGCACACAGTGATTTTAATTTTCTATTGTATTCGCTTTCGTACTTGTGTTTTGGTGAATGTGTTTCGCAGTTTCGCTACAATTTCTTGCAAACCAATACTATATGAATATGGACTCCTTAATCGCCTGTTTTGTGACTGACAAAGGTTCAGAATAAGTCCTGAACACTGGATAATGTACCCTATACATCTTTTGAAGATCAGGAGGTTGCTGTGGCCATACTTACAATGAGTATATTATGGTATCTTGATTGGGTAAGGTACCAACGAAATATAGCGCCTCCTGCACAACTAGACGAAATATTAATATAATATTATAATGATAACTAATAAAATTTCTTTAAATATGTAATAGCTTTTATTAAACAACCTTTTTATGACATTCGTTTTGGGTGAAAACCATTTAAGTAGTAGATAGTATAATAGTCACCCGCCAACTTAGTTTTAGCCATTAAACTCGTAGTTTAAGTGTTAGTATTTTTGAGAAACTTTACTCGTAGGTAGGTATTTGGTTTATAGTAAGTGTAACATACATATTAAATAGCACTGTGACACGAGTATGACATAATCATAACCTATAATTAAGGTGATTCATTCTAGGATTTCCTTAGTTGGCCATTGCTGACAGCCGTGAAAATTGGAGAAATTAAACCTTTTGCAATGATCTAATTGACAGCCAATTTCCAGTCTTGTCTACTTAGGCCTGAGTTTCTATGGAAGCTGGGGTTCTCCTTTACAACACATATTAAGTACCTACTTAAATGTATTTCGAATTCGATAACGTCATTATATTTCTATAACGTCATTATCGGTATAAAAATAGACACTGACTCTTTGGTAGAATATAAACTAATATTAAGTTACAACTTCTAGGTATGTCCGGATATTTTAATTAGGTAGGTAAATCCAAACCTATAAAATTAGTAATGGTAACCTTGAGGAAAATCCTGTCCCATGATAATTGTAAGATATAATCTCATAATGAAAATCATATGACTGTTAGTAAAATAAATCAATAAACAATCACCGCTCTAAGTTAATAGATGTTAATTTCGAAAACCGCAAGCCTTAGATTTCTTAGAAATTTCATGCAGTGAGATATATTTATTAATAAATAATTTAGTATAAATTTTATTGCTTATCACTTTTAATAATTACATCATCGAATACATCAATCATTTCTCTAGTTAACATATTATGGTGGGTATGGCTATCACGTTTCTAAGAAAATCTATATGAAGACTTCCGTTATTCTCGATACCAACTATAAATTAATAACTTTTATTATCCTGATACTTTCCTATGTTTTCATCTATGTGACTCTACTCTTTATGTACTACCTGCTTGTGACTCATATTTTAAAACGGATGTTTAGCGTTATTCATAAGAGAATTAAATAAGATTACCTACCAACCTTGATTTCGAAGCGACGCGGACGCAGCAACGAATTAATAATTTCGTCCTATCTGCTACGATACCGTATTAAAGAAAATGCGTGAATGTTCAATGTAGCGCGAGGCAAACTGTTTGCAGCAAAGGTTTTAGTACAAAGCAAGGGACCCCATGTCATTGTATATTTGGACAAGCAACTTGAACTTAGACCTTTTTTAAAATCAAATGAAATCAAAATAACCCAACTGTAATACCGTTTCATACTTAAGTTTTGTTATGTTGTTTAAAAAGATGACGTTGGTGTCCAGTTAACCGATAATATTAGCTTTTCTAATATTGTTGACACCGATAACGCTCTGACTGATTGTGTTTATGTTACCCCAGTACACATCATGCGGTTGGCGTGACATAAGTCATCGGGGTTTTCCTTATGTTATCCTGTGTGCATTAGAGAATGACACAATTACAAATATCCTTTATTTGTACACCAGAAATAAATATACAGTAATAAAACAAGGTACCGTATACAAAAGGCGACCTTATCGCTAAAGCAGCGGTCTCTTCCAGGCACACATACATATTATAACCAAAAGCTTAATACAACATAACAGGCATATTTTTTTTATTTTAAAGTGTGAAATTATCAGATGCATAGGCAATTACTTATTGGTTGATATTAATAGGCAGAAAAAAATAACTTCTACAAAAATCAAACCAAACGCTCCAAATTGTACAAAGGTGAATTAAATAAGTTTTCGTCATCAAATTCTATGTTTACAACGTTATTCTTTCTTGATAGAAAAACCTATACATGTGTCAAATATTTTCGCCTAAATAATCTACATAAAAATTTTCAAAGGTGTATCTTGAAAACTCACAAAGTTACAAGCTTGTTGTGTTTCTCCATTGTCCCTGCATAAACATGGTCACCGAGCGTGCGGCCCGCGTCAATTCGCGACCGCCGCAGTTAACTGTCAAACCATCTTGACGTGTTTATATTAATCCCCATTATTTACAATAATGTATTTAATAATTTTTCATAGTGAATCATTCACACAAGTCATACATAATTGTTCAGTGTCCCCCATTTTGCCTTATGCACAAACAAGCACATGTGTTGTGCTGCTCTCGGGATTGTCGGCTATGTAGTCCAAAATCCCTTGTTGTACTGCCGTCGGAATGCGATTCACACCTCGATTAACGGCGATAGGAGGCAGGAACTACCCGTAGTCCCTTAAGCGTTGTGTGCCGGAAAGCATGGTGTTCTACGACACTCTTACACCAAATTGCTCCTCGTACCGTCGCACTGCCATGGACACATTATCACCTTACACCACTTCGAGTACCATTTCTGTGTACTGCTCATTACTGTATTGAAAACTCATTTTCCAAATTTTTTACGACACGATAATAATTTTATTATGAGAGCGCAAGCAAAACGCCAGACTTGACAATCCATAGTGATTAATTACTCTGTGTGACAATCTTAATCAATCTCGGTTGTCAACGCAACCGAATAACAGTTTATGTATAACTTAACAAAATTGAGATGTTAGTAGTAGTTCTCCCATGCCATATGTTTATGTGAAATCTTATTTTGTTGTTATTATAACCAACAAAGTTGAAACTATCCACCAAGGCTTAAGATGGTCGGAAATAACGATGTTTTGCATTGGTGTCCAACTTGTAACATTTTTAAAATATTTTTAGGACAAAATATAACATGGTGTAAAAATTATTGCGATCGATTCAGCAACTGATTCTGATCAAAATACATTCAGCTTTCGCATATACTAAGAATAACGGTGTATAGTACCTAGTACTGCTCATTCGAATATTTATTTTCGGTAGCTACTTTACTTAATTCAACATTATACATCAAAAGCCATGTTATTAGCACGTGGACGCGGCGGAAATTTTAGCAACTCAATTAAACTTTTTTGCGCGCTTGCGTGCATTTCCCACGCTGTACGTTCATCACACAAAAACGTTAGCACAACCCAATGTGCCAAATCAATCCATTATTCGTTCAGTAATCGGATCATAAACTCTCCACTATGCTTGTAGGCATTACTTTAGGTTCGCTGATCGGGACTTTCTACGCCTATCTCAAGGTTTGTGGTTTTACACGTTCGTTTGTGGTTTGAATCATTTAAATGCTTCACTCAAATTAACTACTCAGATGCTACTACTATTAGTCATATCCTATTGGTTTTTGGTTCTACTACTATTATACTTACTTCTAAATATTAAACTAACATAGCCGATAAAAGTTCAATCACTTTTCTTTCTACTCATTCTGTAGACATATACAGAATTCTGTAAACATACAAAGATAGAGTTTAATAAATCACAAGTTTGTGCTATGTTTAAATGTTATAATTTTCTAATAAATATATAACACAACACTTCCGTGTCCTTAATATGAATGTACAATACCTATCGAAGGTGTATATTTAATAGGAACTGTGGTCTGTGACATATCACTTTGAACCGGTTAAAATGCAGCGTAGGTGATACACTTCATATCCGTGTGTTTACAGATGACGTAATGCAGGATTTCAGCTACGTCATTGGTAAGTGGTAACTTGAGAAAACTTTTCAAATTTGAGTTGAAAAATATTATAGTACATACTTATCTAACATGTATAACTTTAGTCATACTAATTCTGAGTAGATATAACAATAATAAAGAAAAATAGCAATAATAACCGATCAGGTATTTCTCCATCATCTGGGTTTGGTGGGATATCGTTTATCTGTACACGTATTTTTCTGTACTTTCTTAGTTATGATACCTTTTCCTCGAGCCATTTCTCATTTCTTACGTCTTTCTCCTTATTGATACACAAGAACCATTTTGAACTCAAGTAACAACCCTGCTGAGATATGAACCCACATTCTCCAATTATAAACTCTGGCCTTTCCACCATAAGCCAGGGGACGCCGATGTTCTGTCCGGGTGAACTGTCAACAGCGACAGTCACAGACCAAAAAAATAGATAAGAAAGATTATGTAACCTATCCATACCCACACGAATGAATAATAAAAAATATAAACGTGTACTTATACGTATGTACGCGCGTTAGAAGTTATACTTCTTTGGCATGAAAACAAAATTATAAAAAAAAAATTTCAAAAAACCATTTCAATCTAACAATTAAAAAAAAACAATATAATAAAAACAAAAATAATCATTTTTTTCAAAACGAGCGTTTTTAAAAACGCACGTGACGTTTTTCGTCACCGTCGTTTTTGTGTCACCGTCCGTGTTACAAATCTTAAAATTTCACTCTCATAATTTTTTCCATTTATTTCATAACGCGTCTAAAGAAGTATAACTTCAAAAATTAATATTAGTATTACTAGGCCCCTGCGGTGTAGTACCTAAGATGCTGGCAGCATTTCCTCGCTGTATGGCAATACTAAAACGCTGAGCAAGAAAACTGCCAGCTCTAGGGTCACTCGTCTTGTCTTTTAATTTTTTACTTCTTTCTTTAAAAAGATAGTGAGCGTAGTGATAGTGATAGTGAGAGTGAGCGGGGGAATGCTTTGAATATATATGATGATCCTAAATTTCTATATTTAATATGTTTTAATTTTTCAGCCGCTTCTGCCGCAGCACCTGCTTTGATTTTGCTACCATGAAGATGGGACGGCGCCAATGTATCTACGCAGTATTAGTATTTAGTTTTGATGGTAAGCTGGAACCGAGGAAACGAATGAACCAATTTGGTTGTATGTGGCGATATGTAGAACGGCACGGAACGGAAGTGATCGTCGAAACTATTAAAGATATTGAAATGCCGTCACAACTAAAGATAAGCATTTAATGTGATAAGCATAATGTGATAAGCATTTTTGCTAAGGGCATATTACAACGGAAGGTCTAGAGTACTTACTTGATGTGGAATACTACATTCTCGACCAGCTAAATAGTTGGTATTGGACATATGAAAAAATCATGGCAGAAGAGTTTACGATGATAGAATTACGATGAGTTGAAAAGGAAAAATTGTAATTAGTCGGTGCAATAAATATATAACAGGTGCGGAAATCGTCTTTATAAATTATAGAGACTATGTAAGTTCTGTATGAAACTGAGTAGGTAAGTATAATACTTGAACCCGGAACCTTGAAAAACACATACATAAATTAATACGTCGACGAGTAGGTATTAGGAAATAAAACAGTGGGAAATTGTTCAAGTACGTTTAATTGAGCAACCACTAATTCTGGCGAAACTCAACTAAGATGCGATATGGTGAAACCCATAACTATGTATTTGTTTTTAAGTAATAGTTATATACCAATAGTTATATTAGTCTTTGTAATAGACTTGATACCATTGTATTAATTATTTTACATTAGGCAACCGGTGGGTCGGTATTATTTGGGCATCTCGAATTTTTCTTCTTCGTAACATCTGCAAAAAATAATAATAACGTAGGTAACTAAATAAATGGAGAGAAGTTAATATAGCATCGAGTAAAAAAAACATGTATACCCGATTGCTTTCAAAATGTTTAATATCCGCGATGACATAAGTTTAAAATCATATATTGTTGCAAAAATTCTATTTAGTTTTAGTACTTCTTTAAAATAATATTTTTACAGTCGCAATTTTTCTTATACTTGTATCTACAATCTAACCCTTGATGCCCCTGTAGCCTAGTTGGTAGCGACCCTGCCTGCGAAGCGAGGGGTCCCAGGTCATGGTGCTCGGGTCATAGGTGTTATAGTAATGAATCACATGGAACAGGTGAATTTATTTATTTATTTATAAGCTTTATTGTAAAACCTACAAGCTAAGCTTACAAAGGGCGGACTTAATGCCATGGGGCACTCTCTCCCAGTCAACCCATTGTGTAGGTGAGAAGGTGTGGTAGGCGGTAACAATAATTACTATTATTAATCTTACTGCGGGGTGTATGAGTGTGTGTGTGTAAGTGTTTATTATTTTTATTAACTTTGTAATTTGAGCATTTATTTCGACGCTTGAAAGGAAAAATTAACTAAGCGACATTGAGCTAACTTTACAGGAAAGCAGTTTAAAGTTGAAATTTTTAGAAAAGTTGTTGTAATATGCCACAATGTAGGTGATAAAATAAGGATTCCAAAACAGTGAGATAACGTCGGTAGGAGGATTACAACTTTAAACTGCTCTCTTATAAAGTTAGCTCAATGTCGCTTAGTCAATTTTTCTTTTCCAGCGTCGATTTATTATTAGGATAGCGATACTTACTGACACCGCAGGACTGTGCGCACTGAAGCCTTCCAAGGTTTTCATATGTAACGTTATCGGTGCCGCATACTGGATTGTACTCTGGCGTCACCGGACATGACCGGAGACAGTCTTCGAGGATAATCCTGTCCGAATTTGAGTTACTGAAAACAGAGGAGGCCTTACAGACAACTGGTGGATACCCGGCGTGTAGTCCACTACGCAAAAAAAAAGTTTTCTGATGAAAATGACAGATTAGTGTTTTGTGTTGACGTTGATATATGTATACATATTATCTTCAAATTGTAGTATGGAACAAGTGAAAAATTTACTTTATCAATGGACCGAAAGTGCACAATGCATTGTTTTAGTAGTCTCAAACCTTCGGATTATTGCCTTTCAAATGAAACGTTTTTGAGGCATATCCGTTGAATGTATCCAGTATCTAAGTATAAAGGACATCCGTACAAACATTTGTGTTTTTGAGTAGTGTTTGAATTATCCCTAATTTTGAAGTTTAAGTAAACGATCTCTACTAACGATTTTAAATTTTCAACTATTCTTACCCGTTTGTTGTTGATGCGGGTTCCCGCTTTGGATCTAGGAAAAGTTTAGTCCAGTCTAAGCCGTTTTGTACTTCTGCTTCATCTTCCAGCTGAAATTTAATTCTGTAACCAAGGGCTTCATAACTAAGAAAAGCTGAAAATAAAGGGAACCTTTAGTATAACCCCTTTGGAATGAGGAGTAAACAGAATAAGACCTTAAAATATAAAGTATATTTTTAGATATACCTACCTACTTTTACCAATGAAGTAAACTGACTCTACAACCCTAGTTATATTATCAGCCTAATTACTTATTAACCGACTTCAAAAAAAGGAGGAGGTTCTCAATTCGACTGTATTTTTTTTATGTTTGTTACCTCATAACTTTGGACTGGGTGAACCGATTTAGATGATTCTTTTTGTAATCGAAAGTTGGTGCTTGTCATGTGGTCCCACATGAATTTGAACGAGATCTGACAATGGTATCCATGTCAAAATCATATAAATCTTAAATTTGCATTAAGTATGTGCGCGATAAATGGACGAATAACTCAATATCGCGCCAACCGATTTCGATGATTCTTTTTTTAATTGAAAGCTGGTGATTGTCGCGTAGTCCCACATAAATTTGAGCGAGATCTGACAATGTTATCCATGTCAAAAGTACAATGTACTTCATTTGAAGTCGGTTAAGTTTTTGTTAAAATGTTAGATTATGCTTGTTTCGGGTAGAAATAAATTAGTACAGCTAAACGGTTGTTAACTAACGACCGGTTCCTAATCGACTAGTCCATTTCTGTTTTATAAACTTTCTCATCTTTAGATATCTCCTCATAACTTACAGACCTTAAATGCATTGATTTTAAGTAAGTAGACATCTACATTTGTTTATTTAAACCCAATAAAAGTATAGCTAATGTAATAATATAATATAATAGTACCTGGTCTATAAGTAGTAAAGTTAACCTTTAACAATATTTATATATTATTTATTTAACACTTTATTGTTTGTACACCATAAAATAATATACTAATTTAACTATATATATAATTTTAACTATATTTATAGCCTTTAATTAGCCTTAATATTTGAACCTTTAACAATATTTATAGAACGAGGGCTCGATTTTGAAAATAGAACCTCCCTGTGCGACACAAATTTTGTTTGCGAAGTCTGTTTTAGTACTTTAGTACCAATACGGTTAATGGTGGCTTGTAGTTTTATTATTTATGGCATTATTATATTGCAGCAAAATTGCTGATTACTTACCGACAGTAAGAAGAAACCAGAGCTGGTGCATTGTGTATTCGCCGAAAAAAATTAGGAAATACGCTACAAAAGCTTTACGTAAACGTGTCGGGATGTGGCACACTACTGGAGAACCGCAGAAGTGCATTTTGTTTATAAAACTAAACAGTTATGGAACTTCAATTAAGGTGTTATCGGACATTTGAAAACTATTATGTTACGCGTACAAACATTGTATTACGAATATAATACTATATCGATTATTTAATAATTGTATTGTATTTATCAGAAATGAATAAAATATAATAACCATAGCCGTAGGTGTTATTTGACACTTATTGGTAATAAAATATAGAATAAATACCGGGCAAGTGCGTGTCAGGTCAGGCCACGCGCAATGTACGGTTCCGAATTATTTTATCGACTATTACTCATTAACCACTTATGTTAACATAGCCGTGATAGTCTACTTGTAAATTCATCATATTATAATCTATTTTTGAGAATTTTTTCACTCCAATCGTTTAGCCAGCAGGGGGACACTTGATTCTAACCAAAATTGGTCTTAGAAGACTCATAAGATTTTTGAAAGACCTTTTCAACGATACCCCACACTATAGGGTACGCGGGAGGTACCCTAATAAAAATATTTTTCAATATTTTACTCTAGGATTCTGGAGTTTTATTGTAATAAATATGTATATTCATGCCAAATTACAGCTTTCTAGCACTAAAGGTCTTGGCGCTTTGCTTCGGACAGACGGACGGACGGACGGACAGACGGACGGACGGACAAGACGAAACTATAAGGGTGCCGATTTTTCTTCCGAACCCTAAAAATTAAAAGTTGATTTTTAATAGAAAAATCGTATGTACCTACATAGGTATACACTGTATATTTTCCCTTTCCTTTTAATTTCCATTGAAAAAAAAATTAATAACTTCATGTCACATAACGATGCTCCATAACTGAATATTTCAAGATACATTTTGTTATACATTTCACGTGTATAGGTCGTAGCTGAACGACACCGCTCCCATCCAACCGAAGTATGAGAATTCAAATATAAACTTAAAATCGTGCTCTGTAGGTACAACTATTGAGTGGCAAGGTTGCGGTTAGCTTGCTTCCCGCGCGCGGGCTGCTAATTTTTGTTGTTACTCTGAAGTGCACCTACAGAGCACGATTTTAAGTTTATATTTGAATTCTCATACTTCGGTTGGATGGGAGCGGTGTCGTATAAGTCAGCTACGACCTTTAGGGTAGATGCTATGAAGCTTAGTATATTAGTTCATTATATGAAGCAGACGTCGCTGCACAGCACTTAGGAGCGCGGTACAGAGTAGATTTTGTAATGTATGAACAAACACTGACTTTATAGTAAAAATTCACTATATAATATAAATGTGAATTTTTGATAGTAGCGTCAGATATTTATGCCCCCATTCCCTCTCCGCTTCTTTTTGGCCAACAACATCTCTGTGATACCTTCCGTGTTAGATAATAAAATTATTACAAAACATAATGACTTCTTACATAGAATTTATAAGGCCAAGGTTATTTTCATTGACATGGCTTTTCCCAAGTCAGTCCAATCAAACCAGTAATTGGTTTACAAGGTTTATTTACTCGTATATGACCGAAGAGTAAATATCTACGACCGAACGATAGAAAATACGTAAAAACCAAAGTCGAATATAACCTTCGCAAGAGTGAAGTAAGATCATTTGTTTGTAAACTTGAATGTCTGGTTGAAAGCCAATACAAAGACTAAACCGGCTTCGACTAAGTGGTCCAATTATACTGGTCACAGTCCAGTTAATCTTGTTTATTTAATGGAGATGGACCATAGACGTAAACTTTGGGATGTTATTCAGTAAAAGAGTAAAAGTCACGTGCAGTTTTTACTCCGGATTATTACCACAAGTAGGGATACGCATAAAGTATCGATACTTCTACGTATCGATACTTTTGTTTCGATACTTTTGAAGTATCGATACTTTCTAAAAGTATCTGACCGGGTATCATAGTAAAATTCTATAAACAAATTTCAAGGAATAATTATTACTTAAACTCGAGGTTAAAGATTAGGATATTCAGTGAATAATATAACAATACCCCAATGTATGGATTTTTTAAAACATCAATCAATTTGCTTTAGAGCACCAAACTTATAAATAAATGTCTTCCAGTTTTTCAGCATTTTAATTTTCAGCTTTTAATTTTTTAATTTTTAATGAAAAAAGGAGAATTACGGATTGTATAAAACAAATTCCTGGATGAATTTGTGAATGTTTTATGCTGGGTTTGTTTACATCAAACTATTTATTCGACTAAAGCTGATATTACATTAGAAATATTGTTTTCAAATTTTACTTAAAAAATTACTTACCGAGTGTAAAAACACGTTACAATTTGTACCGGCAAAATTCTCGGCTGGACTGTCGCTGGGTTCCGTAAGGGGCGCAGGAGTTGTGAGTATAATCAACGCGCACTACTACAACAGCGCTAACATATTTACAACAGTAGATATGCACACTGTACGAAAGTTCCCTCTGTACGAAGGGTGGCACTTTCCCTATACAGATTAAAAAGTAAAATAATATGAAGTACTTATAGAGTGAGAAAATTTTTTCGGCCATGTTACAAAACATGATAAAAGTGCCTTTAATCTTGAAACACTACAAAGGATTAGTCAGGATTCATGTATTTATTTATTTTTCGATAGTTAATGTGCACTAAAAATTTTATTTTTGAATGCCTCATGAATGTCAGTGAGCAAAGATTTGATCTAACATCTATAATACCTTATATCTGTGCTATAATAAAACTATAATGAGGTTGTTTGAATATTGCAATTACCTTATTATTGACTTTGGAAAAGTTATCAAATACAACCAGTTTGATTCTGATGAAGCTTTTTAATTGTAATATAAATAAATCTTTGCTGTATGTTTCATGAAGCGAACTCAAATCCTATTATTTTGTTATTTTGCGTTTCGCAATAAATAAAAATGAATAAATGTTTCAATTTATATAACTAACAACCAAAACTAAAATTAGAAAGTGGGATAATTTTAAAGAACAATGCCCAACTGCCATACATCATTTTATTTCATTTTCAACTTTAGCGTCTTAAAATAAAAAAAAAATCTGGAAATCGCCGCTTTAATTTCTGAGCTTAGATATATAAGAATTTTCAGCAGATACACCCCAGAACCAAAGTATTTTGAGATTGAATTCTTATAACCATTGAGTCATAGAGTAGGGGAGACTTACTCTGCTGCCTGTAATTTTTACCATTATTTTATTCTGACTTTTTTTTGATTGACAACCGGAAATGGAAATTTGACATCATTACATTTGTCATACCAACATTTATAACGAAATTCTGTCTGTAATATTGGCCAGAAGTCTCCGTATATCTTGCTTCATACAAGCTATGTATCGAAGTGAGTGCCCGAATGAAAATTGACATTTTTGACATCATTGTTATTATAGTTAATTCATCACTTATTAATAAAATTATTTTACGCTGGGTAATACGGGTATAGGTATTAATTTTAAAATACGTAAAAAAATAATTGAATTGTTTCGATATAACTGACGTTTTAAGACGCTAACAAAAATAAAAAATAATTTTTGGGCATTGTTCTTTGTAAAATGCCTGATGATTATAGTAAATATAAGAAATAGTTTTTACGAAGCGAAGTGGTATCGGGTAAATAGTGGTTGAAATCGAATTTGACACTAATTATTATTCTGTACTTCTTTCTAACTATTACAATTTTTTTGGTTTATTCAACCTGTTGACTGACAACAATGTCTTTTATATGTTTAACTAGCTATTGCCCGCAGCTTTGCATACGGAAATTATGTTTCAACTTATTCAAACTTTTATCCTGTTTTCCCGGGAAGCCTTTTAATTTTCCGGGATGAAAAGTTGTCTTAAATATAACCCAGGGTATCAGTAACAACTTTAACAATTTTCATCGAAATCCGTTGAAGAGTTTTTATGTCATGCCCGGACAGACAAACAGACACTTTGAGTTTTATTATAGTATAGACAGATGATCTAGTTACTATACTAATCATAATAATCAATTATTAGTTCGTAAATAGCCAACACATGAGGAGTCGAGTCGATGGTAAATGGTCACCGTCACCCAAGGACATCACTAAAGCCATCACGGATGCGTTTTCAGCAGGATATTAGCATCCCTGTAGGTAAATAATTACAGAGATACATAGTAGGTTTAATGGTAATTGGTAAAGAAGTTGATAGGATACAAAGATAGTCATATACTAATCACAACATTTATTTCACTTCCTTCCTAAAGTTCATCACTCATATCTTAATGGCTAGATTGTACTATAACTAGGCAACTGGTGCGACGGTGGCGGTGGGGCATCTCGATGCTCTCACCTGGTTCACATCTGGAAAATAAAATAAACCACATTAATATTATATCAAAATTTACCAAAAAAAATAACCACCATCTAGGTAGTAAGGTAGTAGTGGTGGTATGGTATGGTACGACTAAAATTGTCTTTGAATATAATATGAGAACTGCCATGTATACCTATAATATTCCAGGAGTTCTCTCTATTCCTGATGAATCACATTATCAGATATGATTTTTATAAATGTTGAACCAATTTGGAAGAATAATATTTTCCTTTTTATAAAAAACTTACAAACGAATTAAAAACTTCCTACCTAAGTCGGTTAAAAGTCGTCGCTTTACATCACTGCTTCTCAAATGTGAGTGAATCCTGGCAAACCGCCCTTCGGCAGCGGAGCATGCTCAAGCCTTAAACTACTCTCATTTTAACAGGAGACCCAGTTATAACTTAAACTAGGTATAAATAAGCTAGCCTATTGATAAAGTATGGGAACGATCGCTTGAGGTTTAAAATATTCCATAAAACTTATTCCTGGGACATTAATAAGCTCTACTCTACATGGTCTATTGTAGAATTTTATGCGTAGTTCTAGGCAGTCACCCTGTGACTTCAACTTTATCTATTCGATTCCGTTACTTTTGCTTTCCACATAATACGATACCAGTAGCATAGTCACGGAACAGAAGTAATGGATTCCCAAACAGAATGTTAAAATTTAAATTTTGATTAATTTTGTTACACTAGGAAAATGTTTACAGTAGGGTTTCTTTAAAAGATAGCCTTTTCGATACAAATATAGTTTTTATACAAATATAGTTCCGATTATTATAACAATTATTCTGCTGTTTCGGAAGGGAAATTCAAAATTGCTACGAGGTCGACTCAACTTTATTCACGTAATCCCTGAAAAACTACTGACAAAACACTGACATATAACCATGCACAGATTGTCATGCGCTTATCCAAAAAATGAGTTGCCATGCGTAGGTAATATTTATCAGTTCTCATGGTAGAATTTACAAAAAAATAAAGGAATTCCACGTGAACACTTTTTTGAAAATTTTAAACAATTTTTGCCAATTTTCAGTCAAAATCTGATTAAAATTTTTTACAGTGTTGACATTCAGTAAATGTTATTTAGCCCCTTTGAATGCTTCCGAACAAACAAAACATGTTTTATCGCATGTTTTGTAATCAAACTCTGCAGGAGACATTGTAAAAACGATGGTCTTATTTTATTAAATTTAAAAAAAAATGATAGCAATAATTGCAATTCTATTGGTGTTCCCGTAAAATTTATTAAAGAAATAAATAAAAAAAATTGATATTATATCTTTTTTAAGAAAATTCGAAGTATAAAATCACGGAACACGGTAAAAACTAAGGGTACATTTTTGACGAAAATGCCCATCTGCGTCTACAAGGTTTACCTATGAGTAAACACAACAATACTTAAACAGGTTTTTATTGTAGAACTTGCAAATCTAAACATTCAGTGAGACATATTATTATGACGTATACTGGAATTAAATTGCTATTTTAATGGAGAAACAAATTATGATTATAATATGTTCCAAGGTTTTCCTTATTCATGAAATACGCAGAATGTATATTAAGGCAAATACATATTTAATAAACTCCGTTTATGAACGACGGGGTATTTTTTATGTCTTTCCTTTAGAAACTACTCATACTCTAGAAATCCTAAAGACGTTTAATTATGTGTGATTTAATTATGCTTTTAACAGTTTTAACACTTGAGGGTGATAATCTTTACAATGTCAATGTCCTTACATTGACTTTATAATTTACACCGAATGTTGAAGAAAAAACTACTGACGTATATTTTGGCTTCGAGAAACAAAGCTACGTATCTATTTGCGAGATAATTACTTATTATCTACTTGTGAATAAGTACTTAAATAATATTTTTGTGTGCAATTACGGTTTTGGACAAAAATGTATTGTGGTATAATGGTTAGATAAACTACAATCCAACTGCTACTTAATTAATGGTCTAGACTCTAGTTCAAATGGCTGATGTTTGAATATCATCATAACGAAGATTATAAAAGATCCATTTATAACAAGGAGTCACAAGGTTGAACGACAAGTTTTGACGCAGAACTGGTTTCAACCGTCCAGTATGGAGAGGAAGGCAGCCGTATCAAATGCTATTTAAAATGACTAAAATAAAAATATATATACGCGAGGAATTCATAACCAGGATAACCTCCTCCTTTTTATGTCAGTTGAAAAGGATCATACATTATTAAATAGGGAAATAAAATAGTTTTTAACTGATGATAAACTGAAAAATCTGTAGAGGAGACAAGTGAAAAGTATTAGAACATGACCAAGTCCTCGTAGCAGTTTAAAGTTTCAACGAACTTTTCCAAGAAGGTGATTTGTAAGTCGGGCGGGGCATTTAAAATCATTCTCGTGTAAGACGCATCTTAATTTTTTTAAATGTGTAAATAGAAATTATTACGACACAGTGGATACATTTTGATTTCATTCTTCTTGGAGTCGTTCAGTGCGTAAGTATAATTTGTTGGTAAGGAACTTCTATCTATCGATAAGAGCCTAATATTTATAACATACTTCTCTTATTTTATTTTAAAACATACTTGCCTTTAAACTATATTGCCGATAAACTATACACTAAAAAAAACATGAGAGGTGTCAAGGGACACCCGGATGGAACGAAGTTCCTTTCGATTTAAGTATTGTTTTATTATACAGCGCCATCTCTGTAAAACGCTCTGAATCACTTCAAAAAAAGTGTCGTCATTCGTAAGAATCAAAAAGTGTCGCAATTTTCCGTCTAGCCCCCTGTCACAACGCGCGATAAGGAACTTCATTCCAAAAAACAAGGAATACTTACTGACTCCGCAGGTCTGTGCGCACAGGAGCCGTCCAGGGTTGTCGTACGTTACGTTGTCGGTACCACACACTGGGTTGTACTCAGGCGTCACGAGACATGACCGGATACAGGCTTGGAGAGCTGCACTCTGGGTAGTGGAGCCACTGAAAATTGAAGGGTACAGAATTACAGATGCGTAACGCTAGGTTTAACGGAGCTGTTGGAGTATGCTGTAAACCTCCTCTGGTGGAGACACGTGCTTAGTAGTGGGCAAATAATGGGTTGAAACTAAGCCAATGCAGTTTAAAGATTTCCGTCAGCACTAACTCACGTAACAGAGGGAGATGTGTTAATGCATATATCAACAAAATGAAATTAAGTTTCATAATTATGATATCGTGGTTTTGTACATAATATTATTAGCTGGTTTATTTCACATTTCAATTCCGTAAAATCTCTACTTACCCAGGCGCTTGGGTTGTTGGGTTTGGAATCTGTCCTTGGTTTTGTCCTTGTCCTTGGTTTTGTCCTTGTCCTTGGTTCTGTCCTTGTCCTTGGTTTTGTCCTTGTCCTTCGTTCTGACCTTGGTTTTGTCCCTGTCCCTGGTTCGGCATGGGGAATTGTCCTTGTCCTTGGTTTTGTCCCTGTCCCTGGTTCTGCCAAGGGAATTGTCCTTGTCCTTGGTTTTGTCCCTGTCCCTGGTTCTGCCAGGGGCGTTGTCCTGGTCCCTGGTTCTGCCAGTTTTGTCCTGAAACCCAATTTCCGTCAAATTGCCCTGGCATTGACCACGGATTATTGCCAGGGAACTGATTTTGGGGGGAACCCCACCCTCCCTGAAATGGGAAGCCCCCCTGCCACGATAACTGACCTTGGTTGGGGAAACGGTTAGGCCTGTTCCAACCGTATCTGTCTTCTACGTCCTCTTCGCTACTATCTTCTTGACGTTTAATTCTGAAGCCATTGAAGGCAAGGGCTTCGTGACTTAGAAGACCTGAAAACACAAAAAGTTTTTATAAGAAGCGTTGTCGAAAAAAGCACAAGGGAAGCGAAGAAAGATTATTGCTAATTTTATTCTTATAAAAAAACCATATAAAATGTTACTAATAGAAACTGCTACCCCACCACCAAATACGAGGGTAATCGAAGCATGCAATCATACCTTGAACTGCCTTCACATCTACTCGTGAAACATATTTAACAAATCATCCTTGTGAGGTGTTTAAGTATATTAATGTATTACAAATATAATAAAATACTTCAACAAATTGTTCGTGGAACTTCCAGTATTTTTGACATTTTTTTATTGGAGGATGTTAATATCATTTTTTTAAACAGATGTAGATGACAGTAGTACACAGTTATTCAATGACTAGTTCAGTAACTAGTTAAATTATAAGTATATCACCTACATGGTTTATCCAATTCGTTTTAAGAAATATACCTACGATTTAAGAAACAATTGACATATTTCCGTTGATTATGGACTTTAGTAATTAGGGAAGTCTCTGACCGCAGTGGACTTTAAAAAGCTGATAGAAATACAATATAGTTTACACCATTTAAGTAATTGAAGTTCATCTTCATCGATTTATACGCGGATTTATTAGGAGTGTAGTATGATTCAAAGGGAAGTTTTGTTCTGTCTCAGTTTAACCATAAAAATCTAAAGAGCCCCAACCAAAAATATTTAGGTATGAGAATCTTGCGGTACATATTTTATCCCTTGACCTTCACCCATCAGGTCATAATCAATTCCAAGACGTTAATGTACACATACATACATAAAAAGGAAAACCTATGACTAAAACTAATGTCAATTAAGTTAATTAATTTGAAGATAGGAATTATTGTAATATATGTACATTAATTAAGCGATTGTAATAATATGTTGTACTCTGTACACTGTAATATGTTACTAATCTATCAACAGAAAAAGTAAATGACCTTAAACACGGTAATACATATCATTACTGAGCTATAAAACAACAAAATTTATATTTATATTTCAGACCCTAGGAGATATAATAGTTATTTTTTTCCATCTTTAAATCGGTCGGTGGTGAAATATTACATTTAAATTGTACCTGCTTTATCATATTGATAATTTTTAAATTTGTAAATAAGAATAGAATTCAGTTCCACATAAATAAAGAAAAATACAATCTTAAATCACACGAATAAACGAATATAAAGAATAAAATTATAAGTCATCCTAATTATTATTAATAAGTAGTTGAAGTTAAAGTTCTTTTGGCGATAGCCTTAGCCCTTAGGACTCAGAGACATACTTTTATCGTAACTTTTGTCACTTAACAATACAAAAACGTTATAAAAAATATATGAATAAAATATATAATAACATTAATATTAGTTATTCATGGACAATTCATTGTTAAGGTTAACATATTTCAACAAAAAAAATGCAGATTACTCACCAAAAACAAGGAAAAGGCAAAACTTGTGCATTTTGTATGTTTGTTCAAAAATGCTATTTGTAATATGTAAGAATTTCGTATATAATTATATATCGCGCTCCAGCGTGCTACTGTGGAACATCGATCGCGCGAAGTGTTTATAAAGTTGTTCGGACAGCGCTAAACTATTCTGGTACGCGTAGTGATGTTGGAACTATATCGATACTTTAAGTCAGTAATCATAAGAATTATTTTATGACTTACAAGACTTAAGAAATCTTTATCTGAAAAACATCAAAACTTTTTTCTTCTTTATACATTGCATTTTAAAAATCTTAATTACGATTACTGAAGTAAGCGAATTGTCTCATTCCAAAATCCGTTAATAACAAAATTAATCCAAAAAATTCCTTCTTTTATTGGACTGGTTGAAGCCAGTAAAAATTAATAAACTCATGCTAACTCTTTTTTTCAAACATCGATTAAAATAATTATTAATCCTAAACTCACTGGCTTAGGCCAGTTCACTTCATCGATAGGTACAACAAAAATATAAAAACAGGAGTTCACATCACTAAACAATTATCATGAAACATTGTTTACGTTTCGTCGCCAAGCTAGCTGCGCAACGTAAAACCCCATGAACAATTTTCCTGGAGCAAGGGTTTGAACCTGGAAAAGTTTGGTTTGAACTTAGTAAAATATGATGACAACATCGAGAGACATCGCATACATGTGACGGGAGCGTGCTTCGAGACAAATTATTACATTACAGCCAACTATTATTACTTGGGTATAGAACCTACACCGCGAACCAGATCTTTGCGCAATGAACTGTTGCCAATTGGCAATTGATTTTCAGTGGATTTTGAAAAAAGAACGGGGAGGGAAGTATCTCCCAGCGCGGCGGCGCAACACAAATTTTGTTCGTGGTGTCTGTTCTAGTTAGTACATTATACTTCAATTATTACAGCCACCGAAGTTTGAAGCTCATTTTCTTAACCGTGGTGTACTCTATTGAAGTGTCAACACACGGTGCACGCGGTCAAGGCAAATAGATGAAACCAGGTTCTCCTGATGGTAAAAGTTCTTACAAATACATTTTAGTCTTTTTTTATGCAAGCAGCCGGCAAACGAGAAGCGAAGCCACCTATGGTCAACGTAGCTCGTGGCATCTGTGACCTCGGAGCATCATCGATGTGTTATCGGCCAAGAAAGATAAGACGAGAAAAAAATATACACAATAAAAAATAAAATAAAAAAAATTAAATTTAAATATAATTTTTGGAACGAAGTTCCTTATTATTTTATTTTTTGATGATTAACAGAATTTTATTTTTTGTAGCACCTATCGCAACTTTTAGCTTATCGCCCAGGGTTGACTGGTGGAGAATGCCATCAGGCATTAAGTCCGCCCATTGTGATCTAGTTTATAGGTTTACAATAAAGAGTAAATAAATAAAGGCGACTAAATCCGGCCCGCTGGTGGTGGGGCCCTCGGAGGGATTATATTAGTAGCATTGATTGTAATTGTTAATTAATACCATTATTACTATTATTATTTCTCCATGGGATAGCTACCACCCTTGAGCATGATCAATACTACTAATATAATCCCTCCGAGAGCCCTACCACCAGCGGGCCGGATTTAGTCTCCTTTTACGACACCCTTCCGGCGTGGGATTGGGGTTAGTATTCTAAGCCGCCCCAGTACGGCAAAAAACATTGTCGTTCTTCTACAGCAGAGCTTCCCAGACTATCTTTCTCATAGACCACTTTCAAAATTTAGCTGGTTCTGGACCCGGTGGACCCCCTGCAGCTACATTTCTACCATATTCCCAAAACCCGACAAAAATGTGAAAATTTGATTAACTATGGAAATTTTCGTTGCGGCTGAGTTTGAACCACGAATTGATAGTTTTCGAAAAAAATTGAATTGATTGGTTAATTGATTGTGCTGTGAGTGGATTAAAAAAAAGTAAGGTTGGTCAATCAAAAAAACGATTCCATCCAACTTTACTTTTTTGACATCACAAGCACAAGCACAAGCACAAGGGTCCAATCAATTCTCACTTATTTAATTTAGAAAACTCCCCATTTTGAGTGGTAGAAATAAAAAGAAAATTAGTTTTTTTTTTCACGCCAACGGTCTACGTTGATGCTGCTGCTACAGAAATAGGGGCGAACCTTTCAGAAGTGCAAAGAACAACTCAAAGGATGTCATTTAGAGCCTTAGCCTTAGGTACCTAATACAAAAAATAAATGTTAATTCTGATAACATTAAATAATTAGTATTTTGATTGTGCATATTTTGTGCATATTTCGTCCTTTTTTAGTGCATATTTGCATGCATATTTTGCCAGTTTGATAATGCATATAATCCGATGTCTAATAATGTTACACTAAAATATTACAGTATCAAACGAAAGGGCTGGAAAAATTGGATGTTTCAAATACTATGAACTTAAGTTCAAAATTTTCAACCTACATTATATTTTACAGAATTACATATTTTATTAAATACACAGGACAAAACCTAATGGGTGGTGCTATGGTTAGTAAACATGTTGTTGATTGAGTGACATAATGCCTATTTCAAGATTGTTTTGTCACATAAATATGAGATTTTCTTTTATTTGGGTTTAATTACTTTACGGTCAACAGAAGATTACATTTACCGCATTGGAATCCTGTTTCCTTATAAACAATTAAATAACTTTACATGGATTAATTTAGCTAAAATTTATAATTTCCCAATATGGGGTATGACTTACCTAAGCAACATCCTAACTATATAATTATCCTATGTTATGAAGGTATTGTATGTCTATGTACCAACTATTGCCGAAAATTCGTTACCCAAATGCTGAAATAGAATTCTATTTTGGCGTTTGCCTTATGGCATTTGTCAATCCTGTTTGTCTAGCTAGTCAATCCTAAAAGTGCCGGAGTTTCAAGGTTTGACTCTAACGTCTATACATTTGCTTTCCTTCATTTTATTATTTTGATATAATTCGTTCTTGGAAATTGGTATGATAATATTCCTAGTGCAGTTTCACTTCCGACGACACAAACGCCGACAGTTACGATAATTTCCCATAATTGAGAATATTGCTCTAAACCTCGCATCAGGCGCTTGAGAATCATACTGTTTAACAATATTGTATTTATCTGTGATACGAGAGAATGCTAATTCTCATTCCAAAGGCGCTTTCTTATCACTAGTGCGTCCTCCGTCGTGGCAAGGGTTATCGGAGCCTGCACCGGCCGTATCCCCTCCCATCCTGCACCACACAAGCGGCTCTTGCAGTGGACTGATAAATACGTAACTAACAACATTAGCTTTGAAATTAAAATCAAGATACGTTTCTTTACTTTGACGGAACAACAGACAATATCGGAATTGTGAGTGCTTAACAGCTGCGTTGAGCTACTGGACTTAACTAGGTGGAAATGTTAAACGAAAGGTTTTTGCTTTGTGTGTTAATCATTGCTGGTAAGTAGTTTGGTTAACTTTTGATTTTAATGGCAAGTATCAATTGAATTTTTTGCTGAGTCAGTCAAAACATTTTGTTTGTGGACACGAAGCTGTTTGTCGCCACGAATGGTACGCAGGAAAAGTCATCGTGAAGTGAAAGAGAGAATGAAAGAGAGTAAATGGAAAATGTTTAATGTTAAACCACTCATTTCGTTAATTAAAGTGTTTATGATCAAAAACCGTCCCAAGGCTCCAGAAACCTGTCTGCCAGCTGTACCTACAATAAAAAAATTACAGGCTTCTTTTATTTACAGACTGTTTTCTTTTAAAATCAGTAAATACCTATCGGTCTTGTATCTTTAAAAATATGAAGTTGAAAGTGATATAATATAAACATATGTATATGGTAAATAAAACCATTCACATAATGTAATCAGTTATTGATTGCATTAAGTGAATTATCCGTTATGCGTCGTAGTACCTATTGTTTGTTAAATCGAATTAAAATAGAATCTGGCACACAACATTTGACAATATTTATATTTAACAAATAACATTATAAGTAGGTATACATACCTATATCATACCATACCTACAGATATACGTCATATGTATATCATAAAAAGGTAGGTACGTAGTTTTAACAGTCGTCTTAACTTAAAAGATGCACCTCTATGAAGATTTATTGCCGGTGTGGTACCTTTCTGATTTTCAAACAGATTTTTATCCCTTATTTCACCCTCATAGATATTGAATTTCCAAACAATTTGACAGGTAATTCTTATCAGAAAGCCAAGTACAATTTTCATATAACTCGCTTCAAAATTAGCGGATATTCAACTTCATCCCTTACATTGTGAAGAAGATTTTCCAAAAACTTTGGAACAAGTATTATTTCTAACTGTTGTTACCCCGCAACTTCGCATGTGGAAATTATGTTTTATCTTATTTGTACCTCTTGCAGAATAATATTTAAAAAATGATGAATGTATATTGAAGTACTTATATTTAGGAATATTTAATATATACTGTAACTCACAATACAATAACAAAGGATTCCCCTTGGAGCGGTTTTTGATAAAATTAACAATATCCACATTAATTTGTTTTTTCTTTCTCATGCAATTGGAAAACTGGAAAATCTGTAACCCATTAATACAAGCAAGGCATATTTGGTGTAAAATTGAGCCAATTCGGTTGATATTATAAAAATATTCCATACAAACTTTCATCCTGTCTCCCGGGAAAACCGGGTACAAATATTTTCTAAAATATGAACCAAAGTATGTATAACTTTACCAATTTTCATCGAAATCCGTTCAAGGGTTTTCATGTCATGCCTGGACAGAGAGACAGACAGACAGACATATCTAATAGACAGACACAGAGACAATAATTCTATAAAACGTATTTTGTACACGTTATTGAAGTGCCACCTAATAGTTTGAAAACAAAAATCCCATGTACTAAAAAATTGATATCAGAGCTAAATTATTATAAGTTTTAACTAATATTATAGCTACGATCTGTCCTTCTGTCAGTGACATCGTAAACAAAGGCAGTTCATCAGAAACACACACGGCTGCGTTAGACCGTTTGGCGTCTTGATCCGGGGTTATCTTATCATACGTGATTAGTGCACTAGCGTACATACACAATGATGTTAGGAGACTTTTCGACGCCTACCATTTAATAAACGGAACATGTACCTACTTATAGTCCATTTTATAATAAAATAAGGCAGTCTTTTTGTACTAATTTGTAATTAAAAACTTTTTTGAACTAAATTTCAATAAAACGTAGTGCTAAGGCTAAAAAAACCGGGCAAGTGCATGTCAGGCCACGTGTAATGTAAGGTTCCGAAGTATCAAGTTTATCGACTATTATTCATTATCTACATAAGCTAACATAGCCGTAATAGTCTTGCACCTAAATTCATCATAATTATAACCTATTTTTCAAAATTTTTTAATTTGTCCAACTCCAACCGTTTAGCCAGCAAGGGGGGGGGGGGACACTTGACTCTAACCAAAATAAGCACTTTAAAGCAAACGGACCCCTAAATCCAAAAATGGTCTTAGAAGACCCATGATATTTTCGGAAGACCTTTTCACGACGAATAAAAAATTCATCCTTAAACGTTACCTGTAGGGAAAATAGCCTGAAAAAAAAATGTATTTAATTTTTTATCCTACGATTTTGGAGTTTTAATAAATAAATGTATATCCATGCCAAATTACAGCTTTCTAGCACTAAGGCTCTCGACGGCCGGCGCTATGCTTCGGACAGGCGGATGGACGGACGGACATGACGAAACTATGAGGGTTCCGATTTTGCTTTGAAACCCGAAAAAGGGATTTAAATATTGAGAGTAGAGAAAACCCACACGCTTGCCCGTTACGTGCAAAACTACAGATTCAGATTGTTGTTTTTTAATTTGGCCGAAATTATTCCTTTCAGGATAAAAAAATAAGGATGGGAGTTTAGCATAACATAATAATACTTATAGCATAGCTTTTCATATATGAAATATATTTTAATTGGTTTAGCATTATTTTCAGTAACGACATTTTACCTAGTCGAAGATCTTCTACTTAGTAGGCGTGTCGTAGTCATTACCAAAATTGATAGAGAAACTGACAAAATACAAAAGACGATAGAAGACAAATACAAATTAAATTTGTGATAAGTTTAAGTCAATGAGATACAATAACATGTGCACTCTCAACTTCGGCCTATCTTTGTTTACAATGCAACGGATGGCGATAGTGTTATAATGCGTAGTATGGATGAGATCACAGGAAAACTTTAGGAGAACAAATATTACTGATTAGATTAAAAAGGTCACAGAAATGTCGTATAGTAATCTACTTCGTCATAACAATCATACGAATTAAATGAGCGATGATTGTGTAATAATATGTATATTAAACAACAAAATTGCAACATAGGAATACCTACCTATGTAGCCAGCAAATATGTTTTTTATTCATCTGTCCCTCACTATCTTGACAGCGGTTACTGACTACTGCACAGCCTGCAGGACATTTACCACATGAATAGAAATACCACATCACATTCCAGTAATGGATAATATTGATGACATTCATAATATCATCCTTGCCCTGCCACTAAGCAGGGGGCCTTGCAGCATAGGATTGGGACAGCATACTCTACCGCGTAGCCTTTTTGTCTGAACCTGCAAACTTGCCCCTATCCTATGTCCACGTAAAGTATCAATTATACGTGGCCCCGTCCTGTAGGGGCCCTGACTAGAAGCTTTATTTCAAAACGTGGCGGCTCCTCAAAAAAGGCTCGCCTGCCCCGAAATTTAACAGCTAAAGTTGGAGCGGGGCTCCTCTACAAGTGTTTATTTGCAGGCTCTACTTGTGAAAGCTACGCCACTGAAGACCAACAACAACACAACCGGCAATGGGAAAAACCGCCTAAAGTAAGTTTAAATCATCATTCCAGCGTGTTACGAGGTCCAGTCGGCGCGGCTGCCGTCCCTGCCATCGCGGATAGCTGATGAAGCGGTGGAGCATGTCTCAGAGGGCATGCGGGTGAAGGTCCGGGAAGGCGTGCCCCCTCCGCTATGTGCGGGGCGCTGCGCCGCGCCCCCCGCGGGACCTGTCTGTGCATTCGACGCGGCGGGCACAGCAAGAACGTTTGCCACACTCTGCGAGCTGGAAGCGGCGTCGTGCCGCGAAAGTACATGTGAGTTGAATAGAACTTCACCTAATTTGTTCCTAGAGCATGATATGCAGTGTAACGACAATGTACAAGGATGCTACCAGAGTTTTTACGATTACCATAACTCTACTCATTTGTATGGGACAGATGATTTTCTTTTCACGGTCGCTAGATGGCTCTGCTTCGGTTCCAAACAAATTTTAGCCAACTCGCCGTTACGTAGCGAGCCCGTTATGTCATGTAAAACTCGCACTGGCCAGCGTGGGCTGCAAGCCGCACATGCTTACCTTCTTCGCCAATTACCTGCGGGACGCCTGTCCCGCAGCTCGCAGGAAGCGTGCGATATGTAGAATTTACAATATCACCTAAACACTCATCAAATTGCGAACTTTATTGGGTATCGCAGAACTATTCCCGGATGGAAATGGCCTGTCCATTAATTTTCCATTCCATACAGAAATAGAATCGGCGTGTCCCCGATATCGACACAAATTATGTTTATTGAACTTCTTAAAATAACCCGGTCGAGGCTGTGATTGTTTAATGGACCCTATTATTAGAGAGCTCGTAAACAGAGAGATTTATGAGTATCTGCATTAAATGAAGTTGTATTTGGAGTATATAATGTCTATTTATATTCTTCTTGTTAGGTGTCCTAAATGTTGCCAGGACCCCTCCATATTTCGTTATTTATTCATTTATATATGATATTGACATTATCATAACGCAATCTCATTACGCGGTACGCCCAAAATAATGCTCAATTAAAGCAAAAAAGAAGCAAAGCAACAACCCGTAATTGTCCCACTGCTGGGCTCGGGGTCTCCTCTCACAATGTGAGGGGTATAGGCCATAGTCTACCACGCTGGCCAAGTGCGGATTGGTAGACTTCACACACCTTTGAGAACATTATGGAGAACTCTCAGGTGTGCAGGTTGTTTTCCTTCACCGAAGCAAGTGATAATTAACTTGTAATACGTACACAATATTAGAAAATTAGAGGTGCGTGCCAGGATTTGAACCCGGGCCCCCGCGTTCGAGAGACCAACGTTCTAACCACTAGGCTATCACTGCTATAATGCTCAATTACATTTGCAAAAATATTTCTCCTTCCGGACATTACCTATCCATTTACGCGTATAAAAAAATATCGGTATGATATAATAAATGCGTTATCTTTTACAAAAAATAAAACCTCGCCTCAGTGTTAAAAAATATACAACGCATATGGAATAGAAATGGGGATACGACAACTACAAAACGAAAGAAATCAAAGACTTCCAAGAGTCATGGAGACTAAGACGCACTGTAGTTACTGTACTTTGATCATACGGTGATGACATCTTATCATTTTGACGTGATACAGCGTGATCACTACACGTGTGTGATACATGTGTGGTGTGACATTCGATTTCGTTTAATCATATTACGAGATTGCCCTACAGAGTACCTAGTGAGAAGTGAGATATATCTGATTGCCCTACACCCGTACAGCGCATTGCAATTTATTCACTTTAACTGAGATTAATACAAATACTAAACTGGCACACAAACAAACCTTCATCAGAAAAAAATCTAAAAACTATAGTTTCTGACATATGGATCCCTTAATGCGTTAACTCACTCGTTAATAGTTTTTCTAAAATATCTTCCAGATATAGACATGACATTAGACAGTTACATTTTTTATGAATGCTTTTTGTAGATTTTTAATAAGTAACAATTTAAGTGAATTTGCACTTTAAGTGAACTGATTACGTGCTATTTCCCTTTACAGACTACGCGATCACGAGCATTGGAGAATGCTGATCTTCCCGAAGTACTTCGTGAATGTTTCCATTCTGTAAATTAGTTTAGGTTTATACTATGCTATACGATATTAGATATTAACGAAAAATAAATACATAGCTTTTAAAATTATGTATTATAAAACTTGACAAAAAAATCCCTCTTCAAAATTCGGGATAACTCAAAAACTACACTTCAGATCTCGTTCTTTAAATGGGACCACATGACAAGCACCAGCTTTAGACTATGAAAAGAATCATCAAAATCGATACACCCAATAAAAAGTTGTATGTTTAACCCCTGACGAAAAAAGAAGGGTGATATCGCACCTTCAGTGGAAAAAAGGCATAAGATGAAAATTGCAATTTTCATGCAATAAAACTGTTCAAATATCAGTAAGCAGTTATAGGAATTTACATTATGATTTCTTGCACAAAACCGTCAAGATTAATGATAAAAATTTGAAAAAAAAAAATTGAGCATAGTAATATGCAGCTTTTGTCCCTATATCCAATCATATTAATAACTAAAATTCAACGTAAGACGACTTAAATGTTTTTTTTCCACTGAGGGTGCTATATAAGTTTGTGTCTGTGTATCTTTGTATCTGTATGTCTGTCTGTGGCATCGTAGCTCCCAAACAGATGAACCGATTTTGATCTAGTTTTTTTATATGAAAGGTTACTTAATCGAGAATGTTCTTAGCTATGTAATCAAACTGCCGGGGATTTTTTTCAATTTTAATTTAACGTTATTTGAAGTCGTTTAAAAATTGTATTGTTTCCCGTCTTCATTTACATTTCAAAAATACTGAAATTGTGTCTCTTTTTTATGAACATGGGTATTTGGTTATGAATAATTTAAGTAATTAAAATGATTAGTAAATACCATTGTATTTTACCATCAGCAAGGTAGCAGCAATGGGGCGGGACAGAGATCCCCCCAAACATCCACCCGTAAGGAAATTTAAATAAGATTAATTTTAATTTAATTACATCAGCTAGCTCAAACCGGGGGGTTTTACTGGGCAAACATTGGTTCAAGGAAACAACAAAGACCTGGTTCCGCCGTAACTCACGCGGGTAAGGGGCTAATAATTAATTAGTAATTAATTTACGTAAGGACAATTTTGCCATTTTTGACCCCCCCTCCCTAGTAAGAGGACATAAGATTTCTCGGATTCCCAATTATTATTACGTAAGATTTAACCAGGTTTTAGAATTTTTTATTGCACTAAAACTCATAACAAACGTAAAATCAAAGATTTTTATTTTGGTCTTTATTATTAGTACCTATGAATTTCGACTTGTAAAATTACTTAAGAATCGGTTTACCTCCTCCCCCCTCAAACATAAGGAACACTGGAGATTTTAAGGACCCCCTTCCTCCTCGAGATCCTTACGTAATTAATAAAACCCCTTCCACCATAGATGAGACAGTCAGGATTAAAGTGAGTGGCACCACGGAACACAGATACAACAGTTCCGTTTGTGGCACAGAACCTAGTAACCTACAACAGAATACTATTTGCAATTGTATCTTTGTTTAGCAGACTCCACTAGAGAAAGCTTGGGTTCCGGGATGGATAGAGCCCACATCATGACACCTTCAGTGGAAAAAGGCATAGATGGAAATTGCAATTTTACAAGAGAACAAAAATGCTGTTAAAATATCAGTAAGTAGTCAAAGGAATTTACATTAAGATTTCTTGCACTAAACCGTCAAGATTAATGATAAAAATTTGAAAAAAAATTGAGCATATGCAGCTTTTGTCCCTCTTTCTAATCATATTAATAACTAAAATTCAACGTAAGACGACTTATGCTTTTTTTCCACTGAGGGTGCGATGTATGTTGCAATGTTAATCTTTTAGTATGTACTTATAACAAGTTTCAAGAACATTCATTAGATTACTTCATCGAGGATTACTTAAAGTCTATTGTTATTTATTTTATTTTATTGTACTAAGTACGAACAAATCCTCGAACGTGCTACAACTGCAATCGTAATACAACTTGCTATAATTATTTACTTTGTAAACTATGCAATAAAATAATACATCAGTACTTAAATTGTTCTTATTTCTGAGATGTGTAGATGCCCTCCAATTAAACAAAGAATTATATAAAATTGCAATGAAATTTACTTCTACAAACGTCAGCTGAAATCTGTTTCTCACACTTCTTACGTAAAATTGATTTTAATTATTAATTAATAATACCATTATTGCTATTATTGTTTCTCCATGGGGTTCGCCTGGATAGCTACTACCCTTGAGCATGGGTCAGCCGCCAAACAACTCGTCATGTTCCGGGTAGGGGCTTTCTTTCTTTTTCTTCTCTCTTTCTTGGCCGGCAAACGCATCCGTGATACCTTTGGTGTTACTGTTGTCCATGGGCGATGATAGCCACTTACCCTCAGGTGGATCGTCAGCTCTTTTGCCGGCTATTTTCATACAAAAAAAAGAATGTAAAAAATATAATATATTGCTGTGTAGTACTGGTAATGAGATTAAAAAAAAATAGTAAATCGACACTTTTACAATGTATGGATTACAACAATTATATAATTAATAACAACCTTTTAGATTTTACCTTTATTGCAAATTATAATTTTATACTTGAAATACTTTAATTATATTAGGTTTAATTATGTAGATACCTATCTAACCTTAAGGAAATTATAAAAAAAAAAAAACAGGAGATATTAAAATTGATAAAAATAAATTTTATGAGTATTTAATTCACATTTAAACAAAATCATTAAAAAGTTGAAAAGAACAAATTATTTAAAACAAAAGCATATGAAAAAGCTTAAAACATTTAAAATCACAGATGCTTTGAAAATCAATACGCAAAAATTTGCAAAACACGAAAAATATAGGCATTATGTAAAATAAAATGATTAATTAAAAAAAATTACATATTCAATTAATAATATTTCTTCATGCGTCATGCCATCCCAAATGCTTAGGAAAGACGAATGCCGTCAGAGCCGGTACATTCACCTTTACTGATTTTCTGGAGCGCTGAAATAGAAAAGGAAAATAATTGTATAATCGTGTCAAAGCAAATTATTAACATTTTGCTTCTATTCTTCTACAGAGAGTCTTTTTTGTACAGAATATTAAACGGTGTAAGAAACTGATCTGAACATTAATTTAAAACTAAATTATTTGTTACGGAAAAAGTCCAAACTTGGTTGCTATGTTAATTTGGTGCTAGATGTTTTTAATAGTTTTTATTATTATTGTTTTCTTTAATAACATTATTATATTTTATAAAATAGTTAATAAAAAATATTAATAAATAAATATTCACTTAGTAGGTATGTACTTAATGTAACAGCTAAAAATTCACTTATAGGCGTAGTGAAACTTTTGTGGAAATTCAAAAAGTTGTTCTTTCGTTGAAGAACATCATTACCACAACTGCATCACATCACTATGTATTTGTACAGTTTAAAATTTGAATTGAGGCTTTATAGCCTTAGACTCTAATTATTACAGAAGGTTGCAATCCAAGCGGCTGTCGGTGACTCATGGTCCGGTTTTCTGCTGACACTCTCAACAATACGAGGGACGATTACATTACATCATGCTCTGATGAACATGTTAACATTTCGTGCCACGGAAGGGACAAAACTAGGGGACATTGTCCAAATTGCTCACAATGCCGGGATGAATCACAATGGAATTTCTAGTGAAATATTAACACCGTGACTGACAAGTTTTGTTTTTGTGTTACGACTGTGCATGTATGTTCCCTGAATTTATTGGAATGGTATGGTATGTTACCTACAATACAATTACATTCAACGATTGTATCATTTACCTCATTGAATAAAAAGGCGGTAAAAATAAAATGCGGTTATAACCATTGTTGTGATATTATGTATTGCAAGTATTGCTACCATGAATAATCCATGTAACCAATTATTTCAAAGATTATTGTGTACTATGAAAACAAGTAGTATACTTGTTAAAAGTATATTTTACAAGTATAATTATATGTTTCACTAGCAATTGAAATGCTATATAACTCTAATGAAGCCTAATTTATACAGGCACATATTATAATATTATGGTTTCTGAAAATAGAGGGACAGTTTTTTAAGCTTTTCTCTTTCTAGTTATCTAATTCATGACGACATATTGTTAAAATATAATAAAAATCGAAAAACGAATAATTTAAGTGCTAGCAAGCGGCCGAAACGAACAATTCCTACAATGGCCGGATGCTGACGAACGTAACAATGTGAAGAATTGAATTAGTATGTTTGTTGGAAATTCTTCCGTGTTTCTTATGTGAACCCAAAATTACTGAACGATAGACTTCAACCCATTAATGGCCCACTACTGGGCACGGGTCTCTCCTCTTGAGGAGGCCTAGAGCATACTCCACGAGGGGTTAGTGACCAACCCGAGTGTCGGAAGTTTTCAAACCACCCGAGGGCGTCTGACATGGCTTAACAAACAGTCGTTATGATATATAACGATAACGTTCTTATGATAACAACTAGGACCGATTGCTTTACGTGACCTCCGAAGCACGGAAACGCTCAAGAATTTTTGCCGCTAGCGGTCACTTATCCAACTACCGACCGCGCCCGCTGTTAACTTTGTCGATCACTTAAGATCGACGCAAGCCGCCTTGCTATGAGCGCTAAATACAAAAAAACATAAAAGAGTTTATAGATTTTTATAGTTATAGAATTTTTGTAGATTGTTCCAGTTTGCTCCACTAATTGCTCCATTACCTTTGGCGATTGTCGCCGAATTGCTCGTGTAACTTCACCTTTAGTGATGGCCAAATTCGCAAGTGTGAGGAATAGCAAAAAGTACTCAGGAAACTTGGCCTATCAATAACAGAAACAGTAAGCAACTCACTCTCTTTGTGCTCGCAATTGTAGTTGTTCATGACACACTCGCTGCCGAAGGACTTGGGCTTCTCCCCCTGCCTGCCGGCGCAGACTGGCTCGAACTTGGCGCTGGTGCAGTCGTGCATGCAGGCCTTCTTGCGAGCTGCATCTGCTTTCAGCTGCTTCAGGTCCGGCTTTTCAGGGCGACATGACACTGCTACCAACAGAACAGCTGCAAGGAAGAATGGTTTAGTGAAGCGATATGATTTTATAGGCGACGCAAATAAAACTTCTTATATCTTATAGCAAATCATGCCTGGTCGGTGGGTGGTTCGGGAAATAATAACAACAGTGGGCGTTTACATCACTTTAGTCAGAAACTCATTTTAACACAGGTTTTACACTGGTTATAATTAAACACGCCATTAGAACCGATTGTCTTCAATTATCCGAGTAACAGCCAACAAATAATAGGGCACGACGGCCCAGTGGCCTCCCATCACCCCTAGATCCATGTCCGTCCGTCTGCTCACCGCATCTAGCTCAGAGAGTAATAGTCGGTCTAATCACAACTACAGAAACCTACACTTTGCGTGGCCCGAGACGCATTGGATGACCCGAGTTTTGGATGAAACTGACTAGGTCGGGTCTTTCCCATATATTTATTCCCAGTTGCAGACAAGGATCATAAAGTATTATATTAAGGAACTAGTTATTATCTTCTTTGAATTGTAACCCCGCCCCATAGAATTGTCTTTTTTATTTAAATAACTGATAAAACGACCTGACCAGATGCCTCATCTGATGGCAAGTGACCATCAGTATCATCCAAGGCATTACCGATGCATTGTCAACCAAGAAAGAAAAACGAGGAAGGAACGAAGGGATACTCTCTAGCTATCGTTTTTGCTATCGATGGTGTACAAAAATAGAATAATATAGAGAAAGAATATAGACGGGAAGCAAAAACCAACATAACGTGGTAGGTAACTAGTGAGTTAATAAAATAAACGAGACTCGGAAAATGTGATATGAATCTCATTATAACAATAGCAGTAGCACTATCAAGATCTACTAGACCTTATTACCTTCATTGTGCTCATGAGTCTCGGACCTTAACAAAGACCATTGAGGTCGTAAAATTTTCATCAGATAAACGCAGGAAGAAAATCATTTTATCCGGTAGCTAATGACATTGACTCGACCTTTAAATAGTTAAAAGATACGTATGTATGTAGGCCTACTTTATATTGTTATTCTTTTCTTAAAAATAACGAACAAGAATACCGTCATACATATTATAACATAATATGTTAATTACTTACTAAGTATATACTTAAGTATATACTTAAGTATATACTTAGTAAGTAATTAATAGAGGTCATAGAACTCTAACAGTCGATGTCGTTCTATGAAAGATGTTTGAAAAAATTATTAAAAACAATTTTATTTTTATTTCTGTCTTTTTGTTTGTGTGCTTTTATTTATTTATTTAAACTTTATTGACCTCAAAAACACGGTACAATTGGCGAGCTTAATGCTTAAATGCATTCTCTACCAGCTAACCATTAGGCCAAACAGATATGCACGAAAATGCTTTTCTGTCTAGTCCCAAAACAGGCTTATCCAATATGAATGCGTTATTCACTAATGTATTGTGTTAAGTTTGGGGCAATAAATACTAAATAGTGTTGGTTTTATTTTCACAAAATAAAAAAGATATGGCAGTTTAAATAATCCCTAAACTAATCTAAACATTTTGTTTCAAATTCGGATATAGTTTTCCCAAAGCAAAGCGAACGCGTTTACTAGCTTACAATTAAATAATTCAGATAATTAAAATAAAAAATAAATAACGCTTCACACTCATAGCCCCACACTAGGATTCCCTGTGTCGTGGGTGCCATGGACAACACACAAGACAAGGACAAGGAAATATGAAAGGAATTATGTTCTAACATTGAATTACATCCTGAGAATATCGTGCATCCTATAGTAATTGTCTTTATGCATACATGGAAAATTGAAGAATTTTTCTAAAAACTACTACAGGGGGAGTTGTACTATAGGACAGCCAATTCATCTCATCCCATTGCTAAGCCTGAATCACTTCAATAATTGTTTTTAGTTCTATGAGAATCCAAGGTACTTTTTCATCTTCTCTTCTCTTCTCATCAAGTAGCCCAAAAACGGTCTTGGTGGCGAATACCTAGCTCATAAACTGGGTATATATGTAAACAAAAGTATTTGTAGGAGTTAATTTGTTTGTACAAACTAATGGAACCAGAGAGACCCAGAGAGAACCAGAATTGTGACATTTTCGTAGCAATCCGTGTGCAGATGAAAGCAAGTTTTATCAAAGCTTGCTATGTTTGCATAATGACGTCATTATACGTTTATATGTTGAGGAAAAAGCCGGTATTTTTTTAACTTCTTTGTCTGCGTATCTGCCTGCCGCTTAGAAACTGTATGATAGAATTTTTCTGCAACTTGATAGTAAAAGCACTGATAACTTTGCGGTAAGAGCAAATTAAATTAAATTTTATTTTTTACGACGTACCTAGGTATATTACCTTAGTAGGCCTACATGTTGCAATACATCGATAAATTGTACAGTAAAAAGAAGCTAACACGTACGTAAAATCTTCCATTGTTTGATCAAACCACAGACTAATCTATGTCTGCGGATCAAACTAAGTCTAGAATTCTAGATTGACTTACATAATAAAACGACCATAATAATTGATAATTAAATCAGTAAGTATTTCAAAAGAAGCCACTGTCTGAATGTTAAAAAAAATCATATGAGTTATTGAACGCTTATCAAAACAGGTTGGAAAGTTATCGAAATTTAAAAACAAAACAAGTCTTACCGAGAACAACAAATGTTATGGACTTCATGTTCACTGAGAAGAAATCTGTGCGCTTCGCTCACCGGCCGCCAACTGCCGCGGGGTAGCAATCCGCTCACTTATATTACCTATGTGAGGCTGTGGGCGAGGTAATGCCGTATGACTCCGTACCACGCCGTATGCAAGTTCCAATCATACATTAAAGTATATACTAACGGTTCCAATTATACTTAGAACATGAGCATTGTATCGTTATTCATTGGTCCTAATTTGTTTTTATATTGCCTTCTTCACTCTTCTTTAACTAAGTTCACATTTTGGAACGAAGTTCCTTATCGCGCGTTGTGAAAGGGGGCTAGAAGGAAAAAATTCTTACGACACTTTTTTTCTTACGACACTTTTTGATTCTTACGAAAAGTCGTGATGACACTTTTTGCTATTGAAGTTGTAGAAGTACAGAGATAGCGCTGTACAACTCACTGTTTTCGCGCGTTGTGAAAGGGGGCTAGACGGAAAATTACGACACTTTTTGATTCTTACGAATGACGACACTTTTTTTGAAGTGATTCAGAGCGTTTTACAGAGATGGCGCTGTACAACAAAACAATACTTAAATCGAAAGGAACTTCGTTCCATCCGGGTGTCCCTTGACACCTCTCATTTCTCATCTCAGTATAACTTATTACGTAAGTTATTATGATTGCACTCCAATAATGATAAAACCCGTTTTATTCTTTTAAAAGAAAAAATATTATGTTTGTGATACATGGTGATTTTTATAAAATATGGATCTCTGGATGGTATCAAAGTCCATGAAGGACATTTCCAAAAATATTTTTTTGAGAAACTTTTTAGCCCATATTTGATATTTGTTCTAACGCTCACCACCGCAGCTTCGGCTTGCTGGCCACAGGCCAACGTCAATTACTGCGGCGAATGTTTCAACCCCCTGCTCCTCCATATACATACCATCAGAAAGTAGAGATTTTAGCGAACAAAAAGCGCACCGAATTTTTTAGAAAAAGCAGATATTTTGACGTGAGAATTTTCGATTAAAAATTAGGGTGCTTTTTCAATATTATGTCAAAATAAAAAATTGTAAAAGGATAAAAATAAAAAATTCAAATTTTTGAAATTTTTGGATTTTTGTTTTTAGTTTTTACCTCTAAAAACTCACACACCTGAGATCGCCCGTTAATTATTTTGATGGCATGGCAAATGAAAAGCATTTTTGTTAAATTCTCTTCCTTTTCCAATGGGTTTCATTCTCCTTTTACTTTTTTTTTTCACTTTTTATTATACCATTTTCCAAGGCTTTCTGCCCTCGTCTATTAAGTATGTACTTAGATTATTTAATTTTTAAATTGACTTAACTATTACTGAAAATTGTTTTAGCCGTCAAACGCTGCTAAAAACAATATCTCGACCGAAAAATAAAACGAGATGTTTTATTAATGATTAATTATTTTTTAATTAAAAGAAATGGCACAAATATCGTGTAATCAACAAAATATTATTAGGATTTTAGTGCTCAGACTAGACGGGTCAACGGTCGCGTTTATTAATTACTAAGATACCTACATAGAGGTATGTAAAAAAACAGTAGACTATAATAATATTAATAGGCAACCTGTTTAACAAAAAGTATACATACTTGTGTGAAGTGCAGAAAACTCATTCGTACTTTTTCATAGGTACTGTCATCTACCGTCGAATAGCTAAACTACAAGCTTTAAGGACTCATATGAAGATGAGTCAATTGAAATATAGATGGCATTTAACTTAAAATGGCATGATCATAAGCAAAAATAGAAAGAACTAAATTATAGAAAAAAAAACTGGCCCGCTGGTGGTAGGGCCTCTCGAGGGATTATATTGGTAATATTGATTGTAATTGTTAATTAATACCAGTATTATTATTAATATTTCTCCATGGGGTTCGCCTGGATAGCTACCACCCTTGAACATGAGTCAGCCGCCAAACGACTCGTCGTGTTCCGGCTGGGGGCTTGAGAGCCAGTTCTTTCTTTCTTTTTCTTCTCTCTTTCTTGGCCGGCAACGCATTGGTGATGCCTTTGGGGTTGCTGATGTCCATGGGCGACGATAGCCACTTGAAGTGTGAAGCGTTATTTATTTATTATTTATTTATTTACTTGCCATCAGGTGGATCGTCGGCTTGTTTGCCGGCCATTTCCATAAAAAAATATATAAAAATCGTGTGCATCTTACTTTGACCTTTACCGAATTCATTGATACTGATTATTATTTATACTGAATTTCCCAAGTGTGCGTGAATAGCGAAAAATGCCCAAGTCTCGGGGGCGATTTTGATGGAAATTAAAACTGCATCATTACATTTTTGATAAATCAATATTTCTAGCCGAGAATCGAACCCGTTGATTTTGAAAAAAAAATTTAAAAGGTGTCAAGGGACATCCGGATGGAACGAAGTTCCTTTCGATTTAAGTATTGTTTTACGCGCTCAGCAGTGTGATTCAGCAATATGAAACTAGATGGCGCTGTACAACTTTCTGAATCACGCTGTTGAGATTCTTTGGCCCTAGCGTAAGTAAAATAGCAAAAAGTGTCGTGACAACTTTTCGTAAGAATTATTCCGTCTAGCCACCTTTCACAACGCGCGATAAGGAACTTCGTTCCAAAAAACACAACCTGTATTATTACACCATTCGACAGTATCGCTAACAAGGATCGAATTCTATGAGTTAATGACTTATGACATACGAAAAATAAATATTTCAGGCCAGGAACGTATGTTATTAGTTTCCAGAATTTGATTCTTGTTAACAACAAGTGTTTTTTTTTTCAAAATCAACGGGTTGGATTCCTGGCCAGGAATATTACTTTTTCTAATGATGCAGTTTTAGTTATCATCAAAATTGGCCCAGACTTATTTGACCATTTTTCGATATTCGTTATAGTTTAGCTTTTAGCCATCCACGCACACTTGAAAAATTCACGCTGTATAGTATACCATGAATCCACTTAGAATTAGTTGGGTCGGGTCACCTTTCTATATTCTTTATTTATGATTAAATTTAACTTTGTTATCACTTTTGAAGAGATTTTAGGGGCCAAAATATTGTGATTTGCCTTGGAAGTACAGATCCAGACCAATTGGAGCAGAAGCACTTTTACTTTGGAGCACTCATACTTATATTCCATTTTTTTAGACGAGACTTATTTGGTAAAAAAACTTAGCACTAGGTACTTTTTATGGAAATATTAATTTAAATTGAACAAAAAAAAAATTAATGGTGAACTTAATTTAGTTTTGACACTAAATGTTTAGTAGTCTTTAACTTATTATCAATTTGTGTCAGCTTTATTTTTAAATTACGAATAAAGATAAAAAGACGGTGTAAGTTTGTTTACTACTTTGGACTCGACCAAAAAAATGGACTATAGTTACTGTGTGAATTCACGTAAATAGTAAATCAACTTTTTCCTGTATCTTACGAGAATGTTATTTGCACATTATTGTCGAATCTACAAGAGACACACGAGGTTGTTTTGTTATTGTGTGTGTTGTATTTATTTTATTTTATTTTGACAAAAAGGTTAGAGGATTTCAGAACGCAATTAAAACTACTTTTAATATAAACATCTTTTTTTATTCCAACTTATAACCAAACATAATATACACAGTACAAAAAAACTTGCTTTCGCCTAATACAGCAATAGGGACAAAATAAAATTGTCACATCTTGTTTACTTATTCTTTTCATAACATACCAACCAAATTGAGAAATCTAATATAGGAGAAACTTATCTACACGCCGTGGTTTAATGTACAATGCTTCGAGCGAAGACGAATAACTTTAACACAATAACTTAAAAGTATAGACTTCTTAATATGTACTCGATGGAATTCGAATTAAAAATTTACACAATACATACATAACACTATAACTACAATTAAGCTGTAAATAACCTGAAGAGTTTATTTGTATTTCGATTAAGGAACTTAAAACATATCCACATCAACAATATCACCATATTCAGACTAATTTACATTGCACAATCTCCGATCGCGACCGTCGCGTCGGACCGAATCACATCTCGAGTACATTCACACATAACCACACTCCGATCCACACGGCAACTTAGCTCACGGCGCACAGCGCGGATCACACTCGCTCCCAATCTTACGTTTAAATGCGGAACTTAGCGCTAATTACGTTCGTAGGTGAGATCAATCGCGAGCCTTCGGGACGGCGCTCACTCGGCGCGAGCGAGGGCGTCCTCGAGGCAACAGAGGGAGTCCTTGACGGCGTGGTACACGATGTTCTTGATCTGGAGCTTCTCCTCCTTGTTGGCGTGGTGGCGCGACAGCCGGCGGAACTGCTGCGCGAGCTCCACGCAGCGGGACACGTTCTCGGGGGACACGAAGTCCTCCGCCACCTTGATGCAGTCGAGCAGGTTGCGCACCTGGTGCGGCGCGCCCGCCGGCACGAACACCGCGTCGCCGGGGCACTGCAGGATGGCGTACCCCTCCACGCCGTACTCGCGGTACAGCCGCTCACGCAGCGCCGCGTCCAGGTACCACGTCTGGTCGTGGATGGGGTCGTGCTGCGCCCGCGGCCGCGCGCCGCGCTCCAGCTCCGCGCGGACCAGCAGGTCGCGGATCTTGTCCGCGTCCTTCGCGGCGTAGATGTGCCAGAGCGCGGCGGGCGGCTGCAGGCGCGCGCGGCGGCGGGACAGCACATCCACGCCGGCCTCCTCGGCGGCGCGGGCGGCCTCGCGCGCGCGCTCCGGCGCGTCGGCGGGCGCGCTCGCGTGCACCATCACGTTGACGGCGTCGCTGACGTCGAGATGCAGGTTGGTGGTGCCGCCCGCGCCGCCGTACGCCGTGTACATCTTGGGTCCGAGGTCGGGCCGCTGGAAGCACTCGGGGAAGCGCGCGGCGAGGTTCAGCTTGCCGTTGCGCGAGGTGTACTCGGCGAGCGGCAGCGCGCGCATGAGGTCCTCGAACCTGGTGGGGAGGAGCTCGGCGAAGTCCTCGCCGGGCGGCCAGTCCTTCAGCTTGAGCACCATGGGGGCGCCGCGCTCGTCGCGCAGCCTCTTGGCGGCCAGCTCGAAGCCGTCCCAGAACTTCCTGGCGGGCTGGTTGGGCACCACGAGCCCCGAGGCGCAGTTCACTAGGTCGACGCGCGTCTCGCCGAAATCGCGCGAGAAGCTCTCCGGCGACCACAGCTCCTTGTCCAGTAAACTCGATACATCGGAGACTAGAACGGGTTGACCGCGTTTCCACTGGTCCTGTAACATGAAAAAAATTATATTTTAATTAACATTTCAGACATTATGGTTATTGATCTATTAACTGATTGACTGACATCCTACCATACCAATAACATTTAGTTTTTCAATACCATATAGTCATATTATTACGTCATAATAAAACTTCATATTTAAACCCCTATTACTAAGAAAAACAATATTTGATTGGTATATAACATGAGAGGTGTCAATAAATAACCGACAATTACCTGGAAAGGTTTATAGTTGCCCTCGTGCATGGGGTCCGTCAAGTGTAGGAGCTTGCCGTCGCAGAGCCAGGAGTGGGGAACGTCTGGATACAGAAGCTTGGACTCCGTCAGGGTCATGATACGTATGGGAAGGTCATCTCGACCGCGCCCACTGCGGTCGTATCGCTTCACGACGTTCGACAACGCGAAGGGTTTCGCTTCACCGTCCTCATCCTTCTTCTCATCTACGACGCTTGAAATGACGTCATCGAGGATGTCATTCTTGCTCTTCTTCTGTTTCTTCTTCGGCTGAGCGTCACCGCCTTCGGGCGCCGGTCTGATCAGCAACTCCCGTAGCGTGGAGAAGTTTCCTCCTTCTTCGGAGTCAGAGGAACTAGACTCGGACTTCTCTTCCTTGGTTTCCGTCTTCATGGGGATGTCGGAGAGCCAGCTGACTATGGAACTGGAGCTCGTTTTACCGTTCTCGGTTTTCACTGGCGATGATCCGTTCGTGGGTGCTGTCTCCTCTTTTACTTCCTCTTTCTTCACGTTCTGTTGATAAAAAAAATAAACTTAACTAAATTTTCATTGAGCTATTACTAAATACAACTCGGGATATAATGTATCTTTGTACTCGTAAGTGTTTAATAGTATGTAACCTTGAAAACTTTTATGACAATTCCTACCGAAGTAGCTATAATTAATTATTATAACACAATATGAGATGAGTGACCACTAACCATAAGGCAGTCCTTCCACTCTCTTACAGACCACTGACATAAATCAAACAATGGTAACATAATGTATTAGTTATTTACCAGATTACGACGGATTGGCTTTCACTTTTTAAACTTATGCCTTATGTATTTCTTATATTATATCATGTCTGTATAGTATTTTACCATTACTCAGTTAGCCGTTTTGGGGCGTCTTAGAATACTAACCCCAATCCCAGGCCGGATGAGTGTCGTAAGAGGCGACTATGTCCGGCCCGCTGCTAGTAGGGCCCCTCGGAGGGATTACATTGGTAATATTGATTTTAACTGTTAACTAATACCATTATTACTATTATTATTTATCTAAGGGGTTCGCCTGGACAGCTTACCACCAAAACTCGTCGTATTCCAGCTGTGGGTTTGAGAGCCAATTCCTTCTTTCTTTGTCTTCTCTCTTTCTTGGCCGAATCGCATCAGTGATGCCTTTGGTGTCGCTCATGTCCATGGGCGACGATATCCACTTATCATCAGGTGGATCGTCAGCTCGTTTGCCGGCTATTTCCATATTTTAAAAAATACCATACCTTCTGCAACGCCTTAGCGAGCGTGGCCTTAGCGGCGGCCCGCAGCGCGGGGTCAGCGGGGGGCGAGCGCCCGCACGCGCACGGCGGAAGGGCGAAGGCCGCCCGCGCTCGGTGCACGCGCGCCGCCGCCGCCCCCAGCACTCCGCCCGCCGCTATCTGTGTCAACAGCAACCGACGCGCGGGGTGAGCGCCCCCTGACGTACATGTTAGCCAACTGCGGAAAGAAAAAATTGCGTGTCAGCTCCGATGCACAACTAGAGTTTAACGCCATCTATAATAGTTTGCGATCGTAAAATCAGTAGCAATGGCATCTAGTTACAAAGTTATTACAACGCCATCTAGTTTGCGATTGTCAAATCAGTAAAAAGATTATTATTATCTTTATATGTGTTACGAATTACAAATATAACGCATAACGTAACGGAGATTTGATTTTACTACTCATAAATTTTCATACCCCGGGCTTAAATATGAAAATCTATTATAAAGGATACTTAATTATTAAAATGTGCAAAATCCAGTTTTGTGAACCTCAAAACAATTACAACAAGCATGGAAACTATCACTTGACTAATAAGGGTAATAAGCTACTAACAACCTTTATATAATTCAGAGCACACGGCGACAATGCATAATAAACAGGCGGTCGGCTGATACCATTTTACAGTGGATTGTAACAATGAAATAATAATAAAAGCAGGAACTGAACCATTGTGTGCACTTTATTCACCATGTGAACACTCAATTGTTATCGGATGACGTAATAATGCTAACTAACGATCATTCCATTCCATTGTCTGACCGTTAATCGTGCTACTTCTTACATAACAGAGGTTAAAGATAGCTCGCTATTATTGAAACCAATTTACATAATGTCATGCCAGAAACTACATTAATTTTAATTATTTATAATTGTTACTAGTTTTCATGAATTCTTGTAGTTATTTATTATCGAGTGGTTGTTTCTGGAATAAATACGAATTTCTATGCAGATGTAATCGTATTGCGCCATATTAAACCACGTTTACCTTGGAATTTTCCAAGGTAAGGTATATCCAAACTGTGGCTTTTACACAACAACAACTTAAAAATGTTTTCCTTATTATGTATGTTGTAGATTTACTACTGTTTTATGTATCTAGTATAAATATCACAATATCAATATGGTGTACTGTAACGATTTCAGGGAACAGACATATTACTTTACAAAATATCCAGACACATTTTATATCTCATAAAATGTCCATTAAAAAGATTGTAGACGCTTACCCAAATGAGTCTCTTTCGCCGTTCGTACTCGCGTTCGGTGAATTACTGACTTCATTCGTTGCGTTGGCTGCCTCCCCAGATGTTCTTGACTGGAACAAAATTATTATTGTTATATTTCATCTTGTCTACTTAATCTTATGTCTACAGATCTAAATATTGAGTTTAATTTGAATTTCAGCTTCTAGCGAAATAAGATTAGTTCGTCATTGTAGCAATGAGAACATAAAGAGGGTCACAAGTGCAACACAGATTCTACTACGTTGTATGTTATAATATCCAAAAGTGGCTAAGTCAAAAATTTTGCCAAAAGCCATTAGTGGTTGTCGTTAAGTAACCATATCATTTCTGAGCCCAGGTTTCCTTTCTACAAATAAGAGATTAATCATGCTGCCTAGCTTGATGATGTTGTCCAAGAAACTTCATACACTTGAAATAGGTTCATTCAACATAATTTTTACGTCCACATGGAAGATTTAAATTCATGTATTCTAGTTAAGATTGGAATAAATTGCCCGCGTCGGTGTTTCCGCTCGATTATAATGTAAGTGTCTTCAAGGCAAGAGTGAATAGGCTTTTACGAAGTGCGTTTTACCAACCATGACTACATTGCCACTTACCATCAGGTGGGATTGTAGTCAAGCATTAACTTATAACTTATAAAAAAAGTCTCCTGTTCATGTAAGGGTAATAATTTTGACTTTGGAAAAGTGTTTATAAAAATCTACTTCAAATTTTAATAAACAAGTGTTTTAAATGTGTTTTAACACTAGCTGTTGCCCGCAGCTTTGCATACGGAAATTATGTTTTAACTTATTCAAACTTTTATCCTGTTTTCCCGGGAAACCTTTTAATTTTCCGGCATGAATAGTTGTCTAAAATATGACCCAGGGTATCAGTAACAACTTTACCAATTTTCATCGAAATCTGTTCAAGGGTTTTTATGTGATGCCCGGACAGACAAACAGACACTTTGGAGTTTTATTATAGTATAGATTTTAGATGTACCTTATAGCAATCGAGGCAGACGACGAAGCCGCACTTGCCACACGTCCAATGGAAGTTGAACAGCGTCGTCTCACACACGTCACAGATCTCCCTCACGCCCTGCACCACTCGTTTCCACGCTATTGTCTTATCTGTGGACGACAAACGACTGTCAATACGTCTTTTATTAACAGACTTTATGTTATTAGAACTGCAAAATATTAATGGTAACAGTCGTTAAGCCATGTTGGAGGCCCTCAGGCGGTTTGAAAACTTCCGACACTCGGATTGGCCGCTAACCACCAATCTGCACTGGAGCAGCGTGGTGGAGTATGCTCTAGGCCTCCTTAAGAGGAGAGACCCGTTCCCGGTAGTGGGCCATTAATGGGTTGAAATCAATCTATTAGGATTGCCAATTATACAAAATTTTGTAGTGTATTTTGTAGTAGGATGTAACTTTTATTTTGATCGTATGAACCGAAAAATAAACAGAAGGGTCACAAGAGTAAGTGGTGAGCATCATTTAGTCACGTGATGTACATCACAACACCAAAATCCAATGTCAATATCAGCCAAAAAGTGAATGATACATTTACATTTCGTATTCATTACGTGGAAATGAAATAAATTTATAGGAACCCTTTTATTGTTCTAAAGTTGCATCTTGTACGATATTATTGTAAACTTATTGATAGCTTGATTCAATCAATGCCTATTCATTACCTACTTGTCAAAAGAGTTATTTTTGACATTTGAAAGTTGCATACAATTATTAAAACACAGCAGGTCTGCTGGAAGAAATTTCGTAAGAGATAAGCAGTACCTTTGTACAATGTATCTGTTTTTGTTCTCCTTTAAATTTTTTATGTGTACATGAACAATAAATAAATAAATAAAACACGTAAATATTACCTTCATTGAGATGATGTGATTCGGCCTCTTTCTCCTGTTGTAGCAGTTCACAGAACTGGTCTCCAATCTCCCTCAATAGGAAGCAACTCATTTCTACGTCCAAGTCGGCAGCGCCGGCAGACGATGACAGCCATATTTTTTTATCATTCTGTCGGGAAAACATAATATAACATTAGTTTCTTACGACGCCTCTTCCTGATAAGATTTATAATCAAAATCTGTTTTTCTTAATCTGAATTTCTTAACAACTTTCAATAAATCAAGTGGCCAATTTTAATTTAAACATTGAGGACTAAATACAATGTCAAATTATATTTAAAACATGGAAAAGAATCATATTTACCTCCTCGGCGTCCTTGAAGGGGTCCGAGAAGCCGGCTATAGCCAGTTGCCTGTTCTTGGTGAACTTCAGTTTTCGGAAGGCGTAGAACCGGCAAAATATGTTGGTCATCATGTCCTTGTCGCGCTGCGTGAGGGACACGCGGCACTCGCGGCACTTGGGCAGGCGGGGCGCCACGTCGCAGCACGGCCCGCTCTGCAGGAACGACTCCGAGGTGGTCTTGGAGCGCGCGGCCGAGGGCGTCCGGCGCGGGGGCTCCTCGCGCCGCCGCCCCCCGCGCCCGCCTCCCCGCGACCGTCGCCCACGTGCGCGCGCCCCTCCGCGCTTGCTCGACGTGCTGCCGCTGCCGCTGCCGCTGCCGCCAGAGTCAGAGTCCTTATCGTCGCTCTCTTTGTCGCTCTCGCTGCCGCTCTCCGACGCCTTCTTCTTCTTAGGCTCGTCACCGGCCTTCTTGGTCGCGCCCTTTTTCCGCTTCGCCTTGGGCGGTTTCCGCTTCGGGGGCGCGTTGGATTCTCGATCCGAACTCGAGCTGTCCTCCTCGGCGTCGTCCGCTCGCCCGTTCACCTCCTTGGGTTTCCTCGGCTTCGAGGTCTTCCTGTTGCCGCGCTGGATCGACTTGGCGGCCACCGGCACGACGATGTTCGAGCTCGAGTCGTCCGGCTCTGACGCCCGGCTGATGGCCATCGGGAGGGTGATGCAGGTGCCGCCGCCGCCGGAGCAATCGCCCTCGCCGATCGGCGCGGTCTCGTGTCGCTGCAGCCACGCTTTTTTGCCGAGGTGTCGGACGGGCGCCGAGCCGTCCCGCGGGCCCGGCGAGGCGATCTTCGCCGGCGTGTCGCTGTCGGCCACCGGCGTCACCGGCGGCGTGGCCGGCGGCGCGGGCGGCGTCGACGTCCGCGGTGAGGACGCAACGGGAGGGGATAGGGCGACGGGCGGCACCGGCGTCGCCGGCGCGGGACTCGCCGCAGGGGTGACGCGCGGCGCGGGGGACGCGCCGGCGGCCTTCTCGGGCGTTTCCACGCTGCCATCGGCGGAGGGAACTCGCACGTCGCAGGGCGGCCCGGGCGCCTGGGGTGCGGGCTCGGAGCCGAGCGGCGTACGGCCGACGCTCGCGGCGGCGGCTATTAGAGGTTCCGGTGCGGGACTCTCCAGTCGCCTCCGCTTCGCGTCCGCCTCGGCCGTCTCGAAGGGACACCGTCTCCTCGGCGACGTCCGGTCGGGGTCCTCCCTCGCGACGCCCAGGTCGAGGGGCTGCGTCTGGCACGGGGAGGAGTTGGCGGCGTCACCGTGCGCTCGCGGCGGCGGGCGCGGCTCCGGCGTGCGGGAGTGCGCCACGGGCGGCGGCCGCGTGCGCGGCGCGGGAGAGTACGCGGACGGCGGCGGGTAGGGCACGGGGGGAGGTTCGGCCTTGTTAAGCTGCATGGGCGGCTCGACGGCCACGGCGTAGTGCGCGGGGCCGGGCGAGTTGCTCGGCTTGCCATAGATGTGCGGCGGCGCCGGGCTGGACACCTTGGGCTTGGCGGGCGCGGCGGGGTAATAGGCGGCGGGCGAGCGCTGCGGCGGCGGCTGGTAGAGACGGCGGCCCTTGTCCTGCGCGGGTAGCGCGGCGGGGTGCGGGTGCGGCGGCGCGTGCGGCGACAGCCCGGTCCGGTACGGCCGCGAGGGGAGGTAGTGAGTGGACGGTTCGCTCCGCGGTTTGCTAGGGTACGGATGCTTCTGCTCCAGGTGGATCTGTTTGGCGTCGTGTTTTACTATCACAGAATTTTTTTCGGGAACTAGGGGGGGAGGAGCGGGAAGGTGCTGATCCTTAAGCTTATCGTACCTATACGAGGGGTAGTTGTACGTGGTGAAGTTGGGTTCGCCCTTGGGGAGGCCGGGGTGCGGGGGAGCCTTGTCGGGCTTGGAGAGCGGATGTCGGGGTGTATGCTGGGAATGGGGGGCGTGAGTGGCGTGGGGGGGGCCGTAGTCGGGCTGCGGCAGACGCTCGGGTGGGTGCGCCGGCGGGGAATAGTACGCGCGGTCGGGTGCCCGCAACCGCTCGTGCTCCGCCCCCGTGGAGCCCCGGCTCGGCGCCAGGCTGTTGAGCAGTGACCACGACATACTTCGTTCCCGCTAGAAAGAAAAATACCACTTAGAAAAACAAAGATTTGGGCATCTAAAACACTTCACATTTGAAACAGAAATTAATCCAGACCTTTTGGTTTGCTAGCCTGAGAGATTCTTCGAAATGCCTTGATACTAGTTTTGAGGCTGCATTCTCTTGTTCTCTCCTTTCCTTCTCTTCTCTTTCTTGCTTTTCCCTCTCCCGTTCTCTTTCTCTTTCCCTCTCTATCCGTTCTCTCTCTTTTTCCTTTTGTTGCTTTTCCAATAATTCCCGTTGCTCCTGTTCCCTCCTTTCCCTGTAACAAAATTATTATAAGTCATTTAAAATTTCACAAAATTTTGTATACAACGCCCAATAAATTAATTACACTTTCATATTTGTACCAATAATAATTTTTACTTTTATCTAGTTAACCCGCGCTCGCTTTGCTTCGGGACCTATGTTTAAAAATATCTTTCTGGTATAAATAAAATTATTATTATTACGTAATGACACCGCTTTTCTGTTCATTTTATAGTTTTTCGATATAACGGTAAAAATATTATGAGTTAGAATATATGTAATGTCCCATTTGGCCTTTTAAGTACAAAACCTATTATAAAATAATACACCCCAATACATTTTTAGTCACATCCGCATACGTTTTTAGTAGCCTTAACCATTAACAATATCCTTCCTTGGCCAATGGCCTTAACGGTATGAGTTTTATTACGATACATAATGATAATATAATTGCCAACCTGTTTATCTCAAAGCCGTGCTATTTTTAGGTGCGTACGTACAATGACGATATCATTTATTTACACAATCTGTTATTCCGCTTTTATCAGCAATTTATTCTATAGTAATGTAATTTATTATAACGCGTGACATATTATTCATGATTGACATTTTCGGTCAGTTACGCAGATATCTAAAATTATGTAACGAATCGAATATGTAACTAATCGATTCAGTCATACGAATAACGAATAATAATCGAATATTTACTAAACTACACGGAGATGAAGAAGATATTGTGATGTATCTACTCATAATAATATACACTTAAATATTTTTGCTGTCCGATTATTCTATCAATACCATTAAATGATAACCGCATTAGTATGTAATAGTACAGATTAATATTCTTTAGGAAATTTATCGTAATTAACAACTGTCGGTTTTGAAGAAATTTGAATAGAATAGATTACACTGATTACACATGACTAATCGCATATTTTATACTCATATTCTCAAGTAATATAAAGGAATAACTTATAACAAATAAATATATCAGACTATATGATATGCGGGTAATTTAGTTTCCTTAAACACATGACTAATCGCATATTTTATACTCATATTCTCAAGTAATATAAAGGAATAACTTATAACAAATAAATATATCAGACTATATGATATGCGGGTAATTTAGTTTCCTTAAAATCATCACACAGGTTTATAAGATATATTTTATGCTGTAGACCAGAATGAACCCGTTGCCTGTCAACAAAGAAACTCAATGAACTTATAACTTTACTACCGTTTGTACATTTTGATATTTGTTCAGAAGGCCTATTATGATTATTATTATGGCCTATTATGATTTATTTACGATTGATTTGTTGCGAGAAGCGAGTAAAACAATAATGTTTACCGAAATTGTAATTTAACAATTTATTATTATAATTTTTGTGTTTATAAAATCGTAATTGCTAAAATCGACTTCCATTTTAACTTTTGTACATTTTAAATTTGTTTTAATCGATATCAATTAAAATTGCAACGGATGTCACACAATGTGCCATTTTTGTCAATAATGACAAAGTAGAACTGCTACGGCTGAACGGCAATAGGCCGAGGGTAGACGTACAATTTACCAAATATTAAGGACTAGGAAATCGCCCACGCTTCGCTTCGGGTGAAATAGTCAAAAAAATATATAATATAGCCTATGTCACCCGCGGATAGTGTAGCTTCCCAACAGTGAAATAATTTTTCAAATCGGTTCGATAGTTTCGGAGCCTATTCAATGCAAACAAACAGTCAAATCTTTCCTCTTTATAATATTAGTATAGATAAACTTCCGCTTAGCCCATACCTCCAACTGGCGTGAATTTTGGTATACCTATGTGTATTTTGACGCGCTGATAACGAATATCACAGGCAAATAGGGCGTAAATTTTATTTTCAAGGTCAAACCTTGGAAAAACATGTTTTCGTGTTTATTACGTTTATTTGACAAAATACGGATTTTAAAGAAAAATTTTACTTTCAAGGTCAAACCTTGGAAAAACATGATTTCATGTTTATTACGTTTATTTGGCAAAATATTGACTTTAAAGAAAAATGTTTTCAACAAAAGTTATAGCCAATAAAAAGATTGAAATTTTATCTCCCATACATTTTTCTTGTAGAGCCAGTGGTTTTTATTCGTCGTCTACCCCAGTGTGGTGTATCGTTAAAAAGGTCTTAGAACTCTTAAATAAAATACTAAAGGAATATTAGTATCACTATTCGCTGACAGATGGCAGATAATGTCATTAAACTTGTGATAAAGTGACATTTTTATAATACGTCCTAGAGTCCTAGATTTAATAGGTATAGAAACTTCACTTATCAGAAATTATAATAATGGATATATCTTCAAAAATGTGGCTATTTTTGTCTGCGTGAAGCTGAAAAGCCTATAGAACCAACAGCAACTGTCCATACAAAAATATGTGACTGTCATACAAACAAAAAAATATTTTTTTAATACAGTTGCTCAAAAAGTGGCGTATTGCAGGGACGTATAGCGTTCGGGATGTGGGCTATTACATACTCGTGCTTTTTCTTTACCTTTTCCGAACTCGTGCGTTATCTTTCCCAACTGTCAAAATAATGTCTATTAAAAAGAAAAAAACCAACCACGAAGCATTTTCACAAAAAAAATCATAGAAGTTTTTACGATTCATGCAAATATTTCTAAAAAGAAGCTACTAATTTGTTTCAATATCAGATTTAATGATTTTATTCAATGAGTCAGGTTAGGTTTCATTTCATCTCATTAAATTTCATTTTCATTTCATATCAATAAAAAAAATCTACTGATGACTTGGCTGTATACGGGCATAGTTCCCTTTGCCTACCCAGAATGGGTGAAGAAAACAAAAAAAATCTCTGCTTATATTCTTTTACGGTTGGCGTCATTTTCCAAAAAGATTGTGTTTTTATTATTCTATTAAATTGCTTTATTTTTTCGCAACTGTATTAAAAATAGTTGTTCAGTACACGTGCGGAACCGTCATTGCAACTTGTTCCGACATTTATCGGAACTCTTTGCAATGACAGGCTTTCCGCACTTGTAATGAAATATACTATTTCAGGGAGTTCCGCAAAGCGTTCCATCAAATAAACAAACTCTTCAGCTTTATTGTATAGGAAAATTAGACTAGATTACGTGTAACATGTGTTCAACGACGTAACAAGAAAAACACGACGACGAAGTAAACATCGCCACTTACCTGGTAAATACGCAAATAAATAATTAGGTACCACTTAATACGCATTATCTGGTAATATGGATATTAAACCATTCATATAGCAGTAGCAGAAATATAGGTAGGTACTATATCTCTAAAATATCTGAATAGAATACTTGTTACAGTCATAACATTCAGAATTTAATCTGAATAACAATGCTTAAATATCACGAGGTCGAGGCACATACACGTGAGGCACGTCGCATCGTGCCACTAACGACTTCTTGTCGTAAAAGTGTTTTTTGTCGTGAAAATGATTGACGTAGCGTGGATAATCATAAAACGACTATGAACAATAAATAATGTACAATCTAAAAGTAATCAATATGTATAAACAAAAGGAGAGTATCAACAAAGTAATTTGATTTGCCTGTGAAGTGGCATTTAACAGTGAAGTATTACAACAATGCAATGAAATTAAGTACATATTATAAGTAGTTCAAGGTCATAGAAAGAACTGTCATCAACATACAGGAGTTCATAGAAAGTTTTTCATAAATGTGAGTAATTAAGCTAACGAAATCCTTAACTGAGGGGTGCGTTGCTCTTCTGTGTCAATTTCATGTTTGGTTTTATGATTTAATGGTAAATTTATTTAATAGATTGTCTTAAACTATATATTTGCAATTGTGTACTAAGAAAACTTTTTTATATTTTTAACCCGCGTGGCGCAATGGTTAAATACGTCGGACCGGACGCAGAAGATTCTGGAATTGCAAAATCTCGGACGATTTTTTTCGATATTTCAGTTCCGGAACTGAGTTTCCCAATATCGTAATTTCGATATTCATTGTTACTACAAAGTTTAGATTTAGAAGGTTGATTTTATTTCTTAACGCACCCACGGACCCAATCACCTAAGTCTCTCTATCCCTTGTGTAGCCCTCGCGCCACCATTATTACTTATCTTTTTAGATTAGCTGACTAAAAAATTGTAATAATTACACTCTTCTTTAAACCCGTAGTGTGAGAAATCAATCTTTTTCTTTGTATTCAAGAGCAGCATTTGATTCAGAAAGATTTACTTGTAATCCGTAAATATTAAAAATTATTCTATGATGAACAAATCTAAAGAAACTTTATTCATTGGTGCCCCTGAATATCAAATATTTTATTTTATTATCCATCCATCCATCCTTCAGAGCCTTTAGAGGTCCACTGCTGGACATACGCCTATGGTCTACAGGGAGTCTTACCTAAGTAATAATGTAGTAATGATATGTTGCTTATATCGCATTAATCTTTGGCATTGCAACAATAAAGCTTTTCTTCAAAACTGAAAAGTATTACTTTCTAGGTAAAGTCATTATCTGTTTTCTGTACAATAAATAACGAACAATATGATGTGGTTATAGATCCTCGTTTTCAATAGAATAAGTTGTAACAAAAGGCTGTTTATGTATTAAAGCAAATAGCGTGGCTTACAACAATAGTGAAATAGGATATAATAACAATATCCTTTGTGTGCGCGGTTTATTGTTATTTAGAATTGCCTGTAAAGAATTTTATCGAATTCATAATCAGTATCGAAGGTCATTACTAGGAACTAGTTATATTACATCTTACAACATTATGATGTTGATAGACTCACTAGTAAAACTGGTTTTAAAACATCTTTCGTATTCATCAGGTAAACATTATGACATAAGCGCTCGTTACTTTGAACTACATCAATCATTGGCAACTGCTCGCGGCTATGCCTGCGTAAAGGGCATTGTTATAATTTCGTCAGGGAAATAAAAGCAACAGAAAAAAACAACTTACAAGCTTTGTTTACAAGCGCAAATATAAACACTTGTTAGTCTCTGTCCTGTTTGAATTTAAAAAGAAAACTTCCTACTTGGGTTCCAATGTCACTTAATTAGATATCTGTGGTTGCACAGCAACTTTGCGGATTTATAACACCATTTTTTGCTCGCATCTTCAACATCAGAATCCTCTTCCAATCATGAAAAAGATTGAACTTTTCTGTGGACCATTTTGTTATCTTTTTAACCGACGTCAAAAAAAGGAGGAGGTTCTCAATTCGACTGTAATTTTTTATGTTTGTTTCCTCAGAAATTTCGACTGGGTGAACCGATTTTGATGATTCTATGTTTAATCGAAAGCTGGTGCTTGTCATGTGGTCCCGCTTAAATTTGAGCGAGATCTGACAATATCATCCATGAGAAAAACATGTAAGTCTTACATTTGCATTACGTACGTACGCAAGCGACAAATGGACGAATAACTCAATATCACGGCAACCGATTTCGATGATTCTTTTTTTATTGTTATTGGAAATGATGTACTTCACATGATCACAGTATTACAAAATTTGTACATACGTGCGTAACGACAAATGTTGGTAACAACCTTCTATTCCTGGGGCATAAAGTAGGGAACACAAAAGTTTTCCCTACTTTTGTGCTACTAAAAAGAGCGAACTTCTGGTGCCAGATTTTTTAAATATGAACAGTTTCTTAACAATGGCGTTAAAATGCTCCTAAGGGGGCGTCCATAAATTACGTGAGGTGTTTTTTTTTTTAATTTTCTGTCCCTGTGGGTTTCTTACGTAAACGCGTTGGATTGTTATTGTAAATTATTTTCTTTCGAACAAATTAGTGAATGATCTTAATCGTATTACGATTACGCTTAAGATTAAATCTTAAGCATGTACAATCTGGATGAAATGGACCAAAATAGTATATATTTTTTTGTTTCAATCAGAAAAAAATTGCGTGATATTTGCCGAGACACCCCCCCTCTCTCCAACGTAAGATGAGATGAGATTTGACTAGACCCCCTCCCCCCTTAAACATCTCACATAATTTATGGCCGCCCCATAATGCGTTAGTTAGCTAATTAAAAAAAAATAGCATCTTATCATAAAGTGTTAAAATGGTTATTTTTAAAAACTTCAAAAATCAAGTCGGCACGGGTTAATTAATGGTGAGTCAGGAAGATAAAATTTTGTATTTGAGTAAGTTTAAGTCGTTTAAAAAGAATTAGCGGTTTCAAAAATAGAAAAAATATTTTAAGGGACACCCTAACATACATATACGTTTATAAATATGTTAAATGTTAATTTTAGTAAATATTTCAATTTAACTCAACCACAGCTACACAAATCAGATGTTAACTTAGCTATGAAATATCGTGTCAATAATGAATACTGTGTGGATATCATCCCATTTGATATAATCTTGTAATAATTATGCGTTAAATATTTATTACATAATGAATAATAACATGTTTTTAACACTCGCTTATGATGGCTTTTCCTTTTGTACTAATTATAAGCCGACTTATCATTATTATTATGTACCTTTGGATAAATCTACTAGTATAATCTCTATAAATAATGTCTGGTGTATCCGTATAAAATCTTGGCCTTTGGTTGCATCACTTTAATATAAAGTATACACAATAACGTTATTTTAATATGAACATCAATTAAGAGCACAAAAATGTCAGTGAAACTAATCATTCAGAAGAAATCTATGATGTGGCTGCGAAACAGAAACAGAACAATTTGACTAATTCCTAGACCATAATGGGGTATGGGTAAGGCTGTGAGATTGACCTCACATCACATACAAGTAACGTAAATGTAACATAGGATAAAAAAGGAGTAAAAGGATTTACAATTTACGACACTATAATGTATAATTACTCGTATATGTAAGTTCATTAAATGGTTAACTTTCGTTATTTAGAGCTCCATTAAAAGATTATAATATTTAGCATTGAATGTCCTTCATCAAAATATGTAAGTATTTTTGGTGGTCGGCGGGCGGCCTGATCATTGTATAATACGTTAGTTAAATGTGAATACCTACTCGTATTTCTTTAGTAAAATTGCATATGGCAACACTTCTCGGTATTTACAGTGGCGTGCCTAGGACGTCAGAAGACGGCAAGCCAACAAATAGAGTGTTACCAGCTGCAGAGTGATGATAGTAAAGCAATGATAGTAAGCTGGGCTTTTCAGCTTGTATGGTAGTCTGTACCGCCACTGGGTATAGGGTAACGTAACGTGGGGAACAACATGACAGATAAGAGTGTTATGAAAATCAAAATACTACTACTTTGGAAGCCCACATTGCGTGTGGCCTGACACGCACTTGCCCGGTTTTTTTTATGTTAAAATCAACTTTAAATACCTATTTATTTTATATTCATGCAAATGTCATACTTGAGTAATAACTACATATTAATATTTTGAATTTCGACTAAATTGTTGTTTTACTACTGTCCGAAGGTTGACTGGCAGAGAATGCTTTGAGCATTAAGTCCGCCTTTGTTTCTGTACTTTTTGTATGGTACATAAAGAAAGAAATAAATAAATAAATAAATAAATAAATTATGTGTAAAGAAGAGTTATGTCCTATCTGTTTTTAAAAGTTTATTAAAATATAATACATATAGATATGTATTAACATTTAAGCGACATAATATGCAATATATTTGAATTCGAATCGTAAATTAACTCGTGGTTAACGCGCATAGTATAACCGGTCGAAAACTAATCCGTTTAATTTGCAATTTTGACATATTCAATAAGTGATTTTGGTATGCTATTCCTATTTATGTAACAATCGATTTTATAATATTTAAGAAAAAATTTTAATCGAGTAGGTAAATACATAATTATACGCCTAAATGTACGTTTTTTTTTTCAATAACACTTGCCACATTTATATTTTTCCATTGTAAAATCAGCCTGAATCATCTTTGTTACGTAATCTGTTTACTCGATAAATGTCGACATTGATATTTCCGCCGACATTTGTTGGAGCTAAGACACATCGCTTCACTCATAAGTAGACTTCACTTCACTTGTGTCAAGAAATCAAAAGATTTATAAAGTAAATTATTTTTTAAGCAGTCTGCTTATCAATTATTAAAGAGTATCATTGGCATGCGTGTGTCAAAAGTTACTTTAATCTATGGTTAAAAGACATGGACTGAGAATAGTCAGATCGGCTGAAAATATAGGCGCAAACTTACAATAATTTGCATAGAGCTGAAAATTGGTACACTATGAATAAAATATGAAAAGTCCATATCGATCTGACACCTGCATACAAAAATATTCAAGGTCAAAAATATCAAAAATGAGTTATTTGTACTTTCGGCACAAAAATATTTTATTATAGATAATTATGTTATACTTAATACTATGTATATATTCATTCATTGTGAGGTTCAGTTTTTGATGACAAACTTTAGACTCAATCACTTAATTAAAGGAAGCTGTCAAGTGTCTTAGTGAAATCGCTGCACCTGACTAAATTCAACTGCTTCAATTTCAGTGCCCTCTTGGCATATTTAACTTTTTTATGGATACAATATCATTGTTTCAGCTAAACGGTAATTTTTATCAAAAAAGTGTAAACAGAAATTTTAGCTCACGTAATTATTAATGAAATTGTTATTTCACTTTTATTCCTAAGACTCACCATTTTTGAGAGTCAAAAATCTAATTATTTAATTTTCTATGCCCAATTTTAAATTCAAATGCGTATAACCCAGTAAATTAGGTAGGGATTTGTTAAAGCGATGGCGTTGAGTGACTTTCGAAAAGTGTTTGTAACAACCTACTTCGAATAAAACTTATTTCATTCTATCATTTCATTTCAATTCATCCAAATAATATAATACATATACAATAAGTATGAATGAATATTGCAGAACGATAAACAATATTTCTGTGCTTGTTTCAACCCAGTTGCATAAATCGTGGTCACGGTCAAATGACAACTGTCATTCGTTTTTCTTCGCTACAGCTGTTACCACAAAACGTCCTCGACAAAGTTTAAAATATCTCGCGTTTTATTTAAATTTTGTAGATGAGAATATGCTTTCTCACATTTACATTTGCACATCAGTGCAGTGCAAATAAAGAATAAAATACCCACGCTTAAAATTAACTGCACTCAGTGTGCGAAATGCAAAGGGTGGTAAAGAAATAATCTAAATATTTCCAAAACAAAAATTACCGAATTCAAAAAACTAGCCTTTGAAAAACATATACCTACATATCTCAATCGCCATTTGTATTCAAAATCCTATTAAAATTATAAATGTGAAAGTTTAAGATGTTTGGATGTTTGTTCCTCAATCACGCCACGAGTACTTAATCGATTTGGCTGTAATTTGGAATAGAGCCTATACCCTTGATTAACACATAGACTACTTTTTATCCCCGAAAATTTCAGGATTCCCACGGGATTTATAATAAATAGATATCTACGCGCGCAAAGCTACTAATATCTAATATGGTTCTATAAATCTTAATTAATTAATTAATTAAAAATTTCGTTTTGAAACCACTCTACCGAGGGCAAAGCCGCGAGTAAAAGCTAGTTTAAAAAATTATTACTGTAGGTATCTATCACTGATACACTAATGCACGTCGTTTAACGCCGTAAAAAATACCTACATAGAGGATTTCCCTCAAATCTTCATGGATCCCCAGAAAAATCCAGAAAAATACGGATCTAATCTACAATCATACCCTTTCGACTAAAAAAAGATTCTTCCAAATCGATTGATGAAAGGCGTAGTTCTGTGGTAACAAACATTAATACTATCGAATGGGGAACTTGCAAACCTCTTCCGTTTTTAAAGTAGGTTAAAAAAGAATTTTTCAAAGCTTCGCACTGACTCATTAAATGTCCAACATAAAACAGAGGAAATATATAGATTTGTCCCAAGTGTCATTCAGTCTTTAAAACAGGTAAAGCTGTTTAACGACCAAAGAACTGTTGAATAATATGTTGCAATAAAGCAGTATTACACACTGTCATTGCACAGACTACTAGAGTAGCCCAGCAGACACCATTTTACCTCATCTCAGTGGGTCGCAGAAGAGGGAACTAAAAACAGAGCTACATTCAACTTGTATTTTGATGTTCATTAGAAAGAGATTTATCATCTATACTATTATAAACCTGAAGAGTTTGTTTGTTTGGTTGAAAGAACTAATCTCAGGAATTACTGGTTGAAATTGAAAAACTCTTTTTGTGTTTGATAGTCCATTTATCGAGGAAGGCTATAGGCTATATAACATCATATATTTTAGTAGTAAGATTTTTCTACAAATTAACGCGGGTTTTCACCCGCGGGCACAGCTAGTTTAATATAAAATAGCATGGTGATCGATGGTGAGCGATGTCCAATAATACTATAGATCAAAACCAGTGATGATGAATAATAATGATTGATTAACCCTTTATGAAGGTATTAACACTATAATCATAAAGGTACGGCCGTGTAATCGTGAGTGATTATGATAAAACAATCATGCAATGTTGCAACATCGCTATTTTGTTTCTTTAAATAGGCACGTAAACCATTAGACAAATAACTCGAAGCGTAAAACAGAATAACGTAATATTTCTATCAACACTGTATGTGCAATAAGACCTTAAACTAGCTTGTTTCAGTTATGTATTTCAGATTTTAACGACGTGAGCAATTTCCTGAGATAAGCTTTACAATCTATGCTTTACGCTAACTCGTGTAATGCCTCAATATAAAAGAGAGGTACATATGGAGAGTTTTTTCAAGACGAGGCGGAAGATATGGAATGTAGGTCACATGCAGTGGCGTGCGTCTCATAAAGACAGAAAGACACTGCCTACCCTAGTTCTGATAATAGATCTAATATTATTTTATCAATTAACAAAACAACATAAAAATCTTAAATCATAAATCAGCTCCACCTATCGAGTGCCGGTGTTATCATTAAGATCGATATTTCGCATCTTCGATTCGCGCTGCACTAGCGCCCGCGCCACCTCGGCTTTGCCACGGCAAAGACACAAACTATTCGTCTCTGAATGTTTTGTATGTGTGCTCCGTGGTAAGTCGTGGTCATGCGTATTTTTAAGTGTGTGCGTTCCGATAGCTACGTGGACTTTGCTTACACACAATGACAAAAATCACGCACACAACGCCATGAAAAGCCAGTGTCTTTTTCTTTTTCTAGTTATTCTTTAAAGCTAACACGAAAAATTACGATCCGTACCGAACATTTCCGACTAAAGTTTGCTATGCAATAAAAATATTTTAAGAAGTAACATTGTTTCATTGAATTTTATATATTTAGATGGCCATCATTTTTTTTTTCGTGTTAAATTTCCCATTTTACTACGTAATTCGGTAATTTCAGTAGTCAATTTATAGTAGTAGCCATATTGTTTGATGTGTGTTGTGTTTGTGACTAACGCTATCAGATATTTAGGATTTTAACATTGTTATTAGAGTGAAAAATGGATAATATTGTCTGTGAAAGTTGTTCAGATGGTGTGTGTATTGAGAAAATAAAATATGATGCGTTTTCAAAACTATCTTTCAGTGAAAAAAACAAGTTATTGAGATAGGGCGTCCAACACCGGATTTGCAATTAATACAAACTAAAGGTAAAATCAATCTTAAATTCAACACAAAAAAAATCATATCAATCAATCAATCCATCAAATCAAATCAATCATTCAATCATTCAATTCATATCATTGGCTGACAGGTTGCATACACAGTAATCGGTTATTTTTTCAAATAATAAAACCGTCTGAAACGACATCGGTTACGCTGATATTCATAATTTTCCTACCGCCGCGAGAAAACATGAACAATCTGAAAAACACTTAAAATCTTCCCTTAAATATCATACCTTTGGAAAAAATCGTATAGAGACGCGTATAACCAAAACCAACGTGTAGTATTTTTGGTGAGTAAAATTTTCTGCCTACCCTGTCTTAAAACTATGTGCACGCCACTGGTCACATGTGTGTCTTTCGAAGGCCTGAATCCAACGGTAGATATAAAATGCTGACGAAAAGATTATTAACGTGTCGTTGAGTATGGTTTTTATGCATTCTGAATACTTCATCTTTAAAACAGGTTTTACCTGGAAATAAATAACCGAGAACAGGTAGGTTCAAAACGGAATTCGTTACGTAAATTTTTTTACATAAATTATAAACAGCAATAAATTATAGCTTCTAGAAAAGATCATTGCAAACTGACATTTATGAATTTAAAATATGTATAATATTTAAATGAATGACTGGATGTCAAGTCTGGATAACAAAATTAATGATTATCTGAATACTACGGATATTATTGATAGTCATTTCATTAAATGTATCAGGAACAATAACTGGCCGTAATCCTAATAGAGACATGAAGTCAACGTCAAAGCCTTTATTAGTAACGTTTGTTAGATTTTGTTGTTAGTTTTTAGTTTAGACGTTCGTTAGTCGTTCAGAACAATATACACTGATAAAAACCATTTAAAACTGACAGTTGCAGGCGACTTAATTAAAACTAAATTGCTTTCGAAGATAAAATAATAAAGACACCACTTTTTAAGACAATAAGAAGTAGAATAATTTACTATTAAAGAGCCAATTAACAAAGAGCCATGCTGCTTTTGCAATAAACGAAGACTGAGATAACTGTGACGGAAAAAAATGAGAAAAAACAGTAATAATGTCTTGAAGCAATCTTTGCAGTATGAGGAGTTCGAGGCTAAAACAATTAAAATAAGCTAATATCTTAAGACCATGGTATTATACTGACTACATAAATCATATACATCAAATAATTAAACCATCAAATACACCATTCAAAATCATCAACAGGTATTCTAAAAGGCTATACTCCTGCAACATCTGATCTACTTTAGTGGATCAGAAACTGAACTAATAATCAGATATAAAAATACAATGATGATTAAAAAAAACGATTACAAAAGAAGTTAGTTCAGACGTGTATCTCGAGGATAAAATTAACATGATAGCTATGACGTTAAACAAAACATGTGGTTCTTTAAAACTAAAATCAGTTATGTTTTCAAATATTATTTTATATTTTTTGCACTCGTAACAGAAAACTTCGTTTTAACACATGTTAAACTCACATGTGGCATTATTAGTATCGGCCTCCTTTTGTTAAGAATGTTAATGAGGAACTAAAAGCGAAAAAATACATTTACCATGTAATTAGATGTAAATAATAATGTCACTTGACAACAAGACAACATTTACGTAAATTATGCAGCACATTGTATTATGGCTATATTTTTATAGGTACCTTATCGACGATGAGTAAAAACAAACTGCTGCTAAGCTAAAACTTCTTGCTAAAACTTGTAAGTACACGTGTTGCATAAAACTTGAGGGATTAATTTATTATTCATGTCGCCGTCGTTATGATCAACACAAAACATCAAATTAATATAATATTTTACTGATGTAAAGAAGATTAATTGTGTTTTAACAAAAGGATTAACCTGATCATTCCTATAAAGGTAAATAAATCTCTTTACTCAATTACATATTTCCCTGTTTCATAGAATAGTAATTTTATTAGAAAACTGTTACAAGAATTTGAGTATTTGTCTCATTATGTAAATAGAATTGACTACATCGTTATTAGATTTTTTTCTAAAACTAGATTTGAACCGTTTCTATTGAAGGACTGTATTTTAATTGCATATCCTGGTTGTGCTCGTTGCGTCACCTCCAAAGATCCCGGGAAACTTCACGTATGATGGTGTTGGTATGTTTTATAATTTTATTTAATAATTATATTGTACATTAATTAAATAATTACTTTATCCACATATATATATATTTATCCACAAGTAATTACAATACCTATTACCGAACGTATAATAAATTCTGTGATCGTGCTATAATTGACCATACCACGTCGGTTATTTGTAGAAGACTGCGTAACAAAAGAAACAAAAAGAATCTTAATTAACAAATCCAGCTGTCAACAAGAAAATCAATGGACATTGAAATACGACGGCGTGAAAAACAAATAACAAAATTAAATAACAAATTCGTCTAACAACGACAAACGTGGAGACGTTCGAATTAAGGACATAGATTAAATAAAATATAAAACAATGTCAAACAACAATTTAGAAGCGAAATAAATAAAAATGTGTAGCAATTCACGCGCATAAAAAATACATAAAAAATGTTTGAATGAAATGGTCCACCCACTTGTACTTCTTAGAATTCTTAATAGAGATCATTAATGCCAACTTGTCTTTTCCGAACAAAAACTATTGAACTGTAGTTTTTTCACTAAAAGAAACGGAACACATCAGAAACGATCACTGATTTACTTACGTTTATTTTAAAACCCGAGATCCTAATAAAGTGACGTTCACATATCTTGATACTTATAAACATAAACTCGTAAGTATAATCTGTTATGTTATCTTTAATCCAGTTTGCACATTATAAATCCTGCGTAGTGAAGTGATTGATAAGGCAATACGTGCAGAATGAACTTTGTGACTCGTTAGCATAATAAAACGAGCAGATTAAAAGCCTTCTATACACGACATATCACAACGCAAATGACAAAATCCTAAAAAAGTAGGTAGATTGTTGCGTCTGTCTGTAATCTGTATCGATCAAAACGCGCCGTAAACGCGATTGTACGCGCAGGACAGAATTGATAATATATACAGAAGTGCCATATCTTTGGGCTTGGAAGAAAGCCGACAAAATATTAGCCCACAGAAATAGAGATAAATTTTCAGGTTGTCATGAAATATCTACTTAGAAAATAAAAATAATTTATCATATAGTTTTAGGCGCGGGCCACACAGAAAAGACGCAAGACACGGACCCGTCGCAGTCGCGGCGCCCGTTTAATCTACTTTCATACAAAATGTATGCAGCCGTCGCGACGTAAAACATACAGAAAAGACGGGACGCCGACACGAACGCCGACTCGTCGGCGCCCTATTGCAAAACATACAGAAAGGACAGGACGCGGGCCTGCGTAGGCGCCAGCGGGGGTGCGGAAAGGACGCGGAGAGCAGGTTCTAATTATTATAGTGATTAAGTACTCTGTGGCCGGGAAAAGCCCAGTGTGCACCGACCGTCACGCCCGTTCCTTGTCTTTTCTATATGTTTTAACGGCGCCTTGTCTGCGACGGGTCCGAGCCCCGTCTTCGTCTTACGTCTTTTCTGTGTGGCCGGCGCCTTATCGTGTCCGTCTTTTTTTTCCTTTTTTCCGTCTTTCCATCTGTAGCAGTTGGACATTACAAAAATTTGAAGAATTTAAAAGGAAAACTATTACTGCTTCTGCTAGGTAAACAAATTAAAGAGCAATAATTAATTACAACTAAGGAACGTCTCACTGATCGTGAACAAGATAACTTTTAATTGGTTCTTGACAAATTAATCAAATACTTAATTATAAATATTTCTTGTTTATGTTTATTATTTTTTTATGTTTAACTTTCAAAACATAATACCTACTTTTTGTTTTACTATCTTATCATTAATTTCAAAATAATAAATTAATAACACTTCACACTCATACACTAGGATTCCCTGTGTCGTGGGTGCCATGGACAACACACAGAAACGAACACTCACACCCAGACCGAGAAGAGAAATTTAAACTCATCATTCATATTTCCGCCTCGTTGGGAATCGAACTCAGGACCCTTGGAGCGGCGATCCGGCATAGTAACAATTGCGACACACAGGTCGTCATTATCTCTACTAATATTATAAAAAGGAAAGATTTGATTGTTTGTTTGCATTGAATAGGCTCCAAAACTAACGAACCGATTTGAAAAATTATTCACTGTTGGGAAGCTACACTATCCCCGGGTGACATGCTATATTTTTTTACTATTTTTCCCGAAGCAAAGCGAAGGCGATTTCCTATTTATAAATAAAATGGTATTGTCAATTTCATTGAAAAAAAAACGTTGAATTCCCATACCATTTCGTACCCCTTGATCGGCGCTATACATATAATATTAATATATACTCACTATACATATAAATATTAAGGAAAACGAATGCAGAATACCAGTTTTCTACTACTACGACGAAACTAAAAGAACTTCATAATTTCGAAAAACATAACAGATATAATTAAGTATAGGTCTTATTGTTTTCATCCACTACTGTTCATTTATGAACGTTAAAAAATTTAAATTTAATAATTTGGGTACAAATCTAATGTCATTTTACTACTGTTGAGAGGTCTGAGAACAAGGCACCGGGAGATGACGGAATCACAACCGAGCTTCTAAGAGCTGAAGGGAAACCCCTTCTAGTGGCGCTCCAAAAACTGTTCGATTCCGTCATTAATACGGGAACTACCCCGGAAGTGTGGGGCAAAAGTGTGGTGACGCTGTTCTTCAAGAAGGGCGATAAAGCCCTTTTGAAGAACTACAGGCCCATTGCACTTCTGAGCCACGTTTATAAGCTGTTTTCGAGGGTGCTCACAAATCGCATAGCACGCAGGCTTGACGACTTCCAGCCTCCCGAACAAGCAGGATTCCGAAAATGCTACATCACCATAGACCATATACACACTGGGGCAGACTGCCTATGTGGAGTATGAGAAAGCCTTTGATTCTATCGAGACCTGGGCGGTACTAAATTCTCTCCAGCGGTGTCGGATCGACTACCGGTAATCGAGGTGTTTGAAGTGTTTGTACTCATCTGCCACCATATCCGTCAGAGTACACGACACAGCAACAAACCCCATCCAACTGCAGAGAGGTATCAGACAGGTGGATGTCATATCCCCAAAACTGTTCACCGCTGCGTTGGACGACGTGTTCAAGCTGATTCAGTGGACGTGACGTGGCGTGACGTTGACGGCGCTGCTCTCGAAGTTGTAGACGAATACAATTACCTGGGATAAGTGACCCAGATGGGTAAGCGCTCTTACCAGCGGTAACTGCAACCGTCGTCGTTAGTAGTCGAGCTCTAAATCCCACTTCGAGAAAAAAGTCACTCGTAGAATCCAACTCGGATGGGCTGCGTTCGGGAAACTGCGTCATATCTTATCGTCCAAAATACTACCTCAGAGCCTGAAGTCGAAGATGTTCAAGCAGTGTGTGTTGCCAGTGATGACATACGGATCCGAGACCTTTTGCTTTACTACTGGCTTAATCCACAAGCTCAGAGTAGCGCAGCGGGCTATGGAGAGGGCTATGCTCGGTATTTCTCAGTCTACGTGATCGCGTCAGAAATGAGGAGATCCGTAGACGAATAAGGGTAACCGACATAGCTCAAAGAATTAGCCGGCTGGAGTGGCAATGGGCTGGCCACGTAGTGCGAAGGACCGATAACCGTTGGGGAAGAAAGGTCCTTGAATGGCATCCACGTCTCGGAAAAAGGAACATAAGACGCCCCTCGACCAGGTGGACTAACGACCTGAAGAAGACAGCTGCCATCCGCTGGATTCAGAAGGCTTAGGACCGGTCAGAGTGGCGTAAGTTAAGGGAGGCCTATGTCCAACATACACGATTTTACGGCGTGTTGTATCGCGTAAATCGCGCCGTAGAAGTTTGGGTTTTCTGCGTTCGATCGCGTTTGCAGCCCGTTTTCGGCGTCGTAAAAGTACGCCGTGTAGGTTCTAAGATAATACCATTCAAAGTACATCACAAATACCTACATGCGGTGAGGGTATTGACCGCAAAGTATTAAATTTAGTACTCACCGCATATCTAAGGCTTACGTCGCAATAATCCTTAATAAGTGAAATTTAATACACAATGCCTGATAAATAATAATATTGTATTATGCAAACGAATAAAATCTTTCAACGAGTAGGTAATATGAAGTGGGTATTTAGAAAATCTAATATCAAGAAGAGATCTTATTCGATTATTTGAAATAATTATTTTTTAATAAAAAATTAAACTAAAAAATATAATAAACCATTTGGTATTATAAATTAAGATCCTAAATTAACAATAAATTAATTATTATTAAGAACTATTATTATTATTACTTTAGGTCTGAAGACAATGTATTTTTGTAATAAACATAACCTGATACTGCTACAGGTTTCGCTCCAGATATTATTAAATGCGCTCTTTACATATTATTTAATTAAGGGGATTGTGATATTTTTGTAATTTTTAATCAAGTTATATTTAGTGCGAAAACAAAATTCAAGTCATACCTAACTGGCATCTAAAGTGTTCAAGCTCGTTTTCAGAAAATAAAAGACGAATGAATTTATTAATCGTATCTATTTTTTTCATGTCAAAAGAAATTTAAAAATAAGTACCATTCAAGAGAACGAGAGAAAAAAAGAAGATTCATATAACACAAAATTTAACACTCCCTCTTTATCTACTTAACTACTACATAATTTCTTGCCTAGAATTCCGAAAACAAAAAATTATTATAATTAAACATTAAACCTAAGTCTAGTTAGTAATTATAAAAAATGACGGAGGTTGTTCTCAACAAAACTTATTAAACCTCAGCTTACTTTAATTTTTCAGCGTCGAAATACGCAACTCTGGAAAAACGAAAAAGTTATTCGTTCTGTAATTTCATAGGTTATGTAAATATTGAATAGCTTTCGATTAACTTCTCTTTGAAACGCTGTCATGCAACACAGATATTAAATGGAATTTCAATAAATATCAACATTATTATTAGCGTGAGACCAATATATTCGTTCACTACGTGAGACTATTTATAAAGTAGAAGAGGTAATAATAGTTTGCTACGTAATCACTATGTGTTAAACGATAGTGTAAATACATAAAAGCCTCTTGGTTCAAGTTCGGCTCAGTAATTATATTTTCGTGACTTGCATTAACTTTATCAACTTTATCGAGGGATGAAAATTTGTTTGATCTATTAACCGACTTTTTGCAACTCAACAACAGCAAAGTAATCAAAGAACATTATCAATATCTATATTATAATCTAATTAAGCACGGAAGAAATAAGTAATGAAACACCAGAAATCGTATTTTTGACGGTCTAAAAAATAATATAGGTATCCACTGTTTGCTGACATATAATAGAGTAATAAATAAAATTCCCTATCATACGGTCTTGACTTGATTGAATTAAGGTCGTAGCTGACTTATACGACACCGCTCCCATCCAACCGAAGTATGAGAATTCAAATATAAACTTAAAATCGTGCTCTGTAGGTGCACTTTACAGTAACAACAAAAATTAGCAGCCCGCGCGCGGGAAGCAAGCTAACCGCAACGATTTTAAGTTTATATTTGAATTCTCATACTTCGGTTGGATGGGAGCGGTGTCGTATAAGTCAGCTACGACCTTTACTCGGTATAGAGTACGCTGTACTCAGTAAAGCAACCTCCAATAAGAGGGACCTCCAATGAGAGAGACCTGGTGACAGCATCGATCATTATTCAGCAGGTTGGCTGGAAATCGAGATCAATGGAACCCACAATCCCAAAAATAACGAATAATCGCATAAAGCAAAGTTAAAAAATTTACGAGACAGATATGACGATATGACAAACATGAGATAAATACCAGAATATGAGCTAAGTCTACGGACTACGGATCATACAGTAAATTTCATCAATAAAGATACTAAAGATGTTATTAAGCAAGTAAGCTAAAATTAAAAAAAAAACAATAACAAGTTTTGTGTTTATAGTGAAGTAAAGTAAAAACCAGCAGAACAGGAAGTGGTGAGAGGAGTTAAGGCGATATGAGATGAGGCAAGGTACATAAGAGGGATGGCGAGGAGACGATATGGCTGTTGCTATAAAGAGGTAGCCTTTCAGATGTTACTAACCAGCGTGCGTGTACTTTTCGAAAATACAAATGATTCGTAAAACAACGGAAGAGGAATTTGAAGTTGACATTGAATGAAATTATTTCAAAGATTGTTTATGAATGTTTCTGTTGCTATAACTTCTTACAAGAAGGGTATATGAAATTGTCATTCCGGGTCTACCAGATATTAAATCCTTCTCCAATCACTGTTACGTGATCATTCTTAGTCTTATAAATAATAACGATTATTTTATTGTTTTGTCACATAAATATATAAGTATACAGTATGACATGTATAGAAGGGAAAACTTAATTTGTCGCGTAATTAGTAATGCATAAGAAAACCCCTATTCATCATTGCACTTTTGTAACCGAGACCTGGGTTGTAATGTGGTTTTAAACCGCGAAACTGTCATACTTTGACTTTTCTGGTTGTCGTCAGTAATATGATTAATAATTTATAATAGTCATATTTTCGGGAAAAGGCTGTAATTTATTCAAGTTGTAAAACAAAATATTTTCAACTTTGTCAAATATTTAAAACATCCTCTATTATTTACTTTGCTAACAGTAAACTTTTGACTATCACCAATGATTTTTAAATAATAACATACAGAGCTCATGATTACAGCGATCAATAAAGTAATTGGATGCAAGTAGACTAAGTATCATGTTGCAACGATATTTTTAATATCATTGCGCAACCCACATAATGTCGTTTCCAGATAATATCAGTTCGTTAGTCTACCGTTTCACTTCTTTAGCTGCCGTATTAAACCTGAATTTAAGAAAAAAAGTAAGTAAACCGATTGCTCCCTTCTTTGATTAATGTTATACTTGGCGAAAGGAACTTGCTTCATTCACATTATTTGTGCGAAATGTTGTTTTGGTGTGTCGTAGACAATGGATCATTTGTTCCGTCTTTCTGGCACATGATAGCTAAAATTACAGTTATGAAAATAATTTCTCCCTTTCGATGTTTTTATAAATACTATTGACGTCATCACAATTGATATTACATAAAAATCAGGAAATTATTTCACCCTATTAATACCCTATAAAAATCGAGAATCTTCATAAAAGGTATTTTATAAATAAAGATAAAAAATGACTTTACATTCAGTGGCCGTACGCAATAAGGTCACGTTGGCAAGCAATATTGTATGGCAACAATGCGAGAGAGAACAATTCCCACGAGTGTAGTGTCATAGACACGCCCGCGACCGTATTATGCGAATACAACACGATCTCCAGTATGGTAACTGGTATCTCCGACACTCCGAGCTGTCTAGAGGATTCACATAAATCAATGCATTATGCATTGTCATGTGTTCTTCGGTTTATTATCGACTACAAATTGCAATATGCTAATCTGAAGCAAATAAATAGACCCGTATTTATTTTAAAATAGAACAGAACATTTTGTATTGTTTTGTATTAGTTTAGAACAACAATTGACTAACAAGTTTTTATCTTAACTCGGCGGGAGGCGCGCCCCATAATGCAACACGAACTGTCGCTACCGGGTAAAAAATACCACAGTGGATTTATTGTAAAAATGGGGGTTTATTATGGGTATTTTAATGAAACAATTTCTTATGTTATATTTTAATATATTTGTCACGAAACAATGTGTGAATAAATTATTTATCTATTACAGTAATTTTTAATTTTTTTCATGAAATCACAGCGTAAAATTAAATGGTTTTTGCACATGGCTTATAAAGAAACAAAAATTAGACTCTAAACATATAAAAAAATTTAAAAAATGAGATCAATATCAACTGAACATAATATATTCTTACTTATAGCAATAATTGTTTCATGTATTAATTTGACATTTTTTTGAAAAAAATCGTTCAAAGTATAACCTAAAAATAATCACCCTCCTTATATGATATGTCGATAATGTTCTATATGAACTATACTTTTTGAGCACATTTTTCACAAATCGGAACAGTATGCTTTCTAAATATCTTTTCATGGTATAAATTGCAATCAGTCTTAGTTTTTCGATCTTTTTTCCAAGGACACATCACACACTGCACATCGTTATGTAGACAATTGCGAGCGCAGCTGCAAGGCTCTTTCTTGACGAGTATGACTCAGATTTTAATTTTGTACTATATCCTCTTCAATACACCAACTACCTGCATCGATGTTCTCTCTAAGCTATGACATGGGGTCCTTCAAGAAGCGGGTCTATCATCATCTTCTTGGACGGCAACGCGTTGGTGACACCCCCGGTGTTGCTAATGTCCATGGGCGGCGGTGATCACTTGCCATAAGGTGACCCGTCTGCTCGTTTGCCTGCTCAAAGTATAAAAAAAGATGTCGACAGCTGAGGATATCCGTATCTCTTCTGCTTCTTGCTCTGAATTGCTTTCATGCTCATTCCAATCTTCATTGTCTTCAATTTCAGAAATATCTTCGCCACTGTAATCTAAAAGCAGGCCCTGTTCTATTTGTTCGTCATTTAGAGGAAAATAAGGCATCTTAATAGTCTAAAATAACAAAAAAAAATAATGTAGACTAATAAAAATAATAAGACACAAATAGTCGCTACTGGGTAAAAAATACCCATACTCACCTTATACATGTGTTGTGGCTGAACAGCACGTGCACACTGGGTTTTTATTCAAAATTGTGGACTGTCATACGTTCCTCGAAAGGTACCTAAAGCGACGCGGCACAAAATTAAGCAGAAAAATAAATATTTATGAATTTATGCACTATGTGGTAAATTTTACCCGGTAGCGCCTCCTGCCGTGTTAAGAAAGATTTATCTTCAGTACGCTTTATGAATCAAAAGACAATTAAGTTTTATTGTTCTATGACATAAATAAAAATGTACTTCAAGCAAAAAGACTTCAAAAGATTTTTCAAATTAATAATCTTCTGTACTGATTTCAAAGACAAACGATCTATATAAATGTGAGAATTAGAATCTTAGAAGCATTGGATTCTAAAATATGACTTCTTATGTCATAATTTGAAAGACTAAAGCCCAAACGCAGAGCTATGACACTGTTATGACGTTCCCAATATAATTAAATTACACTTTAGTATGCAATTAAAATTGTACAGAGTACAGGCTATGAAGTGCAGTGTCATTTCCACTTAACCACCGTTCCGCTTCCACTTGTATACCTAACCCTGAATGCGGTTGGCAAACTGTTTTGAAGCTAAACTGGTTACGAAGTATTATACGTAAGCGGTATCAGTTGCCCAAGTTGCGCAACTACGTGATACAATACAATGTCGATTCACGTACGCCGGTTATGGCTATAGGTCAACAGAACTATGGTAAGTACTTACTGAACGCAAAGGGCCTTATCACAATGACGGTTTCCGAGCGGATTCAAAGCGGAATGAGTGCGTAGCGAATACGCCGCGCGTCCGCGGCGAAAACGTCGCAGACGTGAAGCTAATACACAGCGCTTTCGACGCTTGTGTGTGGCGTGATTGCGATGTACAATACGCTCTCTGAACGCACACAACAAAATTAAGTCCGCGGCGAATTCGCCGCACCTCCGCGACGCATTCGCCGCGGATGCGCGGCGTATTCGCCGCGCACCCGTTCCGCTTTCAATCCCCTCGGAAACCGTCAGTGTGATAAGGCCGAAACATTCTGTCAATGCTTTGATTATTATGCTTTTATTACACTTTTATCACGTGAAGTTTGATACACAAACTAACGAAGTCTATTTAAGCAATATTTGTGACGAATTGTAAGTCAAATGTTTACAGATCAGCTTATTTCATAACTCAACCTTATAAGCACACAACATCAAATTTCAATAATTTTCATGTAGGTCAGTTGAGTAATCAGTTCATAAGATTCAATACAAGATTGAATAAATAATATAATAATAATAATCTTTATGTAATTGATTGATAGACTGTCGTTAGTACAACACTTTATATGAGATTAAATTTCAAGTTTTGTTAATTTTAATAATTACAACCGGTGTTTATTTTTAAAGAATCTTTAGCCATGATTATACCACTAAAATATTATTTCACACCAAATCTTTGTATTTTTACGCTCAACTCCTTATGAAACCTGTTTTCGTTCATTTTAATTCTAGTTATTTATAGAACGTTTTTACATTACCTGTCACGACTCACGACTGTCACAGAACGTTTTTAAAAATAAGAATCACTGGCTGCTAAAGCTATTTTAAGCAAGTATTATTTTTAATTATTCTGAGAGGATAAAATGATATCATCGATAAAATTTGAATTATTAAATAGAGGCGTTTTTTATTTCACTGATAAAACTGCCATTACTTTGATATATGCGGCTATTAATGTTTTATCTACAAACAATCTATAATCAGCTGATAAACACATTGCTTCGGTGTCACTGACCTTGAACTACGTAGACTTTCTACAACTGACGTAATTAGCCTTCAGGTTATAATAGAGTGCTCGTTTTCGTAAACATACTTATTACTCTTATTAGGTAGGTTTTTAATTTTATTTACATTTAGATTTCCACTGTTGTATTTAACATTTGGCCATTAACTGGAATAATGATTTTAATTTATCTATGTTACTTACACAATCACTAATGCATTCATAAATTATAATAGCTGTTACGTAACACTACGAAATATACAAAAATAATTATGTTAACTTAAATCTTATGCTTTCAAAATATTGGAAGATCAAAATTTGAATGTAGGAGACCTAATTTGTACCTAATATGTATCAGATCATCATCTGAGGATTAGAACGGATGTTAACTGAGATAGTTCTTATGAAAAACTTGGCCTACTTTTATATTATGTTCAAATGTAGATATTTTTGTCAATGAAGAAGTAAGAAGAAAAGGTGATTGATTATTTAAGTATTGGAGAGCCACTACTAAGCGGGTCGCCCGCATTCTTTTAGTCTGTCTGACGTCTACGGGCGTCCGCGTCGGTGACGACTTACCATCTGTTGGCTCGTCTACTGGTGGGCTATTCACATAAAATATCCATACCTAAGCAGTCTTTCATGTCTCTCTCTGTCGTATGTAGCCGCTGCGAGGTAGTCATCAGCGATGGTGTGATGCAGCGGCGGGTGGATGGGCGGCTGGTATCGCTGCTTCCAGAGCAGCTCGCCGCTGGCGTACAGCGAGGGTGGCGGCGGGGGCAGGTGCAGCAGCGGCGGGGGGGGACCTCCGCCGTACCCGTGCGCCATGCCTCGCCACTCCTCCACCGAACTCGCGGACCCCCCGGACCTCACCCCGCTCACGCCCGAGTCGGACCTCTCGTCCGCATCGCGCGCGCACACTATCACACAGTCGTCCTCCTCGGAGGCCACGGCGCTGGCCACACCATCCGCGACCGCACTCACTTCACTCTTCACTTCACTACTCTTTTCGCACACCTCCACTTCCGGCTTCACTTCTTTCTCTTTCACGCACTTGTCGTTTTCGTCACTGACGTCGACCACATCACCACTCGCACACACACTCTCCGATGCACCTGAAACAATAGAAAATACCGTTAACGAGCGATCTTGAAACTACAAATAATGTAATGGACAGACACAGATGATATATCATGAACTCAATCAAATGGTGGATGTATCAGGTAACATCCCGGTTGTACCGTTGTACGATGTCAAACGGCTGACGTCAATGTTCCTGCAGACACGTTTGGAAATTGGCCAACGTTAGCTCATTCACACTATGCCCACTTCCACTGCAAAATATTTATCAGCTAGGTATGCGGACGGTGTGGGTGGGTAAATCAACTGAGGAATTTATACGTTTATTTATTTACATTTAAATGACGCGGATATACAATTTAATGCGGCCATGTGTAAATTAGTGCGAGCACCGGCGACCTAATTTAATAATGTATACGTGTTTTGTTGAATAAAGAACCTTGAAGCTAGTAATAATAATTATTGCATCAGACACTTTCACAGTCGCGCGAGTGAGTACAATAAATCAAGAGCTGGCTGCGAGCTGCGTGACGGGAATATAATCGGAGTCACGTTTCGTTGCGCCAAGTTTATTACAAGTGTCGCGAACCGGAACAGGAAGATGACATCGCTGGGAGATATACTCGTGTAGGTGGTAGGAATATGTTGGCAAGGCATGGCGGGCGTCGCGCCACACGTGAATGACGGCTGGGCAGCGGCCAAGTGGCCAAGACGCACCGCCATTGCCGCCTGACACTTGGCGACGCACCAGAACGGGGCCATTGTGACAAAAGTGCAGACACACCGATCAAAGCGGCTTAATTCATTCGTATTATTAGATATTATAACCTGCAATCGGATTAACTTATTCACCTGAGGGTCAGTCATGATGTTTTAAAAAGAATTGTCAAAAACAAGCTCGGTTCGAACGAGAAACAATGAATTTTAATCATAAGCAGTTAACACCACGACGTTAATTTACATAATCGAATAAGTAATTCAAACAAATATAAGGAATGCGGAATCCGCCGTTCGTGGAGTACATCTGGGTTAATGCCAGTACCTACTAAATACCATTATATAAATGCATTATAGTTACAACAAAAAATTAACCATTTGCTTAAAAATAAAGTTTCCAAATTATTAATATTATCCTTACAAAGAAAAAAATAACATTTAACAAGTAAATACCTAGTCAAGAGACACGAGACTCAAGAGACTTAAGCGGATGTAAACAAAAGCAAACAAACAATGGTGCAGTGATCAGCTAGCTCTAACAATGGAGTAACAAATAACTGAAGAACTCCGCAGACACAGCTTGACAGCAGTTGATTGACAAGACAAACGTAGAGGCGGAACCGGCGAAAGCATTTCATTCGAGAAAGGAAAGGCAAAAAGTTGACACCGAGCCCCGACCTAAGCGCTGGAGAATCCTGTTCTTCATTTAAATTATGCATGGAGGCATTTACATCGGCGCAACTACTGTACCAATTTACATAATTCTACGAGCTTGCCTGACTCTGTAATACTGCATTACATTTAAATATGAATAAATTCATTTATTAATAACTAGTCGTTAGCAAGCAGCCTATCGTATCCGTATCCTATTAAAGCGATGAACCTAACACTCGACAATACAAATATATTGCGTGAATATCTATGACCTAAATCGGGCAAGTTGTTCAGAAGTTACATAATCACTAACAAGCGCACTACAGATTTATAGAAAGATAAAAGATAATAAACATCCACTTGAGAACAATTACACAAATGACGTCAATATACCGCAGGCTTATAACAACAACCACCAATAACATAATTAAACAAATGTTTCTTAATTATTCATACAAATAAATTACCGTTTTCCATGCAAAGCTAACAAACGTAGTTAGGTTTTCTGAGAATAACTCCACCGCAAACATTTACTGAGTCAACTAGTTAGTTAAACAAGAACGCATCGTGGCGTCTCTTGATTGCATTTAAACTGTACATAAAACTAAAGGTCAAACTAGTCGCACTGTTGGACAGTAGCTTAAGTTTTAAAATAGACAGTCCAATAAAAGATAATCCGATCAAAGTGCAAATCCACACCTAGAAAACAAATTAAAACAAGCCACAAACGGATTAAAAACTTAATATTGTAAAGGTTACGTAATACCCAGTTTACAATAAAATGGTAATGTGTGTGACACTCATAGCCAACGTGATGAGGAAAACTAGACTGATACCAACGCTTATCATAGACTCGAAGTTATTTGCGTACCAGTTATATATTCGATGACAAATCGTTTATTCATTGTAATAAATAACATGACTGAATAGTTATGTAAACAAAGTAATTACGGATAAATATCATGTGCCGATAATGGTAGTGGTATCAAAGTCATTACTCGTTGCATGTCTAAGTGGCGAACATCTCTCTAAGCCACTAGAGCGTGTCGGCTCGCCGACCGTGTAATGAAACACTTCCACTCTGACAATAACCGTTAGTTAATAGGACATTTAGTTGTGACAAAGCTTTCTCTGTATACCCATAAAGCAATTATCTCAGCGTTACGTAATGCGGTTTGTGTTATATAGTTTCTGTAATTGAATAAACTGGATAAACGTTTTCCACCAACCGCAGTTTTAAGCGGGACTTTCTAATACAACACAGAAAGGAATTTTATTATGATAGTGGCGCGGGGGGTTTAACATTTACTTTGTTTGCTTTACTATTCATTGCCGTTAATTCCTTAACCTTATTCAAGTCTGTCAGCAAATAGTAGTTTTTCTTTATGACCGTGAAGATCAAATGACAATGGTTAATGCTGTTTTATCTTCGCTATGAATTGAAACGTCTTATTTTATTTGTATTTCTCATTGTTAACTTTCATACCTACTACCTACGCTATAAATATTTATACTACTTCCCATCGACACGATAGAGACCGATAGTTATTGCTAACTATAACAAAAAGAGCATCACTGATGTCGTGACTGGTTGGGAATGTACTACCTTGACGGTATTGTGGTATTACTGCGGGATTAGTGCTTCAGGTATCACGAGTTCACGACAGCCAAGCCAGCCGCGTGCAGCAAATTGTGCAATGTATTACCTATGTACAGTCACGAGCATAAATATATTACTATTGACACGTCAGCAATAATATCTGCCCAAGAATGCGTTCAATAATATCTGCTGCACGGACGCAACAAAAATATCTGATATTCATAGACAGCATATTAAAGTGACGACAAAATTATCTGATAAAAAAGTACATCAAATAATTGTGACAACCACCCAAAACAAAAATATGTGACGACATTAGTCACAAAATAATGTGATCACCCTCGGAGTGCAAATATATGTTTGCCGTCTAATTCTACGTTTCTGTAAGCATTTACATTGATTCCTCAATCATAATTATGCATAAATATATGACGTTCAATAGTTGGCAAAAATATCTGACGTAAATCTTTTATTTTTATGCTTTTTACCCGACTGCGCGACGCAAAGCAGGGTAATGTGTTTATCAGTCTATGTATGTTCCTATGTGGCGTCGCGTTGTAGAGACCAAACTGGTTGACCAATTTTGATGATTCTTACATCAATCGATTCGCCTTAACCTTGCGAGTGTCACTAAAGTCATGACAATAAACAGGGACAACCAGACACCATAATTATCTAAATGAAAAAAAAAACAAAATTTGACGAACTACGTCAAGTGGGGTATCGTTAAATAGGTAATCAAAAATGATTTTTAGGTTCATTCATCATTTTTGATTTTAAGTGACAGTTTAGGATATACAGGGTGAATTTTTCAAGTGTGCAAGGATGGTCAAATCCGAAACTATAAGGAATATCGAAAAATGCTTAAAGGAGTCTCAAGACCGATTTTGATTAAAACTAAAACTGCATCATTACATTTTTGAAAAATAAATATTCCTAGCCAGGAATCGAACCCGTTGATTTTGAAAAAAACACACCCTGTATTATTACACCATTCGATAGTGTCATTGAAAAGGATAAAATTCTGGGAAGTAATGACATACGGCAAATTTAAGGAAAACGTTTAATTTCATTAAAATTCACATTTTTAGTACCTTATCCGTGGACCCGCGGTAATCTGGGCCCTTTCTAATCCGGTGCATCCTGTAATCGAGTGGATAAAAGATAAAATACCCATTAAGATTGTAAGCATTTGCATTGATTCCTCAATCATAATTATTAGGCATAAATATATATGACGTTTAATAATTGGTAAAAATATCTTAGTGGGTAGTTTCTTTTTTATCCACTCGCCGCGGTGTTACATTTGAGATTTTTGCTTGTGAATGTTTGGTGAACTGTTTTGACTACATCTATGAAGTTATTTATCATGGCTCGAGTGATTTGATTGAAATAATTACTTTTTAACAAAAAAATTAAACCAACGAAAAAAAAATCAGAAGCGAAAAATCAAATAAACCATTTAGTATTATAAATTATGATCCTAAATAAACAGTAAATAAATAATTTTGAGACCATGCCAAACAGACAACATTAATTACATGGAGCGTAAAATAAGGGCAACGGCATGCGATGCACACGGCAGCAGCAGCGCGGCGCACATCTTTTCACAGTCTGTTTTTTCATCAAAATTATTTATTTACTATTAATTTAGGATCTTAATTTATAATACTAAATGGTTTATTTTAGTCAATTTTTTCGCTGGGTATATTTTTGTTAAAAAGTAATATTTTTTTTTAATTTTTAGTTGTTATTAATTTTTTTTATCTATATACATATATAAATCAATTGCTGTTCGTTTGTCTCGCTAAAACTCCGAAATGACTTGACCGATTTAGCTAATTTTGATCTTGAAATATTTGTGGAACTTCAGGGAATGTTTAAACGGTAAGAAACATAAATAATAAGTAATAGAATTACTAAAAACGACAATTTAATTTTCCAATACAAACTGTTCCTAGCTGTGAAACATTTGATGCGTTTTGTCAAATTGTCATTTGGTCGTCAAATATTTATAGGTGCGTTCAGAAATTTGTCTGTTTCATAGCTGTGGTATAAGGTTCGATCTCTTTGAAAACTTAGGACCATAATTATTATATAACTTTCTAATGTAACCTTAGGAACATATCTTACTTTTTTATTTTATAACTGGCAGTTGAGGGAGAGGGACAGGGGAGGGAGAGGGGGGAGTTATTAGGTGGCCCAAAGTTTGCCGGGTCACCTAGTATTAATTATAAATATTGGGGTTAATTTCCAATATGTATCATGTAACTGACTGTATACAGTCAGTTACATATAAGTTATTACTTATAAGTAATGGGTGGTAGATTCAGTTACCACGTAAAAAAGTAGTAGATGAAATATCAATCATCCCCTATTGTTATACCTTTAGGGGTAAAATTTTGTTTCCAAATTTTAATGAGAATAACTTCAAGGTATACATACACGTATACCTTGAAGTTATGCGTAGCGTAGTTATGAGTAGCAGTGATAGCCTATTGGTTAAAACGTTGGTCTCCCGAACGCGGGGGCCCGGGTTCAAATCCTGTCACGCACCTCTAATTTTCAAATATTATGTGCGTATTACAAGTTAATTATCACTTGCTTCGGTGAAGGAAAACATCGTGAGGAAACCTGCACACCTGAGAGTTCTCCATAATGTTCTCAAAGGTGTGTGAAGTCTACCAATCCGCACTTGGCCAGCGTGGTAGACTATGGCCTGTACCCCTCACATTGTGAGAGGAGACCCCGAGCCCAGCAGTGGGATATTTATGGGTTGTTGCTTTGCTTTTTTGCTATTATACATACATTACCTATCCAATAAAAAAAGAATCGTCGAAATCGGATCTTCCAGTACAAAATTATTGGGGTAACGGGTAAAAATTCCGTGGGTGAACAATCAATTATCCCCTATTTTCGTACCTTAGGGTAGGAATAAAATTTTTCAAAAAAAATAACAGCAACTTCAAGACATATCCTATCCATTAAAAAAAGAATCATCAGAATCGGACCACCCTGTGCCGATTGCTGCGTCATTATACATTAAAAAAATATGCGTGTCAAATTGAGAACCTCCTCCTTTTTTTTCGTTGGTTAGTAAAATAATCAAAAACAAACTGTTTTTTAATTACCTAAATAAATAATAGTTTAAAAAAACTAAAAAACACGCTTTTATAGAAAACCCAACTAAAAAAAATAGAAAATAAATTTGAATTAAGAATCGTGTAATTGTAATAAAAGCGTGAGGTGCATGGTCTCAATGAGTAGAAGGATTATCATTTTGATAATATATTAAAAAGCACCCCACGCTTTAATTAAACACCCACGCTTAATTCAAATTTATTGTCAATTTTTTTACTTGGATTTCTATAAAAGCATGTCTTTTAGTTTTTTTAAACTATTATTTAGGTTTTTTTTTTCTTTCTTTTTTTCTTTAAATATTGAATTGTCATCGGTCCTCGATAAGTCTACGAAGTTTGAAAGAAATCTGACCAGTTAAAGCTAATTTAAGCGTGTAATTAGGTTTTCCTTTCTTTTTTTCTTTCTTTTTTTCTTTAAATATTGAATTGTCATCGGTTCTCGATAAGTCTACGAAGTTTGAAGGAATCTGACCGTTTAAAACTAATCAAAGCGTGTAATTAGGTTTTTCTTTCTTTTTTTCTTTCTTTTTTTCTTTAAGTATTGAATTGTCATCGGCCCTCGATAAGTCTACGAAGTTTGAAAGAAATCTGACCATTTAAAGCTAATTAAAGCATGTAGTTAGGTTTTTCTTTCTTTCTTTTTTTTCTTTAAATATTGAACTGTCATCGATCCTCGATAATTCTACGAAGTTTGAAAGAAATTTGACCGTTTGAAGTGGGTCAAAATCAAGTCCAAAGAGAAGTTACAAATAAACAGACAAACAAACATACAGGGGAAGCTAATATAAAGCGTGTAAAATAAAAAGCTAATGTACAGCGCCATCTCTGTAAAACTCTGTGAATCACTTCAAAAAAGTGTCGTCATTCGTAAAATCAAAAAGTGTCGAAATTTTCCGTCTAGCCCCCTTTCACAACGCGCGATAAGGGACTTCGTTCCAAAAGTATAAAAAATAAAAGATCGTCAGATATTTTTGCCAACTATTGAACGTCATATATTTATGCATAATTATGATTGAGGAATCAATGCAAATGCTTACAGAAATGTAGAATTAGTAAACGGCAAACATATATTTACACTCTAAGAGTGATCACATTATTTTGTGACTATAAATGTCGTCACATATTTTTGCTTTGGGCGGTTGTCACAATTTTTTGATGCACTTTTTTATCAGATAATTTTGTCGTCACTTTAATATGCTGTTTATGAATATCAGATATTTTTGTTGCGTCCGTGCAGACAGATATTATTGAACGCATTCTTGGGCAGATATTATTGCTGACGTGTCCATAGTCATATATTTATGCTCGTGACTGTACACGCTATTGATTGAAAGCCCGGCCGGTAATCTACCTCGTATCTCACGACATGTACTCGTGACTGAGAGATATCATCGACTGATCGACGGACGAAGTCTTTCAATTGAATAACGTTTTCAATTCGTCTTCGCATTCAGTTATTTTGGTTAAAACTTTAACATTCGCTTTTAAGAGACAATAAAACATGATACGATCCGGTGGATATTCAACGAAATGTATCATTTCGTATTCTCTTGGCGTGAGATTTTCTGAACACGTTCACCGTTTTCGGTTCTACAAAATGGCGGCCAATGATTATGTACGTGGAGTGAATCCGCTAGTAAAGTAACAGACAAGAGGCAGAACACAATAAAAGGTCAACTAGATATATGTAAATGACTTGAGATTTAATTAGGCTTTATTTAACCGCTCGATCTTGTACAGCGGATGTGGACAATATACGTCTGGTTCAATCATATCAAAGACATTACGGAGTGATAAAGTCCTATTTGCTTTGCCTCGTGGCCTATTATAATGTCAACGCAACATCGTCATAATTATTACCTTATCGCATTTACTCACAAGTGGCTAACTACGTATTACAAAATGAGTTCAAGTAAAATAGTGTATTATCTATTCAATGATTAACGATAATTGGAATAAACACAGAGGTCAACAGAAAAGACAATAAACAATGCAAGAAGCGTTAAGCGATGTAATAATACTAAGTCTGGTATGTAAGAGTGAAGAACTGTATATTATTATAATAAAGATACTTAAATATAATAATACCGACAAAGCTCAGTAACAGATAAACGTAACCTTATAAGGTCAGACTGCACTGTATCTTTCATAAGTTTGGCGTACCCACATGAAAGCCCGAGAAAGCAATATGGTACCGTGGTACTTACAAATGATAATTTTGAAAATCTATAGGTTTTCAAAATAAAAATGTGATTTACTATTACTTTAATTTCCTAATCCAATCCCATCTTTTTTTTAAATGAAAGCGTATGTGCATTATTATGTACGTTAGTTATTACTAAGATATATCAATACCATATTAATGGAAAAAAATATAATCAAATATTTTATTAGCTATCTAAAATACCTATCTACTTCAATTTCTACATGGTACGAATAGTGTTAAGTCTTTGATTAGATAACCACATACTGTTTATTGATTATGCGATAAGGGCGGAAGTATAAAAATAGCAATATGTAGGTACTCACTCTTCAAGATATAATTGACAATAGTTTGTTCCTTAATTCCAATAATATGTTTTCTTCTTCACAAGTGCACTAACTACACGAGCGTTGGCTATTAATTATCACCCAAAAGTGCAAGTCACAGACGACACAGACACAATTCCCCGTTGAGGATGCTCGAAGACCGTTGAAAATTTAAATGCAATCCAGTTTCGTCCTTGAAAGCGACCAGGAAATCGAATCGAAGCAGTCAGGCATTCACCTACACTCACTCACACCGCACCAGCTGGCTGTGCTATTACGTGTATAATTTGTAAGATCCACGAGTATATTAAAATGATTCGTTGCGAACGTTTAAAGGTAGCACAAACGTGTACGAGCCTCAACGGCGCACAAAGAACTGAAACGCGGGGAAGTTGCAGGCGGCGGCGCGGGGGAGGGGAGGCAGGGGGGAGCGCGCCGCGCCAGTCTCACTCGCGATGTCAGCGACGTAGTAGCAGGCAACGTAGCAACAAGTGAACGGCAGTGCGGGTGTGAGGGGAGACGAGGGATAGAATGGGGAGGCTCCCCCCGCGCATACAAAGAGCCCGCACCTGACTGCGACGCATGGGGCGCCCATCCAATACTATCCATCCACTAGCCGCAAGCACACTGCACAGTCGCTGCCATACAAACGGAAAGGAAGGGCAGATGTTGATAATCACGATGTGCACTCTACCAATGACACCCCGCCTCGATAATCGGGCATCTGTTGCCAAGTTGCCTTTAAAGAATTTTAATCATGTACATTGAAAGGATATAAATAATATTACTCACCTAAAAACAAACATCGACTGGAAAATCCCCTGCGTAGATAAGGTAAATAAGGGTCGGGTACGAGACGACTGATATAATAAAGATTCTAAAGAATTGATGTACTCCTTTGAGCTCGATCCGGGACCTGATCATTCAATAACGAATCTTTTCCGTAGCTCTTACATTATGTAGGTAGGTAGGTATGTTATTCTTAAACTCGGGGGAAAAACACGCTACAAAAAACAACAAATTGTGTGAAGGTTATATGAAACAAAGAAATAGAATTCGATAAAGAATGAGACGTTCCGCTGTAATTAAAACGTAAGCGTAACATAAGTGGAAGATATCCGTCTATAAGTAGGTACAAATACCAGTTCGTTATGTACATAATGTGCAGTAACCGCAAAGCGCGTGTAAACTGCTAGCTATTTATAGTCCGTGTAATTTAGTAGAACATAAACAAATATCGACCGTTGACCAGCATAGCGAACGTTTAACAACACGCCAACAATTTGGCCACCTGCCAACTATGCAGCGACAGTCCATTCGATCTCTGTTTGATTTTATTTCTGAGTACTTTGTTTCGGTCCACATCTCATTAAATTACATACCATTAACATAAGGCTAGCTAATTCACTGAAGAAACATTGGGAAATCGTAATTACCTCATTCATTTATAGCTGTACATTGTGCACATACCGAACTCGAATCGACTAGCTCAATGTAGCAGATTCCAGAACTATCTAACATCCTAATAAAGATAGATTACTTGTATTTAATTAACTCATTCCTCGAAAATGTAATAAAACATCGTGGTTCATTCAGGCTACAATGATAAGTTAAATCGTTATCAAATACACAGTGTAGTTAACTCTATATTTGCATATTATGCCCTTGAACACGAGAAACGAGTTCAGTTAACGCACCTTGTAATGTATTTATTATTTTATTGTTTAAATGCTTGTTAATAATACATACAATGTACGTACATAAAGTCGACACGCGACCGTCACTGATTTACGAATGGCGTTTACAGAGAATGGTAAGCAAGAAAAAACTAATTAACTTTTTTACATTGACGATCTTGTGCAAACGCTCAGTATCGAGAATTGTTATTTTGTTATCGCCTCATGCAGACAAGTATCCGACATACGTGGGCAACTCGACAGGCAAACCTGTTCGTAGTTTGCAAAAACAATCAAAAGAGGTCGCGTATCTGTTTTGGCCTTGCGCTAATCGTGTTAGCGGCAACACGCGAATAGCTAATGTTAAGCAATTTACACATGCAACACAGTGAAAAAACCACACTTTTAACTATATCGTTTGAGCCTACTCCGCGAGTTTAATGGGCACGCATCTGACTCATGGTTATTTAACGACTATTTAATGTTTTGTTCCGATAGCAATAAACATAAATTAAGTAGGTACTCTACGGTCTACATCGAACTCCGATAAATGAGCCCGATAATAACTAACATAGACTAAATCGCTTACGAACATTATATTTTAACGAGGAAATCATGTGACTTAGCCTCAATAAAATTCATAAAGGCGAATGCCTTACGATCCTAGTTCGATACTAAAAATAGGTGCTTTATCATGCAATGTGTTTTGTACTACGATGATACGTGAGCTAAGTAGATAACCAATACAAGCGAGCCACACAACGCTGCGTTGATTCGAAGATAGGAAATACAAACACACCAGTTGATAACCTGGTTGCAGTAACAGATAATACACCCATTATCGTATTTCATACACGTATTATCTAAACGGTTCTAATGATTTCAGTCGTTTACGAACCCAATGTTCGATTTTCGTTTCGACTGTTTACGTTCATCGGTCTACAGTGGACCCTCGGTAATCCGGACCCTGTCTAATCCGGCGCCCCCTGTAATCCGACGCCTATCACTGTTGATTGTACATAAAAAATCAATTAATAAAAGTCCAAATAGATTCTTTGATTTGTAATTTGTCGGATTACAAGGTACTCTTATTTAAAAAAATCCGGACTATAGAGGGTCATAGGCAGTATAGTAGGCAGTACTCTATAATCCGACAAATTCGATAATCCGACATCGCCCTGCAAAACGTTTGTCGGACTACCGCGGGTCTACTGTATTTCACTTTGAGGTGGACGGAACATGCCATGCCTATAATTGAACGATTAGCAAATAAACAAGTCGAATTTGTATTGTGAAAGACGAAAGTCTAGTTATAATTCGATTACACAGATTACGTAGGTAGGTACTCAGATAAAAAATGTACTAAATTATTGCCGTCAATTAATTATAAGAAACTTTATTGTTGTAGTTATGTTGAATGTCATGGAATAAAGCCAATGAAATGGTTAACGCTGCTATAATTAATATTTCATTAGCCCAATGATATAATCAAGTGGGGCAACGATGTGTGTAACTATATCTAAGCTAGACTTCCTGTATGCGTGAGAGTTTACAGGTATTTCAATCAAACAAATAAAGGTTAGAAACGCGATCTCAGGTTATCAAGGCATAACGAGAACAATTACATTAGGGTTACATTACAATTACGGTAGGGATTTGTTGAAGCGATGGCGTTGAGTGACCGTCGAAAAGTGTTTGTAACAAACCTACTTGGAATAAAACTTATTTCATTTCATTTCATTTCATTTCGTTTCATTTCGTTTCATTTCATTTCAATTGAGTTATTTAACGTTTTCGATAGCTTACACAGCTGTAGACAGAATCGTGTGCGCGCATGTAAATTGATCGCCATCATAACAATTCGTAAGCCCATATTCTGATGCAATGTAGTGAATCATGTTATTTTGTTCATAACATATACAGTTAATGTTTATTCTATGTTTAATATTTCAATACAATTACTACACACGTCATTTCCAGAACAATGTAGTGTTAAAATTTAAGTACTTAATAATAGGCTCATCGTCTGAACTTAAGTTGTCTACTCTCGATTGAATAAAAAATCTAAGAGAGATCTAATGCATTACTTAATTGTTTCACGAGATAATGCTCTGGCAATTAAAAGCAAAATATCAAAGGTTATCTAGTTAATAGCCCCTAAGGCCTAAATTGTAACATAATACCTCTAGACCTTGAGTTCGTCAATGTTCATTTAAATACCGCCTAACAATACAGCCAATTTACAATTTATTATTTTGATAAAATGAAAGCAAACAGTGTCAGCGGTGTGCGTATAACTATTTCGTCACCGGCTAACCGATTGCGGGACCGGTCGACGATCGAATGTCAAAAACCGCACGACGCAATAAATTGTTGTCTCATGGAGAGTAAACATTGGCGTTGGACCGCATTCATGCATAATTGATGAGGGTTCGTAGCGAGCGCGTGGATTCCTGGCGGTCACGACTCACCCGGGCCGCGCGCCTCCGGCAGCCATTTTGTGGACCCTGCTCGCCCGAGCTCCGAGCTCCGAGCGTGCGCATCGTGAATAATACGACTACACGACCTTACGATCCAATGATATTAAACTATAGATACGTTATGCCCTTACAAATCAACCAAAAAATCTGTTCCGATCCGACCGAGCTACAACACACACGTTTGTCTTTTGTTTCACTATATCAATCACTATTACATTGGTAAATTATGTAAAAGGGATGGCACTACTAAAACCATAATAATGAAAAAGACAGCTAGACGGCCTCACTCAGAGGCAGCTATCAACTGTCTGAATTAAAATCACTACACTTGTCTAAATTCGACTGACATAAATTTCAGCGCCATCTTGGCATATTTTGTATATAATATCATTGTTACGATCTGAAGTTCTGAACCACCTCAACACGAACGTTATAAGATATTATATCCCCTATTAAAACAAAACACTACCTCGTTTCCGTCGCGCTCCATCGGTCAAATGTGACGAATGGTTATTCAAATCAAATCATTAAGTGCATGCAAAGGTAAGTGTGCGCCAAACGCGATGTGCAATTAATATAAAATAATAATTATTAGTTTCTTTTATTGCCGACTATGTAAATAGAGCGTAGAAATTTGTAATAAACACATTATTATTATTAATGGCACAACAAAGCGGCAACCCTCACGCACGGCATTATGCCGGTGCAATATTCAAAAGTCCTTTCTCTCGAAACAATCGACGCATCATCAATACGACATTTCGCAACAATTAATGTGTACACTTGTAAGCATGTCGTCTTACTCGTTCGTAGCAGTTTTAAAACCTTTTCGGGTGTTACAATACAATAGATTACAGTTCCATTGCCAACTTTTATCAATATGTATGTAACGAAACAGTACGTGTCCGGATTTGATAATAAAACGTGCCTCCTATCTATTAATATGTTAGTCATGACGATATTTCATGCATAGATGCACATACTCTGTATAAAATTGTCTAAAATAATCTTCAAAGCTGCTCATAACTAGCTGAAAAGAGAATCCTCAAAACCTTATGAATCATAGAAAACTTATTCCATTTATGCCATACTAACATAATACGCTCAAATTTATGCAACAAGAACTAAAATAGTAATATTAACTTTGCGAATTACAAAGGAGAAAACATGACTCCAAGTCAAGTCACATCAGAACACTGCACAACAGAACATTGTTTCCTCGGAGCTTGATTTTATGCTGATACGTTGCGGTTAATGCCTACGGCGGTGCGCTCATTACGAATGAAAGTCTCTGGGCGGGGAGTAATAATACCAAATGAAATACCGCGCCCGTCCGTCTGCTAGCAAGCTCGCAACCGCAAGCCCGTCCCGGCTACACGATCACGTGCATGTGTAACCATGAACTAGGAATTATCGAGCATCAAGTACCACCCGGCCACCACCCGTCTGTCTGTTTCATATCAAAACGTATATTTATTTTCGAGTTACTAGTCTCGCAGCCACAACCACACTAAGATTTTATACTATTGGAAAATTTGGAAAATACTGACATAAACTGCGTCAATCGTCATATCATCTAAGCATACATCTAGTCATGTTATAAAGAGGAAAGTTTTGATTTTTTTTGTTTGTTTGTAATGGATAAACTGCTGAACTGATTTCAAAAATTCTTTCACCAATAGCTTGCTCTATTGTTTTTGGGTAAAATATTTTATTTAAAAAAATAGGAATCTAATGAAAGAAAAGCGAGCGCGGGTAATAGTACAAAACAAATAATGCCAAGACAGTCGGTATGCAAAGTTTTATTTATGCCCCTCCTTGAACGCAGTTGAAGATTTGGGAACTTAGATTTAAAGGAGAATGCCCATTTAGTATGGAGAAATGTACTAACTTTAACATTTTTGTGTCTTGATAAAAATACCTATATTTGATTATGTTATCTTAATAAATTACACATACTAACTTTATTCAATGTTAATAGTAGGAAATACGAGATTTTCAACAAAATTAGTTTTTATTCAGGTTATAGTAATATGTCAACTCACAGTAATATGGACTCTATGAAGGCGTATTAAAGTCGATTGCGTATGTAATGTCAATCTTTTAAGTTTCAAATTCATTTGACAGTCCCCAAACACCATGTAGTTTGTAGTGTATTATAATGACAGAACACTATTACTCCTGGCTGATTATAATAATTTTCTAATTCATTTGACAGTCCCCTTACGTCATCTAGTTTGTTGACTTTATTGTATCATAATTATAATCGAATCAATACAACCTATTGGCCCGGAGGATTTTAAAAGATTCCTGATTGGCCCTTATCCAAACATAAATGGCCCAATGGTTTTCTTTTGTAAATCGGAAGTAAAATTACTTATTAATTTCAAAAAATTATTCCCAATAAGGATTTTTTAGGAAATAGGCTAAAATACTTGAAATATTTTAATTAAATTTTTTGTCCAAAAATCATTGTGACACAATTATTTTTGTAAAAGTACTGGCTATGGGCATTCTCCTTTAGATAGCTGTGACGTTACTATCTGTTATGAACATCGAAACAAAAGAGGTATTGGCATTCGTAATTCGATTATTGAACGCTGAAAACGTTTGTTACGCTTATGGTTCATGTGAAACAGCTGCGAACATATGCAGCCGTACTTCCTGTCGAATGATCCATTGTTGTTTTGTTTCTTTACTTTTTATCCCGAGTTCGCAGTCGCACTGGTAAAAACAGCGTGAGCTCTCACAATTCGCTAATGCTTCTACACAGACTACACATATTTATTCACAAATTCACGATAATAATGTTGGAATTACGCTTGGGAATCTCAAGTCGACATCTCCCTAAATCGATTCAAATTCCCCAGTTATAGGAGTAATCTGAATAGACATTAAATAAACACACGAAATTAGCATAACACACGTTGATGAATATTCCGATGTTATTAAGATACGATCGAGATATTCTTCGACAAAGGTTATTGTCTCGTTCCACAGTGGTATTTATTTGAGGTTGTTATCAAAACAGGTTGCAGCGGAGTTGTCGGGAAGACATCGCCGTGAGATCGTCGGGTCGTGAGTCGTGATCGGTCGCCACGACATGCGACGACGCCCATGGCCCTTAATTCGCTAATCAAATCAACCAGTACAATGACTCCATTGTTAGCGAAAGGAAGTCAATACTATTTTCACTTCGATACAATCAAAGGTTATCATATCAATAAAAGGTTTTATCTTTTATCTGATATCTAAACATTGTACCTAAGTATGTTCGTGTTATACGTATTTTAATATCAATTCAACCCGCTTTCTTGCATTTGCAAGTTAATATTTTAAGTGCGTCGTACATTACATGAATATCAATATATCAATACTCAACCGAGCGTAATGGCCGGGTGTCGAGACACGGCCATACATCACCGACAGTGAAGTGGCCAAATCTTCCCCAATGGGAGGCATGCTGGGGGATGGGGTGCCAGCGCCACCCCCAACCCGTGCTTATGCAAACAGCCGCATTAAGCCCTTCGCCATTAACGCTTAAATACACGTTATCAAGGGTTTTCCTTAGAAATTGCAGCCAAGCTACCGAGCCACTGTTCAGTAATTTGGACAGACGCCAAGCAATGTTTCGACACACTGCTGCCGTTATCGGATATCTAGCGAAATGTGCATGTAACCATTTTAAAATACGTATAGCACTGCCGCAGTACCGTGGTTGCCAAGAATCTAAATAATAATATGGATTCACTACTTTCATTTTTTTGTTAAACTCTCATGTTTTCGGTTCATGCGACCCTAAATCCATGAATAAGGTGCATATGTCAACTTTTTATATGCATGTTACCGGCAATCTATACAGATTACTACACAAATATACATTTGTGTAATCCCTAGGCAATCTATCCTGGGTCGTTTTGGCAATGTAGAAATTTCATATTTTCAGACTTTATGAACTCTGTACTTATGTACATAGCCAATGTCCATACGCCGATATACATAGTGACTAAGTATTGAACAGTATTATGTTTACAAAGTAAATTCAAGTATTCATATTAAGTATATTCAAGTATTCATATTAAGTATATTCAAGGGAATAACTGCGACCAATTTATGTAAATATATCATTCCACAGAGCTCATTAAATGAAGCTCTCACAAGTCACAACTCACAACGACCGTTTAATTCCGAATATCATGCGCCAAAATATTATTGAACTGCGAATGGTGTTGAAAGGAAAATGTCACAATTTAGGCGCGGTGGGGTGAGGGTGGGGTAAAACATCACCCCCGCCCTGTTTACTTCGCCCGTGAATCGAGGTAACCCCAAGGCGAAACTTTGATTAGTTATTCTTTTATTTATCGCGACAAGGGTCCACTTAATTCGGTATCTCGTCCCGTGGGATTACTTGTTAAGATTACGTTGAACTCTTCTCTTCTCAATTCTCATCCTCTTTCTTTACCTTAACACCGATTTAAGAGACAATATTTGCTCGGCCTCGCGCTTGCCGTCTTGATAAGGAGGGAGATAAACGAATCTAATAAGATAAGTTATCGGAAATGAAACATTGCATGTAGGTATGTTTTAAACGTCAAACGTTATCTCAGTAAATAGTAAGTCTTTGATCGCCCGGTGCCTGTTAAGTGTAATAACGGTCGAGTTCCGCTCCCAGGCCGTTGCTATGGCAACGATAACAGTGCAGCCGCGCCTCCCAAACATCCCTTATTTATTCCCATATTTTATTTTTCTCACGCGGAGACTCCCTGAGAGCAGCTGATTTCCTTCATATTGTACGAAATTCTTTATTGTTCGCTATTGAGCTCTTGCTGTTCAAGTAATACTTATTTTGCGAATTCATTGAATTTCTGCGTTATGTATTCAATTCGTATTTGATACTTATTTAGAAAAATCGTATCCAGAGGTTAACTTAAGGTTAAGAGGTAAACTTTCCTTTTCCTTTAAATCTTTTATTACTGAATGTTAACGTTATAAAAGTAAATAAAAAGTAATCAAGGATCGGGATTTACATTTCAATTAAAACGGAATTAAGAATGTGAGCTGCACAAGTGAGCTAAATGTGATAGGGGCCGCGGCACAGCTGACTCGCATGACGGATTTTATTGCCATAATGTCGTACATTATTCCCTGGGTTATTCAAAGGCAATTAAATTCAAAATAGCTTGGCAAGATTTTACAGGTGGATGTGGATCTGTAGGCATAATACCCCTTCTGTTGTAACGCAAGCATTAAGAATGCGAACCAACCAACGCAACCAACCCTCCCGGGCATTCCCTTTATTTTTATTCGTATACAAAAGGAAAACATTGAAGACACGAGGGCTGCCATTACGAGGGCGAATTTAAATTATTATACTTCTCATAAACCAATGACCGAGCGTTTTCTTTGTTAGAGAAACTAAAGTAGAAAATATTGTCCTACAGACTTTTACAGGTTTCGTAGTCTAATATCTTAAAATAGAACGTGAGTTTGCTGTGGAATTATTTAAATCAGTTAAAGCATAAGCAATAATTGTTTCCGTAAATTATTTTAATTAAAAAATTTTATCATTGTCCATAGCTAAACGGGTCGTATCGAAACGAGGTAATAACAATTTAATCTGGTTAAACTTGATCAGTTTCTTAAAAGTGCTTCATTTAACTGCTGCCAGAAAAAATAAAATTAAAAAGTCGAGAGACAACTGACCTTTCCATACCCGGACGGTTAAAAGAAAGATGTAATTCTCGTTTCCAATATCAATACGAGTTTAACAGCCAATTATGCGCTGTTATTGGAAAAGTGCATTTTTTATCACCTAAGAAGACAATATCTAAAACATCGTTACAATATAAAATGTTATTACAGTTTTAATTTCAAATAACATTTCGTCTAATAAACGAAAATGTCTGCACATTTCCAATTATAAATCGCTAGTCGCTATAGTCGCTAAATGCAAACGGCACCTTATAATTCACACGAATGCGACATAGTTACAACAAACATTTGTCCGTATTTCGCGGAAATTCGCCGATTCCAGTTTACATAGCGGAGACGCGAATTTATTAGCATTAATAAGCGTCGTCGTAATGAGTTCATTAAAGGACAGCGCTTAATACCTACTGAGCGAACGGTTGCAGGGTATTGTTTGAAATATAATTTAACGTGCACATTCGTGTTGCAAGATTTACGACTCCTGGTAGTCGAGTTAATAAGGGAAAGTTATTTTAAACACAATATGTTTGATCGGTGATGGACGGATGGAATAAGGGTTGAATTTTTACGTCGTTTTTTAATTAACTTGAAAATTGGCTAATTTATCTTTGACGACGGATTTAAACAATACTATTAAATCTTTTGAATGATATCATAGTTTAAAAAAAAAACAAAAGTGCCATTGATTGATTGCAAAACAGACTTAAAATTCCATCTGTCAGACGAGATGTACACAGACAGATGAACTGTACGTAGGAAGAAACGTGTAAAACTTAATGGCACGCATTCATCGACCGACGCCCACTGAAAGCGTTCCTCAGATATGAGCTCGACAAATGACTCATTAACCGAGACGGCTAACGACTGCGCCAAAAGGACTGTTCAATTGAATTTCATTTATTACGAACCGGTTACGTTCAGTAAATTGCGCGAGCTCAATTCGATCGTGATACATGCAATTTAAATGCCAGTTTGGTTAAAGCGGCAAGGCCAACGCTATCAAGCGAAAATCGACAAGTTTAATGTAGGCCAGAGCGACAGCAGTAAGGTAGCATGCTTTTAAATTCACAGTAGCTCGATTTACGGTCGTGATAGTTTCATTTTCACGTCCCGATGGCTCCGTTGCCCGCGCATTCGTTCGTCCATTTTTGTTCTGTAATAGCCGCGTCGTGACTCGTGACCAATCAAGGGAGATCTCTGATAGTTCAATAGGTCGCTTCTTTCGTGTCCGGTAATTGACATTCGACGCGACAGCCGGGGACCTCGGTATGTTTGTCGTGGCATTTTTTATTCGCGTCGAGTAGTGCGTGACGTGCCTGATGTCCACACTCTACTTACCAGACGATTCGTTTCATTCGTTGCGCAACCGACTACGGGAAGTCGAGCCACCTTCGTATTCAGCGGACGCTAGCATGTCTTCACTTTCTAAACCTACGTTATTACTAATCTGGCACTGATTTTTGTATAACATTCGACATGCTTGTTAAAAAGTGTTATGGTCACATAAAATTTATACGACTGTAATAAAACTTTTAAACTTAAGTTCTTCGACAAACACTTAGTTGAAGATATCAAGGTTGAAAATTAATGTTTATTTATTTTAATACACATACCTTCGTACCCATATTTACATTAAATAACATATTATAATTTACTTGCTCAATGTCATCAACTACACGCGCAAAGGCAAATTTTAAAGCAACTACGAGTTTAATAGGCACTTCTCAATTGATTTGAAGGTTTATCAAAATGAGTTTTTCCTTCCGACTTCAGGCGTGATCGGCCAAAATAATTAGGTTAAGACATACCTAATGTTAAATATGTAGTATATTATTATTAAGCTCCAAGGTATCTTATAAAAATAGAATACATTGAAGGTTACTAACAACTACAGCCTTGACACGATGCAAATCGCTATGTCGATCGAATTCAATGGATGAGATTGAATATTGATTTTGGAAACTAACAGAGTTGATTGAATCAAGTTTCGACGTTTGTGTGTATAATAAGGTTGAATAACGTTTTAAATAAAATAAAGATAATGATAAAAAATGCTATTATTTTAAATTAAATAGGAAGTTATTATATTAATTAACTGTATAATAGTTTTTTAGTTATACAATTACTACAGCTATTTATATGTGTGCAAAAAATATGAACATTATCATAAACGGAAATTGATTCCTTAGTTATATAATTTATTTTGTAAGATTTTATAACGTTATTTTATTTATTATTTACATACGTAACATAAAGCGTACTGCGTACATACAAAAACCTGTTTTCAAAAGGTATTGAAACAATGAGAAAGTAGTTGCATCACAAAACGTTTGGTAACTGTGTGTAGAGAATGGTGCTGCACGCTTCGTACGTTATCGTTTCTGAAGTTTGTAAATAAACTATGTACGGAGAACACTTATATGTATAATGTATAATAAACATAGTTGTACTGCACATTTCAAAAATATTCAATGGTGTACCCCTACGTTACGCGTGACTGCGCCACTTTGACTGACCCTGTTCTATTGGACAGGGAAATGTCTTTTTTATATACTTTAATATGACTTTAAATTATACCAATTACGCAACTAAATATACTAATTACACTACTGAAAGAAAAAAAATCACTTTAAATTCTGTTTATAGAATAAAATGCTATAATAGTAAACTTGAAGTATGTATTAGCATTAATTTTATATTCGAATTTTAAGTATAGTACTTCTGTATAAATTTGAAAAGCCGTTATTTACTCCGAGTTTATTCTCTACCTACGTTAGAATACGAACTTGGACATTCATCTTTCCGCTTACGGAATGTTGGCACGAACAACATTTAAACGGAAATATGTAGGATCGTGAGAATAAGTTTATGTATCCTTACACTATGATACGATACATTAATTTAGCATTCATTAGTGAGGACTTGTTTGGATGTTGTAACAGGTCTGAGCGCTCCCAATACATATCGTTAGTTTAGGATTCATATTTACATCTTCTGAACGGTTTTGCTTCAAATTAGCATTAGGGTTGATATCCGTGGGATTTTGTATAGTATTTCGGATTAGTTAATACCGAAGATCATTTAATGATTTTGTTTTTGTTGGTGTCTGTGTGCAGAGGTAACCATAGTAACCACACATAGCTATTTAAAAAGGCACAATTTTACATTATACAACTCTACACGCAAACCTGAGTACTGAAATCAGTTTTTGTTTCGCTAAAAGCAATACAATTGCAGTAAGTACCTACCTACTTAGAAACTACAGAGGTCATGGCTTCAACCCATTAATCTCTTGAGGAGACCTAGAGCATACTCCACCACGCTGCTCCAGTGCGGATTGGTGGAGACACTGGAGACACAGGTCATATTGAGTCGTATTCGTAGCATAAAAACTTCCGTCATTTGGGTTGATAACTATGTCACTAATCCCTCAACCAATCCGCACTGAAGTAGTGTTGCGGATCGTATTCTATGCCTCCAAAATCAATTAATTCCAAATCAAACACCCGGCAATGGATTGCTTAAAAAGACTTTAAAATGCTGTAATTTTACTGAGCTAAATAAAAAAAAAACAATTAACATTCTAAAAGACGCAAAGCCTTTACCATTCGACGTTTATGGTAACGACATTTATAAATGTAAAACAAGGCTCGGTCCGCAATAGGCAGCCCTTTCATTCAGGGAACCGGTTCGCAATCGCCGATTTAATTAACGTACGTCCGGTTAATCGGATCAAGACACGGTCGTTGCTACAACGAGCCAATAATGCTCCCGCCGACACTAAACGGGAAAACTACTATCATTTTGCTCCAACAGCACAATTCCAATTATGATTAATGTGATTATGATTTAACGTTCAATTATCAATAGAATAACAAGCTCGCGACTGATTGTAAATTACATATTTATAATGTTGAATACTCGGAGCAATTCACTCGTGTACAAATAAAATAGCTTCGTATACGACGGACCGGAGCTGCGAGGCTCGGATACCGTTCGAATGTCGGCCCACGCTCGTAATTCGAATGCTCTATCATTCATATTGTTATGTCGACAATGTTCAGTATCGCTAGCTGCTCGGTATAGTCGCTATATCGCCGACACCCATCTCGGCCGACACAACACTACCGACACCCCACAAAGGCCGTTGGCCCGCTTACACTCGCGTGGGTCGCGCATTATATCTACTCACAACGATACCTATCCTACATGCAGTCGCATGAGTCGCATGAAACGATCGCTTCCTATAGACCTACATTGTTCCTCATTGCGCGTATTAATTATCTTATTACACAACGGCAGCGTACCGTCTCGAAACCTATTTGCGTGCGCCCGCGAGCGTTCATTTGCCAAAAGCTATTAATTACGACCGAAGAATAGACTATCTCGCCGGCTAATCCCCCGGAGACGGTTACGTTTACCGACAACGTTGATTAATGCCTGCGGGGTTCGTTTAACTCTTTATACTTTATACGTTACTCGTTTGTGTAAAGGCGAACGCGAATAACCTTCTTTCGGGTCGCCGGGACATAAATAGGCTCGCATCCGTCGCGGTACAAATAAATAATTTGTAGCCGGTGCGGTGATACGGCGCACACGCTCCGGTTAGGATTAAAGATTAACTTATGTGTGATTTATGAATAAAATATAAATATATACTAGTTGTAGTAGTTACGATCTCAGGCCTTAAGGTGGCGGTTCGCGCCGCGACAGTGACAAGCGACCGAGACAAGAGACCGAGACAGGAGACCGCGACAAGTGTCTCGGTCTCTGTAGGCGCCGGCCACACAGAAAAGACGTAAGACGAAGACGGGGCTCGGACCCGTCGCAGACAGGGCGCCGTCACGACTTTTTAAAACATATAGAAAAGACAAGGAACGGGCGTGACGGTCGGTGCACACTGGGCTTTTCCCGGCCACAGAGTACTTAATCACTACGTTTTAAGAGACCTGCTCTCCGCGTCCTTTCCACTCCCCCGCTGGCGCCTAAGCAAGCCCGCGTCCTGTCCTTTCTGTATGTTTTCCAATAGGGCGCCGACGAGAAAGCGTCGTGTCGGCGTCCCGTCTTTTCTGTATGTTTTACGTCGCGACGGCTGCATACATTTTGTATGAAAGTAGATTAAACGGGCGCCGCGACTACGACGGGTCCGTGTCTTGCGTCTTTTCTGTGTGGCCGGCGCCTTAGCATCTACTGTGGGTCGAGACCGAGACCGCGACCAAAGCTACAATTCATTCAATTTCAGAGTCTGTCGATGGAGTTACTTATGTTGTACTGTGCCATTAATTTACACTGTCTAATTAGAACTTCCATTGGAGGAAGAAGAAGGTTTTATTTATGTTTTCAGCTATGTTTTTCCAAATATTTTTCTTTAAATTTTCGTATCTGTAGGACTCCAGTTGAGTATTGTATATCGGAGGGTGCTGTCTGATCAGTTCAATCAGCTTTTCAAAGTCTTCGTCAGGAAAAGTAGTAATTTTTTACAATAAACACACGTTCAATTCGAG